>JAUNZM010000183.1:0-81875 GCA_033459285.1 Clamator glandarius | reverse complement strand
CGCCGCTGTTTTGCACAAAGATGATACCAGCGAGGCAGATTTCCCCCCTTACAGTTGGGATAATAATTCTTGGGAATATATTAAGCAGAGAATTGAAAGCAAGCGCTTTGGACAGACTTCATCTGCAGCCGGCAGAGGTGAGAAGCCGTCCTGTGGGAGAAGGCAGTAAATTTCCGAAAGGGCTTCTCTGCAGAGGGGAATGCTCTAGCTTGTCACTGCCAGCCCACATCACTGAGCAGTGCTGGGATTTTGGTTTCATTTGTTATGTGTGGGGGCTGTATGAACATTCACGGTGCGTGTGCTGGAATAATTGTGGGGTTAATGCTAATTCCCCAAACACTTAATGGTTTTTTTAAATAATCTGAGCATTTTCAAAGTTTGACTTTTACCTTTTTGCCTTCAGCTGGGGAAAGCAACTACAATATATATATGATTTTTCACCCAGAATTACATGTGCCTGCAGTTTAAGACCCATAGTAATTGACCTTTTTTTCCCCCTTCAGATATAGTCAATTAAATTAAAATTCAATGTAGGTACATTTAAATTTACAGTGAAAGTAATTGAATAGAAGTACCGAGGGCCTAAACATGAAAGTCTAATCAGAAGACAATAGTATTTTGGAATGCAAAGTATTTTTGCCTTTCTTTTCTCTCTGTCTCAGCTGATAGATGTGAGCATAAGGAGCAGACATAGAGTATTGGATCTAGAAGAGCCTTTGCTTGTTCCTTCTGAGCTTTGGCCTCTCCAGCAGAAGGCCCCTGACGTACTGTAGTGGGTCCCAGGGAAGGCCACAAAAGTGATCAGGAACTGATCGCATGATGGTGCAGGGAGAGACTTTCTTCAGCCTGCAGGAGAGAGCTAAAAGGGGATCTTCTCATTCTCACAAGTGCCCTAGTGGGAGGAGGCAGAGGAGACAGAGCCAGCCCATCCTCAGAGGGGACTGGGACAGGAGAGGGACAGCAGATGCAAATCCCATCCCGGGAGATGCCATTGGGATAGCAGGGAAATCTTTTTCACCAGGAGGATGGTCAAATATTAGAGCAGGTGCCCAGAGAGGGTGAGCAAACTTTGTCCTTGGAAAGAGCTTGAATTTGGCTGGGCGAGAACTGAGCTCCCTGCTCTCAGGAGGCACTGGGCTAGGCAGAGATCCCTTCCAACTGAAATTATCCTGGGATTTTGTGGTTTTAATGAGGAATGGCACATTGCTTGAAACAAAACCTAAGTCTGAATAATTAAGCAGTCCTTGGCACCTCCTCTCTTCCTGAAAAGATTTTAAAATCTCAAAACCTGCCAAGATTACCCTGAATCTTCTCTGTACAGTAGAGCTGACCTAGGGAAAATTACAAACAATTTACAGCGTACAGCATGGGAATATTTTAAAAATCTGGTCCTGCTACAGGTACCGAAGCAACTTTTATCAGTCTTTACTTAGAAAGATCGTGGCATCCTTTAAGTTATTTGGGCAAGAGTTCTTTCACAAGTTACTGTTTTCCTTCAAAAAAATCTATTTTTCCTTCGAATGGAAAAGCTGGCCTACAGAATTTTATTTGAAATGTGTGCTGAAATAGTCTGTTCAGTACACTTCACATTCCTTAAGTGTTGTTCATGCTTGTAGCCCTGGGAAACGGTGGGAGTTTGGGTTGTGATCTGGCCTAAGAATATCAGTTTGTATGGTTTGTAAGCACAGATTCTTGGCTTTTATATTGTCACCGCAAGTACCAGTTAAAACTGAAATCCTGGCAGGTTTTCTAAAGAAGTTAAGACTATTTTCTGCAGCATGTGTATATTTTAATGAGTTTCTGTGATGTGAGAACTGGGCTATGAAAGTATTGAGTAAGGCCCTATCAATCTGCAGTATTTGCCAAATGACTATGCTGCATTTCGTAAACCAGCACCTTTTACCTCCCTCTTTCTTCATCTGGGAATCACAATATGAGTGAAGCAAAGCCTGTAATTTACTGTAAATAAGCTACAGAACTTTTTCAGAGCACTCGGCACTCGGGGGAGCTTTCAGCCTCTATGCTAAGATACATTTTAGATTCTTAGGGTCTTACGTTTTTGACTTTGCTTTGTTTTTTTTTTTTCTGGAGCTTAAATATGCCTCCATTCTTGTGTCTGAGATTTTGCAGATAACTGCTGATCCATATGTTTTCTGTGAACCGTTTCATTGCTGTTTTGTGCATTTGCAAATAAACTGCTTATGGCAAAGTTAATCATCCCCTTGAGAAGAGTGCAGCTTTACTGCTGAAGAAGGAGGTCCATTTTTGCTGAAAGACAAGTGAAAAATAGACAGGGAAATGGACTGATGTCAGCTGTGCAGTGAGACAGCTTGAAGCATATTCACTGTTGAAGGGGTAACAACAGATAATACTTGGATTTCTCCGAGACAGCAGGGTGTCCTGCAAACTCCGACTTGTCTGGGTGAATAAAATAGATGTGGCCCAGAGGAAAGAAAAAAAATAGCTGTTACAGAGGAGTGCTTTTCTGTGGGCTTAAGTCCATTTTGACAAGTGTTGGTGAGGGTATCAGAATCCCTGGAAAATACTATTCTCTGCTTATTTACAGGACAGTTGTTGTGCAAAACTTCTTACGTTGGCTGCCTTGACAGCTTGTCTGAACATGGGACTGTGTGAGCAGTTTAATCTCTACAGAACTTGGGTCTCTCTGTTGAATATGCCATCAAGTTCAAAACTTTCTAAATTAAGTCTCTGGTTTGGCTTTTCTGACTGTCACATCTCCTAGATGGAACTAGGAAACATCAAATAAATAAAGTCGGCTTGTTGTTCTGACTTGACTCCGACTGGTAAATGATACCTCACTTGCAGTACTGAGCACGTAACGCCCACAAGTAAATGCTAACTTTCTCCTCTCTGCATTGCTTGCTTGAAAGACAGGTTTATGAACTCAAGCTCTGCCATTTGATTTGTGTTTACAAAATCCACCACAGGGATACGCACCGAGACCTTCTGAAATAATTCTGTCTTCTATAAATGGTTCCTGCAATCACGTGTCCCATGTTATTCTTAGAGGAATGGCTTTTGTATATGTGATATGAAGTTACTTATAACAATAATGAAATTGTAAGCTTAACTAGATAGTATCTTAAATATTCAGTGTGTAGTATATTAATGATTCAAGATATGCCTCAATATAACTTCAAAAACCACACACAGAACTACAGAACGGCCTCTGGAGGTCATCTGGTCCAAACTCCCAGCTCAAACGGATTCTCCTACAGCCAGTTGCCTCGGACCCTATCCCGATGGCTTTTGAGTAGCTTCAAGGATGGAGATTCCACAACAAACCTGTGCCTATTTTTGATCACCTTCACAGAAAAAAAGGTTTTCCAGGGAAAGGGTTCAAAAGGAACCTCCTGTGTTCTGGTTTGTGTTCCCTGCCTCTTGTCCTGTCCCTGTGCACCACTGAAAAGAGCCTGGCTCCATCTTCTTTACACCCAAAGAGGAAGGTTACATAAAAAATAGAAATCTAAACAAAAAGGTTATATGGAAAAATTGCTAACCTAGGTACACTCAACAGTGTAATGATAGAATTAAATTTAATTGCATTCTGACAGTAGGTCTGCTAGAATCTCCTTTAGAATCATAGGGAAGCACTGCATAGTCTTATTTCTCGTCGTATTCACACATCAAGAATATAAGCTCTCTGATGTGAGAGATCGTGCGCTGTAATTCCAGTTTTTGCTTTGTTTCACAAATCAATGTGAGTAATAATTCATGACCTTTTAAAGAAGCATGGTGTGTTTGGGTGGGTGGTTTTCAGTCCTGAAGATGTTCTTTCACAAGTTAAGTGATAGAAAAAGACCGTTTTTAACACTCCGGGTAAGATCGTTATAAAATGTGATACATTATACTTTCAACGTGAGGCAAACTGTTCTTCTGACAGTCAAACAGTAATTTGCCATAGCTTTGTATATGAAATATAAGATGGGATTTCTACAGGCAAAATACTTGTTTTAATTCACAGGGGAATGAGAATTAAAATTAATAGATCGTGAGGGAGAAAGTGGTGTGCTCATGAGCATTACCTGAGGGCTTTAGTGTGTAGGTTGTATGGAGCTCAAGAGGTGTATGTGGATAAGTGGTTGCACTACACGTCGCATAACAGCGATTTTCTCAGCAGGATCTTGCATGGATGCTTCCTCTGTACTTAGAAAACTGCCTCAGAGGGAAGGATTTTCTGTGATCACTTGGTCACAGGATACAATCTACCCTAGAGTAAGATTTCTTCACCTCTGAGGTATGATCTGAAGATGTCATCACCCAGGCTAGATATCAGAAAGAAATTTTTCACAGGAAGGGTCACTGGGCACTGAACAGGCTGCCCAAGGGGGTGGTTGAGTCACCTGCCCTGGGGGTGTTTAAAAGAGGGGTGGATGAGGTGCTCAGGGACAAGGTTTAGTGATTGATGGGAATGGTTGGACTCGATGAGCCAAGAGGTCTTTTCCAACCTGATGATTCTATGATTCTAAAACCTAACCCTAAATCTAACTCTAACCCTAACGGTGCCCTAATCCTAACCCGAACCTTACAAAAATGGTGCCGTATCCCTAACCCTAAGACAAATGGTGCCCTAACGCTAACCAGAACCCTGATCTTAACCCTAACCCTGAATCTAATGGTGCCTTTACTCAAACCCTAACCCTAAAAATAAACCTAGTGGTGCCCTAACCCTAACCCTTGCCCTAACCTTAGTGGCACCCTAACCCTGACCCTGACCCTAATCCTGACCCTCACGGTGTCCTAACCCTGACCCGAAACCTAATGGGGCCATAACCCTAACACTTATGCCAACCCGCAGCCTAACTGAAACCCTAAACCTCACCCTAAATCCAACCCTCACCCTCACCCTAACACTAATGGTGCCCTTACCCTACCCCTAAGCACAGACACAATCCTAAACCTAACCCTAATCCTAAGCACGACCCTTACCTTAAACCAAAAGGTAACCCAAACCATAACCCGTACCCTAAATCGAACCCTAACCGTGATCCTAACAATTAAAATAACCCTAAACCGAACGGCGCCTAAACCCTAACCCTAACCCTTCCCTAATGGTGTCGGAACAGAAACACTAACCCTAACCCTGACCCTGACCCGACTGGCATCCTAACCCTGACTCCAACACTAACCCGAGGGTTTGGGGTTAGGGTTATGGGGTTATGGGGTTCGGTTATGGTTAGGGGTTATGGTTAGGGTAAGGGCTAGGGGTAGCGGGAGTGGAGCAGTTAGTACTTTCTCTACAGGTTTTTGAGTCTCTGGCCTCCCACAAACAAATCCCAGGAATAGTTTGTAGCTGTTTAGGGTCACTGCCCCTCTGCTGACGAAAATAAATCCAAGTTCTCTCAGGGGCTGCTGGCTCTGGATCAAAGGGATTATCGGCAGTCGCTGATGGCCCTGCACCAGTCTCTGAATATGGAATATTGCTGTCCTCCTCTGCCAGAGGGATACTGGTTGGATTTGGTCCTCCAAGAAATATCCCGCATATTTGCCTCAGCTGCTGCCTGGAACATCCGAGCAACAGCGGCCTCTGGCCTCGACACTGTCATCATAGTTTCTAACATCCCTTCAACAGTTCCCCAAGTTCGTGCGACCTCAAACGCTTTGGAAACTCGCGTGGGAATTGACTGCCATAAATCTCTGCCCAGGGATTCCCAAACAGGCAACCTGAAAACGTTACTAGGACACACGAAGAAGTCCTTGCACTGTCCCCATATTAAAAGTCGGGACAGTGCCACTGGGCTCTATTTCACGCCCTGTTGAGTCGCAAGCTTCATCAAGAAGTCATGGACCGAATTTTCTTCCATGGGTACCGCGATTCCCACAGCTGCTCACCTCAAGTGTGTGCACCACCAGCCCCCCGATCTCACTGGCCTTCCTCTTCCTCTTCCCCTTCCCCTTCCCCTTCCTAAATTCTACAGAAGCCCTTCCACCTGCCTTGTTGATCTCCACTTTGGACAGTGAAGCTCCACACTGCTGACCTACCACGGGGCTCCTATCACGTTGCTGGTCACCGTTTGTGGGAGACTGAACCCGTGCACGTAACCCGGACAAGATCACAGACAATCAATATGATTGCAAATCAAGTCGTTTATTAGCAAGCAAGCCAGCCTTTTGTACTGTTCTCATGTCTCATCTAAAGCCCAAAGTTTCCCCTGGCAGTTTTTGTAGAAGTAATCTTGCGTGCAGACGGCCTTCTTGTTCTCATGCTGCACCTGCTTCTTCACCTTGATGTTTCCAAACTTCTCCCTAGAAGCCTGATCAGGCCACATCGTTAGACCAGCAGACGTTCCCACAAAAGCCTCTTCCAGAAAGTCAGAGGGAGCCCCGCTGGCCTCTCAGAAGGCTCAATAAGCCCTTTCTGCCCAAGTCACTGCAAAGCCCAGCCTTGGGTAAGGGAATTGGCTGTGAGGATGGAGGCTCAGTCACCCTCACCCTTAAAGGCCATGATTTTCCTTTTGTCCTTCCAAGCATCCTCCCCGAGCCTCCCCCACTGGCGGACTTGGAAGTCATTGGAACCTCTGAGCATTTCCAGATAGGAATTCAGGGTCAGGGCACCTCTCTATCAAAGCAGTAAGTTCAGGGCTGATCAGCAGAAGGTCTGGCTACCGGAACCTGGGGACGAGGCTTACCTGGGAGGCAGGACTCAGCAAACAGGGTGTAGGGAATGCCACGGGGATTGTCCGTGGGGGCTCTGCCTTGGATATTGATGGAGAGCTGCCCCTTGCATTTCCCCAGCATCCCTGCATAGCACTCGACCGTGATTGTCTTCTGGCCCCCAGGAGGGATGGAGCCAAAGCCAGGGTACACGGTGAACATGCCGACAGTGACGCGACTCTGCAGAAAGAGTCCCAGGAGAGATTAATGTCCAACAGCCTTACCTTGAGCATCCTCAGCAAGGAGCATGCCGCTCCTGGCCCTCCAGCTGGGCCCAAACCCAGTTCCAGGGCAGGGACAGATGACTCCATAGCCCAGTGGCAGCCCCAGAATGGGAAGAACAAGCCAGGAGCAGCTCCAGGCCTGTTCCGAGTGGCATAGAGGAAGGACTTTGGGTGTAGAGGGTGAGGGTGCTAGCTAGGATCCTTCAGACTCTATGGGTAATACAGGAGAGCGGAAAGAGCTGTCAGGAACGATGGGAGAGGAGAGAGGGGATCGGAAATAAGAAAAAGCCAAGTCTCCTGATACCTACGGACTGGGAGTTCAAACAGGGACATTCTCATCTGTGCCATTCACAGACCTATTTTGGCCGGCAGCTACCAAACACAGGACCTGCTCCCTTCCCTTGACCCCACAACTCCAGGTCCGAGCCAGAGCACGTCCGTCATGCAGACGTCGTCCCATCCCACGGTCATGAGCCCCCAGCCTGGGCACAGCAGTGTCCTCTCACACCACCTGCAGCAGCACACGCTGGGGAGCAGGAGCCACCTACCTCCATGACAGGGCCTGCCTCCTGTTTCTGCAAGGGCTCCTTTCTCTTGCCAGAGACAGTCCTGGTGTCTTTCCCCTTGCACGGCTGGACGGGTTTCAGCTGATGTGCACTGAGAGGAGAAAGCAGGAAACATCCATCATGCCGAGTTCACCCGGCCTTTCTCTGAGGACAAAGCTGGCCTTCCTCCCCACAGAGGGAACCTTCCTGCTCCTGGTGGCTCCCAGACTGCCTGCAGCACCCATTGCTGGAGCTTACGCACAGGGCAGCAGTATCCCCAGCTCTGTCCTTCACACGTGAGGGGTTCTGCTCACAAGCCAGTGACACAAGCGCACAATAACCTAGGTCTCCTGGCTGCCTCTCACACGCAGCCGTGCTACAGGGCCTCCTCAGCAGGAAGGGTGGTGCACGTATTCTCTCACCTCGGCTTTGGTGGCACTCGGCAGAGCTGGAATTTGAAGGCCTGCACGCCTTTGTTCTCCAGGATGAAGGTGCAGGATTTCTTGGTGCCCCTCAGCATGGAACCAAAGTTGACGAAGGAGGCAGGGGAAATTCTGCACTCGCTGACTGCAGGTCTTGCTGACTCTTGGATGGGGACAGCAGAGCTGATCTCGTCCCCTTCAGCGATGCTGGGATCTATCACCTGTAGCCGGGGGAAGGGCTGGTAAATACTGCAAGGAGGCCAACCTCTGTCTCTGTCCCCTGACCCCATCCCAGGTCCCCATCAGCCTCCTCCAGAGCCAGTTTCCAGCAATACTTTGGAAGCAGTGCCCAGGAGTTTTTCTGCATCTGAAACCTGGGGCAGTGACAAACAAACACTGCTTAGGCCATTCTCCTAAACCCTTTTGGCAGACAACACAGGAGTCCTTGTCTCTGCCAGCTGTTTGCACCATGGCCTCCCCTGCTTGCCAAGCATTTGTGGATTCCCAAGCTTTCCTACCCTGTTTCTCTCATGGGCTGCTGTTACCCTGCAGTGAGAGGCCCTTGTTGCTAAGGGCCTGGGCAATGCAGGTAGAAAGGCCTTTCGTGAAGGCTCACACCTTTCTGGTGTGCTGAGCATTCCTGGGGGGCTGGTTCTTTGGGAAGTCTGGTTGCCAATGAATAACTAAGGCCTGGCGGTATCTCACTAGTGGGAGGGGAAACTGAGGCACGGTGGGTATGGGGCTTGCAGAAAGCCCCACGGGGCAGTAGATCTCTTCTCCTGCTCCCCAGACTGGGCTCTCACTACCACCCTGCCCTGCCAGACCTCCCAAAATGACAATCGCCAATCTCACCTCTTCTGTGGGTGAAAACCCGACTTGCTCGTTGCATCGCGGTCCTGGCGAGAGGGCTGCAGCCAAGGGCAGCGCAGTGAAAACACGAAGCTTGCTGCTCAGGTCCTGGTGCAGCTTCTCTTCCACATTCCATGTTACACGTTTGTCCCCCTGAGCAGAAAAACCAACGGTGTGAGGTCTCCTTGGTCTGGGAGGACAGACCCTCATTCCTGCATCGCTCTGAAATGCTGTCACGGTGCCAAGAGCATCCATATTCAAAGCAGCCACGGCCACCACTGGCCTGGAACTGGACAGCAAACATGTACGCAGGGCGAGCAGATGTAACAAGAAGTTACATGTTACACGTTGTCTGTGCTTTACCTTCTCAACAGGCTCACTGATGGGAACCTGCAGCTGACTGGGCAACTGGACAGTTTCTTCCTGGCACTGCCCAGTTTGGCCAGCAGAGAAGTCCAGCCTGTCCTCGGAGGGGCAGAGGGATGGCAGAGTCTCGTTGGCACGGAGGCTGGAGTGACATGTGGGGCCTTCTGCTACCTAGTGAAGGAAAGAGCATCCAGCTGAGAGTCCAGGTGACACCTACTGCTGCCCCTGACCAGCCACCTGCCCTGAGAAGGGGTGCGGGCACAGGGAGGTGAGGAAGCAGGTGGTACCTCAATAGGCAGCAGCATGTCCAGGGCCGTGGTCTGGATATGGAGGTTCGGAAAGTAGACTTCTCCCCGAACAGTGACCAGTTCCTTATGAGGGTGCTCCACAAAATGGATCTCCAGAACCTTCTCCACCTCCCTGCTAGTCAAACCCTCTTCATAAGCAGGACTGAATCTGATGGAGAGATGACGTTCCTCCCCTGCCTCCAGCTTCACAGGCTGCAAGGAGATGGAAGGGTATTAACCACTGTGTGATGAAGCACTGCGTTTCCCCAGTTCAGAGGACCTTCAGCAGCCTCAAATCTAGTGTCCAAGACCAGGTTGTATGAGGCTCTACACAACCTGACCCACAGGAAGGTGTCCCTGCCATGGCAGAGGGGTCGAACTGGATGGGATTTAAGGCCCCTTCTGACCCAAACCATTCTATGATTCGGTCATTTAGCCCGGGCCAGTCTCCTGCTGACTCCAAAGAGAAACATTCTCTCCTGGAGGGCCTCCCAACAGAAACACACCAGCAAGCGTCTCCTCTTCAGTCCCCACCAGCAGGAAGCTCCATAGCTGCTCACCTCAGTCTCTGCAGGGAAGGGCTGCCCGTCTGCATGGCAGATTGAGAAGGGTTCCTCTAAGGCCAAGAACACGCTGACTGGCAGGACGCAGGTGTTTTTTAAAGAGAAGGGCTTAAACTGAAGAGTCGAGGCGTCACTGGCTTGCTACAGAAACAGAAAATGAGAGAAAACGACCTGCAATGACAGCGCATCTGTGGCTTCAAAGCGGAGCAAAGCATAAGCTCTTTCTTCTCGGTTATGCCCTGCTCTGGGCTCCCTGCATGGTTTCTATAAAGTAGAGAGTGCTTGCAAAACTAGTTCTGCTTGTATTGGTATCAAACAGCTGCCGTGTTATAGCACGCGATAAATCAGAGTGCACGACACCAAACAGACCACAGGCAGACATCAGGGATAGCTGAAAACCTTCTAATTAAACCTGAACTGCCTGCTCATGGGGTTTTGTGCTTCTCTGGATGCCTAAGAACTAAAGGAGAGACCTGAAAGCACAGAAACTAAACAAAGAAGTAGCCTCTCTTCTTTTAGACACCTCGAGGAAGAGGGTGATAATGCAGGAGTCAGGATCCAGAGCCTGAAGGGCTTCTGCGTTGGTGTTACCACTGCTGCAGAAGGACTCCTGCAGGTCCTTTGAAGAAAGCAAGGCTGAGGGAAATGCAAAGCACTTGCATCCACATTAATGCCGAGAAGGCAAAGAGAGACAAGAGATGGCAGGTTTTCCTCATCAGCCTGAGGAGCTGACAGGAATCCAGAGCTGACTGGAGTTTTGTCAGTTGCCCTACGTGATTGGTGTTCAGACTTCACTCTGCCTTGAAGCATCCTTGCAAATGTCCCTCTGTGAGTGTGTCTCTCTAGAGGTGGCCATGATCCCCTTTGACAGATCAGCTGTCACCAAAATAAAACCAAGATGAAGTGAAAAGCAGTCACATCTCTAAAAACAAGCTCCATGAGTTTACAAAGCACCTCAGGATGGGTTTAGCATCGCCCAGCTGCAGCGATCTGCTCTCCCACCCACAGTCACTGTCTGTGCAAAGCCCATAATGGTCTTGGGGGTCCCACACATCTCACCTCATGCCCTTGGCTCAGCAGCTCAATTCTGTCTCCGCATCAAGAAAAGTAGAACAGACGTGGCAAGACTGTCCCCAGCCCCATCTCTGTGCTCAGGGCAAAAGCTTGGTCCCACTCAAATCAATCAGCAAAGCCCCAGACACTGGCAGAAGCTGTTTAGCTTCCTCCTTTGAACACAATCTCACACACCCCGCACAGGCTTCCAGTCACCAGCCACACAATTCAGTGCCAGGAGGCAATCCAGAGCCTTACCTTCTCCACCCGGAAAATGAGTTCCGTGGAGGACAGTTGCAGAGCAGGGGCAATGAACTCACACATGACATCCACCTGCATCATCTGCACCTTTTCCTCCTTGCTCCCCACGACGGCGTGCCACAGCAGCCGCTCCTTCACCACCTGTGTGCGAGAGCTGCACGTTACCCAGCAGGTGTGACCAGGGCACCCAGGAAACACACGGCATGTGCTCCCCGCCCGACTGTAGGCATAACGGATTCTGATAGCCTGCATGGAATTGTGTCATGGGAACTTGGCCATCAACCAGCAGCAGGTAGTACTGCCGTAAAGTTACGGCCATTGCTTTCCTCAGCAGCCCTGCTTCCTTTTATACCCCATCCTATTTATTTTGCACTCAAATGCCCACGCCGCTACACCCTAACATCCACAAATTCACTTGTGAGCCAGGTGCTGTCTACAGCTCTAAGAACTACTGCCCAAATGACTCAGCCCTCATGGGGGACCTCACCTGGGGAGCGCTGGAGAAGCCTTCCACCACCATCTCCATACTCTTGCCCGGCATCAGCTCCATGCTCAGCGGTCGAAGCTTAAACATGGGGCAGGCAGATTTGGGGTTCTGGGAGGAATCCTCGCCCTCGGTGGTACTGAGGGCATCGAGACAATGATGCTGGCAAAATGCAGAAGACCCTTTGGTTGTCCAAGAGAGCAAATGGGTCTTTCTTCCTTTGTTCGTTACCTTGAAGCGGTAACAGAATGGAATGTTGCTAGAAGAGAAGCAGAGATCGAAAATGTCATGGGACCTGCTATTTCACAGCAGTCATCCAGCTTCAGTGCCCCAAAGCCATTAGCTGACTGTGCATTTGGCAAGAAAGCCACCTCCCAAACGGCTGACCTAGCAACCTAGCACCAACCCGCAGCAAGAGCCAGACCTTGGCTGCCCCTAAGCTCAGCCCCGGCCAGCAGGTGGTCTGTGTGCGCACAGCAAGGAAAAGCTTTTTGAAGAACATCATCTCAGTCACAGTGGACACAGCATTAAAATTAAGGGTAACTGAGAGATGATTTCGCAATTGGTTTCCATTTTGGTGTCTTTTGAGGATCTCAACCCACATTCACGTGGACATAAAACGTTTCTAAAAGAATTCCTGTAGCGTCAATGAAATGGCACCAGCACCTTGAGTGCAGAAGGAGAATGAGCTGAAGGACTACGGCAAAACGCCTCCTTGCTGAGCCCACGGGAGGAGCAGGAGCTGAGACATACTCTACCTGAAGCGGGGCCCCAAGTTGAGCTCCGGAACAATGGGTTTGTCGGTGACAATTGTGATGCCGACGCCAACAGCCTGGACGGGGATGACGTAGCTACAGCTGTTCTCAATGAACACCTTCACTTCGTCATTAAATAGTTCACTGTCATCCAAGTTTGCTGTGACAGCCACAGACAGCTCGGCGTTGGGGGGGATCACTCCTTTACTGGGTTCAATCCTCCAGCACGAGCATTTGCCAGCCTGTAAGACAAGCCAGACACGAGCTGAGGAGGGAAACCAGGACACACTAGCATTGGGAATAAGAGCTACCACAGTCTGGTTACAATAGACACCAGCAGCATCTGAGAGGCGGACGGATGCTGACCTAAGGGACGGCTGACAAGCCACCACACTCCATTCTCTTCAAGTTACTTAGGGTGGGTTAATTAAAGCGATTGGGTCATTCTGGCCTTGCACAAGTGAAAGAGGAAGCAGAACTCAGCATGAAAAGTGCAGCTGTGCTTTGCCAAGCCATACCTCTCCTCAGAGAGCATCCACACCCTGGTCTCTGTCATTAACAGGAATGTGACACAAAGCAAAAGCAGACATAACAGGGAAACCAGAGGGGAACCCACGCCCTCTCAGCAGCAATGGCCTGCAGGGTTCTCTTGAGCTCCTGGAGTTCCAAAAGCGTGATTGTCAGAGCTAAGCCCTTTCCACAAAATAAAGGAAGAACTTGTCAAAAGGAGACAGGCTCATTTCTGCTCAAACAGCCATGCAAACTCCCTATTTTATTGAGGATTGCTCCAGGTAAAATTGCTCCCAGAGCCAGGCTCCTCTTGCTGCACTGTGGTGGAACAGCTTGCTTTCTCTCTGACAGAAGATGTTCTATATAAAAATTAATTCACAGGCTGCTACGGACCAGTCACTTTTGTTGGAAATTAGCCCCACAGGTACCTACCATCTCTGCCCAGAAGGATGCAGGGGTGGGAGACTGGTTGGACAGGTGGAGAGTTTGGGAAACATCTTCTAGGACTTGGATACTGCCAAAATCCATCTTGCTTGGATACGCGTAGACCACTGGTCCTTCTCCAATGCTCACCAGATGGATTTCCTGCTCCAGGAAACAGGTAGGAAAGATCAGAAAAAACCAGGGAAAGTTTAAAAAGGTCAGACAGCTCTGAGTACTCCAGGCCTGAGGGATAATTACAGCTCTTTGAAGCTTGCAGCGTTGACAGACTGAAAAAGAAAGCCTGGAGCAAGTGTGGGACCTAGAGTGAATCCGTCTGAAAGCCACAGGCTCCCATTATCAGCAGATGAACAAGCCCAGTTTCTCACGCTTGCTTTTCCACGGCTCCGGGCCTGTAGCCTTGGCTGGGACATTGACAGAGAGATGTGATGGATATTTCTCAGATGGGATGGGCCTGACTATCAGCACAGTTTCTTACACAGTGCTTGCTTTAGCAGGTTTCAGGGATTCCCCTGTGTGCTCCTGAACCAAAGTCCCAAGGAAGCAGCAGTTGCTCTATCGAATAATGCAGCAGAGTGTGAGACGCAGGGACTGTGCTGAGGTTCACACTGGGCTTGCTATCCCTTCTCACAGATCCATCATTAAATGCTGTGTCAGACACTCAGTTCATCACCTAAAAGGATGCCATCTTTCCTCTTCTCCAGGTCCTGGCTCTTGCTCATGCTGTGAATCCTCTTGGGCCTTGTCCGCACCAGCCGTGTGTTACAAGCCCTTGTTTCCTCAGGAAGAATCTCTGTGCCCTTCAGGCCCCCCCAGCACAAGTGCACATGCATCTCCCCGAGCACTCACCAGTGGGGATCCTTCCCTCCCAATTGTCACGACACGAGCAACAGTGTCCTGCTCTCCCATCACCCGCGTTTGCAGCGTAAATGGGATTTGCACCCAGCTGCGTGGCTGGATAATCCCACATGGCACGAGGCTGGAGAACTGTACAGCAGCATCACCCTTGCATTCCTGTAAGGGACAGAATCAAACTCAGCTTCAGAGGAAACTAAACTTCTGGACAACTACCACAGCAGCAATTAACACATTTGAAAAAACCTCTAGGACAAAGCAGAAAGGCACAAAACCAAATACAAGACCAGCACGGACTTAGCACCTTGAAGGGTTCCAGAAGCTGCTGTATCCACACCCAAACCTGTGCTGGCAGCCTCCTTCCAGCACCTGTTCACAATCCTCTAAGTTCTCCTTCATGAAAGCATCCTAACGATCAGGAGCTAAACTGCTTCCTAAAGAGTTTATATTCAGGTAGGAATATGAACACAGCAACTAACCTGAATAGAATTCCCCAGTCTTATACAGAACCCTGCTTAGTTTTTCTCTAATAATTCCCTCGACAGCACGAGAGGGCAGTAGGCGGATGCAATGCCAAACCTGAGGAAGAATCCTGTAGCAGCCTGGAAGGTGGCTGTCGTTCACAAGGGTCAGCATCTGCTGGTAGGGGACTTCTAGGAAGCACTGTCCAAAGGTCACAACAGGGTTGAGCGCTCGCAGCAGAGGAACTACACATCTAGGCAGAGAGATGACCAAAAGGGAATTAGAGATACTGAGAGAATGCAGAATTTGTCTACTCCCTCAACAGCAAAAAATTAAGCACAGCATGTTTGTCACTGCCAAACAGACATTTAGTACCCCTACAGCAATAAACTGCCTTTAACTCCTTACTCAACAATCTCTTGTAAAGGAGGGGAAAACCCTGAGATTCAGCATCACAGAGGCTGCCAGGGGCCCAGGCAAAGCAACTTGCCCTGTGCCAGAGCTGTCTGGCGGGTACCTTCACCGCAGGAGGTTTGCAAGGACCCTTCCAATGGTCCCAGAACGGCATGAGCTCAGGGGGAGCCTTCCCAACGGGGCCCAGTGATTGCCAAGGCTCAGGGAACACAAGACCCCAGTATCTCAGCAAAGATGACTCCCTCCCCTCCCATAGCACTCTTGCCCTGCCTGAAAACTCAGCCACTTTGTCCCAGCGGTGGAGGGCACCTGCCACCACCTGCCTTTATGCAGTGGCTGATCGCCGCCTCCTAATTCCACCCCCATGGGTCCATACACCGTCTCTTCCCATCTGCACTACTTTTACAAAATTGCAGCCCCGATACTGACTGAAGGGCTGTGTCTGCGAGAGGGAAACTAATCCCTCTTGTAATCAAACAGATAATCGCTGCAGCACAACAGGACTGAACCTGGCCGCAGGTTCAGCTTAAGTCTGAGTAAGGTAATGTTCAAAAGAACCAGAGGGAAGCAGAAAATCCTGAGCTCGCTTTCCACAAGAACTATTTCCCTCTCCATGAGATCTTACCTCGATTTTTCCCTCACCAGTCCTGCCACAAGCCCCTTCCCCACAGCATGCAGCTTCATTAACTGAACCAGACAGCAGCTTTCAGCAGGCTCATTGCGTCCCAAACAATATTTGCATTTTGATTGCAACCCAGCACAACTCTAGCACTTGCACCAAGGAGGAGAGGTGGCCCTTTGGAAACTGGTTACACCTCAAGCACCAAAATCCAGGCCAATAATGACTCTAATTACTGTTCCATTTAGGAGAAGGCTCAGGGCCGGGCCTGTCCACTGGAGCCCAGGTGCTTCACAACAGGGGCTGCTTTCAAAGCACTGATGCTCTCACGTCTGGCTGGGCAGAGCTGGCTAGCTAGGCACTGCTTCTTCTTGGAAGCTGCACTCAGCTAAGCTTGTGCAAGGCAGCGTGCTGCTGGGGAACACACCAAGAGAGACAATGAGCTGCAAAGAAAGTAAAGATACCTGGCGGTGATGAGCAAGGATGACACCTTCCTGCCAAAGCCCTCCACGTCCACCATCAGTGCCAGCTTGTAACTCTTCACAGTGTTGGAACACAGAGTGACCTGCGAGAAGAGAAGAGCAGCAAATGCTTCATCACTCCCAAAAGCCATTGCCTATGCACGGTGTCCTCCAGTTCTCCTTCCATGGTAAGGAAAGGGAGGATTTGGCCCTAATTCTTCTACTGGTCCACATGTAGAGCACAGTCTATAGGAGTGATAACAGTCTTCTGACAAGATCTACTTTGTTAAATATACCGTGCAGTTATCAGAGCACATATGAGCTAAATCAAAACACACCTGGGCTACTGCTCTACTCACTATTGCATTAAAATTAAGGGACCAATTTTTAATCTCAACTACAATAACATAAAACCAGAGGAAAACTGCTGACATCATGAAAATGAGCTCAATTTTACAGTGGGAAGCTGAGGGCAAAATGTGGCCCAGCAGACACTGTGCAGTTCACAGGTCCCAGAGCTTTTTCAGCCTGCACTGGAGATCTCTGCAGTGAACACAGCTCCTTCTGCTCAACAGGAGAGGCAAAATCACACCAAGCAGAAAAACAAACTGTTTCATGCAATGACATCTCTCTTTTTATAACAGCCACCTTCTGTCCTCATCTTTCCTCTGCCTACAGTAAATCAAAGAAATTGCTCTAAGCAGTTCTCCAAACTCGAATGGCTTCTCTCCTTGACAATACAGTACAAGACCTTCAGCTTATGATTTTGGAGAGAAAATGGTGCTCCTCCAGAAATGCCCCGGAGTAACCCAGCCAAGAAAAGCCGAACACTAGTGCATGTATCTTACTTGTGTATGCTAGCAGCACTAAAACCCTCTCATACAACAGCAAAGCTTCAGCTCCACCTGCTGAAGCACGTATGGCTAGACTGTTCCCATACCTGGATATCCAAGAATTCCTGCGGGTGGATGGTCCCTCTGCAGGGAGTTATGGTAAACTCAGTTGGCCTGATATTCACTTGAGCTCCACTTCTCCCGGACAGGTAGGTGTCGTCCAACATCAGAGCGTAACTGGTGACACTGGGCGCTCCGTCGCCGTCCCCAGGAAGGCGAAGGTTGAAGGTCATGGGCGTCAAGGAGGTGTTAGTGAGGTGACAGGACAATGTGCAAGGGAAGCCTAGGAAAACAACCCAAGGATGAATTTCAGTACCCAGTTATCCAAGGATTCCTAGTGTGAATACCCTGTTATGATAAAACTGTGCTTGGAGTTCAGCTCTTTTCTACCTGAATTACAGCTAATTTGAGAAACTGAGCAAGTCATTAATTGTCCCAGAAGTTCCCTTTTATACTGATCACAGAGCTTGCTTCCTTGCTAATGCCTGCTCTTAGCAATGCTCAACACAACAAGTTTCTTTCTCTTTAACTGAGGAGCTCTCTCACACCCCCACCCAAAACAGCATGAATTATATTTCACTTAGGAGTGCGCACCCAGACAGACCACTTATTCTGAACATTGAATCCATAAAATCCCGTTAACTCTGTGAACAAGTAGCGTATTGGCATTGAGGAGAAGCTACAGGAAGATAAAGGATGGATGAGCTTGGGAACTACAGCATGATGAAAAGCATTCCAGTGCAGTTTCCTTAGGCAGGATCCTTAAGGCATCGCATGGTTTTTGTCAACCAGACCCAGCACGGGACAACTTGCAGGCCACTCCACAAGAAGCCACTTGACCTTTGATTTGTTAAATGGTCCATGAACAGAAGCACCCTGGGCACAGAATGATAACGGCCCTTCAATCCATCCACAAGTGATTTTGCACCTAAACTGGAGACCATCTCGGTAAAAAGCCTTTTCTGAGGCTGAGATGCAAAACCAGAGTCTGCATTTCAGTGGAGATGCTCTGGTTGCTCAGCCACCGGCTCTGTCAGCAGGGAAGGAGCCCACATCTCCCAGGACATCAGTGCCTGATGAAGAGCCATCGTTTGGGCATATTTGCTGGTGGGTGATAACAAGGTGCCCTTGCAGTGCTACGTAACATCTCACGCTGAAGGTCAGGTGGGAAATTGTGGCTTGCTTTGCATCAGGAACTTTCACCCAGAGCAGCTACAGGCTCGTATGTGGCGTAAATTCCCTTCTCCTGCAGTCCCAGGCCCTGGGCCCTTCTGGGACATGGACTCGCACAGTCATTCTCCTGCCAAGGATCAGGACGTTGGGGCTGGACAGATACGAGGGATATCAGGACACACTGACTTTCTATTCCTTTGGTCCCATTTCATCTCGTGGCAGCTGAATACTGCCGAGGCAACCAGCAGCCCTGGTTTAACAGCCCAAAGGCCGCTGGGGAGGAACACGAGTGATGGATGTTCTCATGCTGCAGTGCTCCATGTTGGCCACACACAGACCTCTCAACTCAAGGTCCCAGCGCGGGGTGCACTCACCAAAGGGGACATCACCAAAATCGAGGGAAGGTACAGCAAAATGAACAACTGGTGCAAAGACACAGCCCCTGTGAGGAGAAAGACAAGTGTTAGCCTGGTTAGAGACGTGCTAAGCTATCAGCTTGCATTCCCACTCAGATCAGCAAAATCTGGTCTCAGAACCACGGTGAGTTTCAAATCAACCTGTCATCCTCATGCTCAGCATGACATCCATGTGGACAGAAGGCTGAGTCCAGAGGGAGAAGAACCTCCCTGGACCTGCTGCTCACGCCGTTTCTGATACAATTCTGATACAATATTGAGAGCATCAGAGGCACAGTCATTTCCCCTTATAAAGAACCGGCTTCATTTGCTGCTGGAATTGCAGGATTCAAACTGCAGTGAAGTTTAAAAAGTCTTGGCTCTTCGTCTTGATCCTACACACCCCACACTAAGACCTTAGACAACACCTCTGCTTCATCACAAAATGAGGTTGGTGGGAGATGATTATCCAGAGGTGGCTACAGATGTGCCCAAAGAGCTCCTACATCCCTCCTTACCTGATAGTCAAAATCAGAGGCTCAGCAGATCCATTCACCCTGAATCTGAATTCTTCCGTGAACGTCCCCACGATGGTGGAACTGAAGGAGATCTTGATGACTTGGAGTCCATCCGGGGAAACAACGCCCTTCTGGGGACGGAAGGTGAAGCAGGAGCCCAGAGCTGTACTTGGAGGGATCAGGCTGAAGGCACCATCGATGTCTCCATTGTTCAACACTAACACCTGCAGCAGTAAGAATACAAAACACACATCCATTAAGAAATCTTCCATTTCACACAAGGCTGATGGGCTGTGCTTAGCTGAAGCCAAAGAAAATACAAATGGGACAAGTTCTCCCTTTGTTTGTTTTCAAGCAAAGTAGTGATAACTTCACATGAACTGAATCACTGTGGGTTTATCCCACTGACACAGAGCAGTCTGCTTCGACTTGCAGTGCAGAGGAGCTGCACAGCATCACCCCGTCAATGCAGCCCTGGCCCTAAGAACCCTGAAGGCCAACTGCAGCCTCGTGTGTGACTCACCCACAACAGCTTCTGCCCCAGGTGAGTCTGGTCCTGCCCAAGGCAGAATATGTTCAGCTTCCACTGCAGCCGATAAGGTCACTGCCTGCAGCAGATACCTTGGGGCTGCACTAAAACCAACCTCAGGAACAATCCCGCAGCATTTGCTAAGATGAACTTCTTTTCATGTCAGGGAAGGAGGGCCCACATCTGCCTGCATGCTCTCACCAAGAAGCCCACCCAGAACAGAGCTGGAATGGGACTAATTGCTTCAGGGGCAAGCCCTGCCGCTTGCTGCTCAGTGTGGCACTAACAACATCCCCTACTTATTCATATTTTCTCAGGTAATCATACTGATAAATTGATACAGAGACAATCAATAAAGTATCAGCATTAAAAATGCAGAGAGCACAATGTTTTGGTAAGAAAACACCTTCATGTGTCCTCGCCTGCCAGAGTCCATCTTTGGAAAGCATCTGGCATGGTGCACCACCTCATTTTCTACCTCTTTTCATTGCTCTATCTTGGTTTTGGCAAAAGTCTTGACAGTGGGGGGAGGAGGGGCAAATTTGCAAGTATGTAGACAGTTCTCTGCTTCTTTCCAGAAATGTTTTGCTCTCTTTAGAGCCAGAGATGTCCCAAGACTGAAGTGGCTTTTTGATCCACTGTTGGTTTTGTGTCAAGGTGCTGGGGTTTTTTTGCATGAAGCCTCCCAGCTGACCTCAAAGGGAGGTTGCCCAAAGGCAGGGATTACGGCTTCATGAACAGCACATGCACATTTTGGACCCCATCAAAAAGCACCCACATTCTCTGACACCACCCCCACCCCCATTTGACTGTTGGGTCAATATTCCCTGCCCACAACTGCCTGTGTTGCCAGAAATCCCGTGGCTCCACAAGGCTCACAGCTACCCAGAAAGCCATCAGGATCCACCCCAATTCCTGTGTACCCCTACTGCTCACCTTACAGCTGCGGGCCGATCCAGCACGAACGTCCCCAATGTCCAGCTGCTCGTAGCTGAACCAGAGCTGGGGCCCAATGCCCTCAGCTTTGATGTGGAGGGGCAGCCTGGCTTCACGGCCTGGGGAGAGATTTCTGGGTCACTACAATATTTCCCTCTGTCATCCTAGATTTTCCAGGCTGCCTCCATGCTAGTCCCTGACTCCAGGCTGGAAGGGACCAGCTCTAGATGCTCCAGGAGAAGATAAAGGACCCGCAGGACTTATGCCCTTGGGCTGCTGCCTAATTTTTAACCAATCAGTTCAAAGTTTAACCAACTGCAGTTCTGCGTACAGACCAACACAAAAATGAATTTTTGCCAGCTGAGCCCCTCATCGCGTGCTCCCTCCCAGCGCCCAAGAGCCACGGCTTTATTTGCATGAATAATTAAGAAAGTTCATTTTGAGCTTAAATATTTTCCAAGAGCAAATTTCAGACCACTGCCTAACTGCCAGTTTTGCAAAGTGACCAGGGCTGATCAGTTCTGTAAAGAACCAATCCAGAAGCATCTGCTAAGCCATTAGCGCAGGACCTGCAAAAAAAGCTGAGGCCAGCAAAGTCCCTTTCCAGTGAGGCAGGAGATCCAGTTGCAAAATTCACAGCAAAGCTGCCAGATAATCCCTGCAAGAGGCATGCATGCCATCCGCACATCATGCTCCAAAGGGATTTGTTTAAA
Source organism: Clamator glandarius (assembly GCA_033459285.1). Classification (NCBI taxonomy): domain Eukaryota; kingdom Metazoa; phylum Chordata; class Aves; order Cuculiformes; family Cuculidae; genus Clamator; species Clamator glandarius. Next base: position 60,472 of record JAUNZM010000183.1, on the reverse strand, counting down.
TGACCAGCTAGAGGTCCTCTTCCAAGGAGCCAGTGGAAGAGTTCACGTTTGTATCTGTCAGCTTGGAGCAGTAAGGAAAGAAACAAAGCAGCTGGGGCAGCAATTTCTTCACCTTCCAGAATGGCAGCTGGGGATCACGGGCCTCTCACCTCTTCCTCTCAGATGGGGAAAACCATAATGTTCCCTGGATGGAAGTTAGACAGCCGTGCCCCGCTCTTGAAAACCACCTATAGGAGCACCGTGCAGAGATGCCGAGGAAGGACAGAGTCACCTGAATCACACAGCTTGCTGTGAGGGGCGAAGCTGGGTAGGGCAATGACAACTGCTCCCAGAAAAAGACTTGATAGCGCTTCTGCAAGATGGGGGGAATATTAAGCTTGTCTAACAGAGTGCTTGAACTCTCATTTGCAGGATGGCTGCTCACCCTGCTGCTCACTGCCAGCCCTGTGCAATGCTACCCATACGCACCAGGGACTCGGAGCTACAAGGTGACAATGCCCACACAGGGAGAGAAGCATGTGCTGGCCAGAGGAGGGCCTTTCGCAGATACCCTGTGCTCAGCAGGGCTCAGCCACCTCAGCTCTGCCAGCGTCTGGGCACTGGGAGGTGATCTGCGCCCTGGGAGCACAGTGGTACCTCAGCTCCTACCACCTCAGGGCTCTGATGATGCATCTGCATAAGAAAGACTCATCCTGGAAGGAAATGGTCTACAGGAGCATCCTACTTGTCCATTAAAGCTCTTCTGCTCTCTAGTCCTTTGGCCTTCACAGACACCTCACAGGAGAGCAAATGCTGGCAAAGCCCTGGCAAATTCAAGCTTTGATTGTTCTGGGATCAGTGATCCAAGCTTATTGCCAGGCATCCTGAGGGCTGCTCTTGGACAGAAGGCTACCTGGAAACCACAGGGACAGTGGGCACGTGCCAGCACAACCCTGCTGATCGCTGACCCTTCCTAGCAATGACACAAGAGCAGAGTGAGCTGCAAGACTGTCCCTCGCCTTCCCTGTGCCTGACAGAAGACGAAGCAGCCATACCTGAGATGTCGCAGTAGACTGTTTCTTGATAGACTCTGGCTTCTTGGGGTTTAAAGGTCACATTGATTTCAACTGAAGAATTTGGCAAGACATCTCCCTCCTAAAACAGAAGCAGAAGACAAATCATGCATCTTCAAGTATTACATTTCTTGTTTGCGGCTCCGCACCTGGAGCACTCACTCAGAGCATCAGTGCAGAGAAAGTAGCCAGCAATGCCTGTCACCAAAATTTATAAGAGCATTTGGAATCAGCTGCAAAATAAACTTTCTAAGTCCCCCACCCTTACCAGCACCTGGGAGAGGCATTTGGTTAAATTCAGGCTATAGAGAAGGAACCAAACTGACTCAAACGCCAGCAAATCAGGCAGGATTTCTTCAGAAGTACCAGGCAGTCTAAGGGACCTCTCTCCTCCAAATCTTCCACTGTATCCCTGTGCCACTATGGCTACACAAACGCTTTGACTTAGATCAGGAAAGATTGAGCAAATCACATGTATTTTTCCATTCTCGGTTACAAAGCTGCTGCACTGACACCCTTCCCCTGCACAGATACCTAAAAGCACATAATGCACCCCGCTACCTCTGAAGGCTGTAAGGACACTTACGTGCCCTCAATTTATAGCCCTTGCAACAGAGATCAGTTTTAGGCACCTCTGACCGCCTGCCAGGAGCCCGCAGTTCAGAAATGGGTTTTGCAATAAGTTCTCCCAGCCCCATGAGATAAACCTGGAGTCTTCTTTCTCAGCACATCCAACCAGCTCATGTGGGATCTGCCAAGCGACCTTGTCAGGGAGAAGGGGGACAAGGAGAAGGAAGGGAACTTCTCAGCTAGTGCTTACCACTGGGTCAAGGGTGAAAACATCACTGGAGAAAAGCAAGGATTCTCCTTGCACTTTCACCCTCTGCTTCTGGAAGCCGCAGGCGAGAAGGGGAGCGTGTTCTCGGAGAGTGGGGACTTCGGTGCACTCCTTGAGAGAACAATCCATCTCATTCTCCTGCCTCGGCAGCCTGCGGCACAGCCTGCAGGGAGAGACAAACCAAGCAGATCATTTAATAAGCAACATCTTTGCAGTGACAATCAGGTAAAGACAAGGGCAGCGACGCACTCGAGGAGGAACAGCAGCAGCTCAGCCAGGGGCTGACCCTGTGCCACGGGGTCCCAAGGGATCCAACTGCCACCTGCTGCCCTCTGGCATGACAGGCAGTTTTACTCCACACTTACAAGTTCTGCCTTCCAGCACAGGATCCCAGAACACTTGAAAAGGAGAGGAATGAATTCAGGGAGCGCAACAACTTGGTGAAATTTACAGGCATGAAAACAGAGGCCCTGAGAAAGGAAGGGGCATCACCTCGGAATTCAAACACTTCATTCCAGCCTTAAACCCCCTTTCCTTTTTCCTTTCTGGCCTTCAATGCAGAGCTTTGATGCAGATGATCTCTCCCACACTTGGTACGTGTAGCAGAAATCATTCCCAACCAAGAGAAGAGAAGGGAGCAGTGCTGCAGCGCAGCTGGCATACTGCTCTCCTCCCTTCCCACGCCCTCCCCTGGCCGGGAAGAACCAGCAGGAGACATCTCTGAGGGATAACTGGAAGGCTGCATGTGCAGCAGATGGAGGCGCAGCAGTAAGAACAGCACAGCGATCACTACCCAGCTCATTTCAAACGCAGACAGAAAGGAACCACAGCCACAGAGCTGCACACAGAGCCACGGGCAAATGCTGCCACCAACACCAAAACCCCTCACTTCGGCTCACTCCCATACAGTGCAATGGGAAATGTTTCTCCAGGGCTGGCAGACGATGCTGTGCATGGGGAGGGCTTCCAGTCACTGAGACAAACAACCCTCAACTCAACTCAACCCATCCACAGACAATAATTCCACCTTTACATCCCAGAAACTCCTGCAGGAGGGAGACAGAGCAAATCCCTGGACAGACTTCATAACAATCCAGGTCATTTTGGGTCACATCCTCGTGCAGAGTCCCACACTGCCTCCTCCCTGCTCCAACACCTCAAAAGTTTCTCTTAGAGCCGGACAGTGACCCTGGAGCTACAGCCATCCCTGAGATTGCAAGTAAGGAAGAACAAAACCTCCTGGTCAGCCTTGAGGACACAAACTGGTGCAAGATCAAATGTAACTAGAAAAAAAAAACAAACAAGGGTCAATGTCTACTGTGGGGAAACCTGGTTGTTCTTGAGGGGAAAGAGGATCCCTCAGGGTCCAGTCTGAGACACAGGCAGGTAGGAAGAGATGGAAAAGGAATGGTCCGGGGAGCACCAAGAGGCTGCCCAGGGAGGTGGTTGATTCACCTTCCCTGGAGGTGTTTAAGGCACTGGTGGACGAGGTGTTAAGGGGCATGGTTTAGTCTTTGATAGGAGTGGTTGGACTGGATGATCCGGTGGGTCTCTTCCAACCTGGTTTTTCTATGATTCTGTGATTCAAGAGAAGGTCAAGAGTTTTTCTTTTAACACACTGAGAGTCCACAGAAGTCATGCACTGGGTAATTAAAAACAGAGAGCAGTGGAAAACTCGTTTTGGCCTTCAAGGCATTTCTGACCTAATTACACTGAACCTTATTCGCTCAGAAGCCCTTAAAAACTGAGCACGTTTAGGACAGTTTCCTAACCATGATGGGTTCAGACTAACTCCTAGAGACCTACATCCATCTAAGGCTGAGAAGTCACACAAGAATTTCACAAGTCACCCAAGCTTTGGTGTGTAATTTCTAACTCACTCACCCAGCTGTAAGTGTTTCTCTGCTGACCTAAATGGGAACTGCAAAGCTTCACCAATGATGCCCTTTCAAGAACCTGCCCCATCTCTCCCTACCACAAAGACACGGGGAGCTGAAGCCCAAACGCGCTTCTCAGTTCTGTGCTGTCCTACCTTCCCTACAGAACCCTCCACCTCCGAACTCTCACCAGACTCTAAGGAAGGGCAGAAACACTTCATGCTGCTGGAAACCAGGACCAAAGCACTCTGTCCTGCACCCTGCTGGGAAACCAGTTGCCACATCATCAAAGCTGGAGCAGAAGCAACTGCAGTGACTGTCACAATAGTTCTGCTCCCTGAAGCTACATTCCTCAGCCTCATGGATCCTCTGTAGCTCAGGGATCTCTGGACCTCAGTGGTCTCTGCTCCCACAAAACACCAATTTGCTCTCTAGTCATTGCAATCAAACTTTCCTCCCCAAAATATAATCCTCAGCTGGAGCATGGGTGGAGCTGGAATGGGAAATGCTGAGCTGTTATCTTGGAGCTCAGCGGCATCCCCTGACACCGTGGATGCTTTAATTTTCCAAAGCACTGACATCACTCTGAGGCCATACGTTAGTTTTACCCCTGTGCAGAGCACCCAGCTGAAAGGAGTTTTGCAAACAAACCTCAGCTTTTGCTGATCCTCCAGTTCCCGAGTAACAGCAGCCTTCCACTGGAAGTGGGCAGTAATTTCACTTCGATTGTGGAGGACCACAGAGCTGTGGTTTGCCAGAGTAAGGTAAGTCTTCTCAATTGTCAAGGAGCCCTTGTCCAGCTCAATGCTGGCATCTGCAGCCGATCCATAAAGTCTTGTGTGCGTAGTTTCACCTGGAACAAAGCACAGCAGAGTCTTTGCTCACCTCACTTGCTGATACTAGAAGAGAGCAAACCACCAGTAGCAGAAGCAAGTGTTATGGCTCTTTGCAGCACTGACAGTTTCACAGACCAGAACATCTACCACATCCTGACAGCTTCATGTGGACTGCAAGAGGATCCTGGACACCACACTAAGCACCCTTTTTCTGTGGATTTGTAGACATCTAGCCCCAAGGTGACACTGTGACACTACTGACAGTGAGATTTTTCAGATGTGCCCAGGGGGCCTTTGGCTTGCCATCCCACTCAGGTCACAAGGAATTCTGGATTGAGGTCATTCAGGTGACTGAGGAGTCCCAGTTCAGCCAGGCCTCACACAGAGTCTCCTGCAGACCTGCCACTAGGGCTGTGTTTCTCCTGACCCCTTGTTGCTGACAAGCAAAGGTATCTGGGGGCACATGGGCAGAAAAGGGAGGTTCAGAGGAACAAGTGAAGCAGCAGCACATCCCAAAAATTAAACCAATATAATGTGCACCTGATCCTGCCTAAGTCACACTGACAGCAGCAGGAGGTACTGGGATATGCTGCCACCGGTGAGCCAAGCAAGTCAGCACTGCAAAGCACAGAAAATGCCTCCCAACCTCCCAGATTGCTGCTTTGTTCTTAGAGCTTCTGTTTTGTAATAAACAGGCTGCTGGTGGTGCTTCTGAAAGAGCCACATGGCTGCTTTTTGTATGCAAATCACAGGGAGTCTGACTTAGTGCAGGACAAAGCAGCCAGGGCTTGCCAGGTGAGGCTGGGTGACACTGCCTGGTGCCCTGCTCTACGCCTGCAATAAGCAGCTTTTAAGACGGAGCGAATAAATATTTCCGTTTCACGTTAGCAATTCCTCTCAAGAACATTTAGCCTATTTGCATGCTTTGAAGCTAGGGAGACAATCCCTCAAGTAATCATTTGCTCTCCATCTTAAAGATTATTTCAAAATAACTGCATCATAACTGCTTCGAAGGAAGCTGAGAGCGTGCAGCACGCAGCGCTTACCGGTGTCAGAGTGAACTACCAGGGACCTGACATTATTCCCGGCTTTCAGCGGGTGAAACTCCACTGTCACTTGTGTGGCCTCACCAATCCCAAGGTTTCCAGTGGAGGGATCGACAGAGAAAGGGCTGCAACACAAAGAGAGAGATCAGCACTATTGTGGGAGCCTTGAGGACTATATTATCCTTTTGCAGTCTACTTCACTTCAGCTCACTTCTGCAAGCAAGGAACAATCAAACCACAGTCAGCAGAAGCAAACCCCAACATCCAGGATCAGCAACTCTGACTCTCCTTTCTGAAGGGAATAAAAGTCTTTCTTGGAGACCAGAGAATAATTATGGTTTAATTTTCAGCATTCATTTTTCACCTTGACAAAACAGCCTGGCTGAGGCTAGGAAAGGTTCAATTTTATCAGCATTGCAATGAAAGCTGCTCTGAGCAAATGAAACATCAGACAAATCTCAATGAATGCAAACATAGACCAGATACTACCCCATGGAAACAAAAGGAGAATCCAATTTACAGCCTGAACAATTACATGCTGAGCTCAATTTAACACCATTAACAGAAGCCTATCAAGGTGAACTTAATGGAGGTTTTCTCTGTTCCCAAGCACTGTAGTCTGGCAATCTGGGCTGGAATCCAAGCTTGTAAACTGTCTGCTTGGCCCAGCAGACAAATTCTGTGCAATGGGTTGGAAATAATTATGAAAGTGTGCTGATGTTCTTCAGCTTAATATGAGTGATGCCGATGATTTGTTGCCAGCTAAACAGCTCTTGGCTGACAGATACAAAACTCAGTGCTTGAGTGCTTAGTGATAAGCCAAATGAAACACTTGTGCACAATGGCAGCTGGGCTGGGTGGCTGTTGTACAACCACACTTAGAAAACAAAAGTTATTTGGTTTAGTGCTTTGCCGGTGGTCACTTTGTCACCTTAAAAACATGTCCTGGGTATTTATTTTGGTGGTGACAAGGAGATCAGGAAATTGCAGAGGAAAACTGTAGAGTGATTGACAGGTTCCTGCCTATGTATTTCCCACAGTGAAAAGCAGCAGCCTGCTCAAAGAGCATCCTAGAAGTTTGCTTCAACTGCCTTGCCAGGCTTTGGGGGAAGCTTCTCTTGGACCCTCAAAATTCACAGAAGAAAAGTCAAATCCTCTTCTGAGCCTTGTTTGGATGGAGAAGAAACTGTGGTAACTCGGGCAGCCCCAGTCAGACAGCAGGGTCTTTGCTGCAGTCTTGACCTCGGCTCTGACACCAACACCTCTGGGACTCAGCAACTCTCCACCCATCACCAGCAAGCTGAACTGGTTTCCTTGCAGATGTGGTGTCGACAGAGCATTACCATTTCCAGGTCAGCAAACTGGAAAACTGGTGACTGCCTTCGGAGACCAAAAGGAGCAACGCAAGCTGCCCACAACACAGCCCACGCCAGGCATTTGATGAGGGGACCATGGGAAAACCGTGTGCGTGTGACCCCAGAGAATGGGCATGTTTGCCTGGCAGAGGTTTGGAAGCATTTCTGAAGGTACTTATGGCCAGGAGGTTGCAAGCCAGCTACCAGCATATTCTAGCACTCTCCAGCAAATCTGGGAGAGACAAAGCTCTGCAAGAAAAGGCCATCAACCTGTGCACCGGGCATTTGCTGCATCTTCTGCCTGCGCCCATGTTAGCACTCTGCTCTCGGGCTGCACTGCAGTTTTGAAGCCAGTGCCCGCTCAGCTCCACTTCGGAGCTCATTCTGCTCAAGAATATTTGGTCCCAGGGGGCAGACCAACTGTCACAGCCTGGGCCCCCGAGCCACACGCTCACAGCCAGGCCTGACTCGGGGTGGGGGAAGTGGATTCGTTTAACCTGCTTCCGAACACGGCATTTGGTCTGCCTGAGCCGAGCTCCCAGAGCTGCTGCTGCCATGCAGCATCTCAGACAGCCCAAAGGCAGCCGAGGGGCCTTCCTATGTTTCCCCTTGCAATCTAACAGAATCAGTCTTGCTGCGTGCTGTGTTGGAGACATCACTGCAGTATCAAACTGTGCTGCAGCTTGCAGAGTTTTGTCAGGAGATGCATCGTGCTTCAAACACTGTAAGGAACTGCAGAACCCCCATCCTGCCCACTTCCAGCTATGGCAACAGAGCAGCTCCCACGCTCTGGTTCCTTTTTATTTCTGTTCACTGTTTATCACACAACAGTATTTTGCGCAGAAGAAACAAGCTCTGTTACCTCCGAGTGGTGATGCGGTAGCGGACCTCCCGATTACTAACGTTGCGAATCAGCAGTGTCTTCCGAGTGCTGTAGTTGACGGGACAGACGGAAAAGTCCAGGTGGGCAGGGACGTCCAGGACAGCTCGAGCAGCAATAGCTCGAATTGGTACAATAAACTCTTCCCTTTCTGTGATGCACACCAGCTGGTGGAAATAATCCTGCAGGGAAAGAAACAGTCTCAGCACTTGGCATTTGGTACCATCCCGTAGCGCGATGGTACTTTTTACCTGAATGACGTTTCATTCCAGCAGCAGGACTTGCACAGGGCTGTGAGCTCACAAGGAAGAAACAACCCCGTGGATCCACCTGCTCTGGAAGCAAACTGACAGAACCAGACAACAGCGATACTTTGAATCTGAGGCACCAAACCAGAGTCATTTCATGTGCGAGATTACAGCAGTAACAAGAACCTGCTTCGATCCCCACTGCAGACTATCAGAGGCACCACTAAGAACCTAGCTGTGCACAGCACTGCATCCTATCCCAGAAATGCAGCAACATCACTGAAGCTTGGCAGGGGATGCTCAGGTTCATTTTCAAAGAGACTTTCTCACATGCACAGTCAACACTCGCTCCCTGGTAATACTGAAAAAGCTGGACACGGTAACAGTTTTAATGTCAGGCGAGTGTCAGGCACACGCGTATTTCCCACACCTTCCCACAGCATTACAGCAACAAGGCTCCTCTTCTCTTATTCACATCGGATAAGCAGTCACTTAGGAGCTCTGGCTTTCCAAGTGACGCCACTGACATTTGAATGAGCACCCACTGAAAAAACATGTCATTTCAGGCTCTTTGATAACACAGGCTAACAATACTAATTGTCACAGCGACAACAACCTTAACTGCTGTGAGAAGCCAGATTGAAACATCATTGCCTCAAGGACTGCAGCTGTTGCTAAGCTGAAGCAGACTTGAGCTGGAAACACTGCGTGACAATGCCCAGGCCCAGATGGCTGAAGCTGTGGAGGACACGACAACTTGGACAGACAAAGCTATAAAAGCATCCAAAAAACTCACCCGCTCGCCTCTGCCTACCACTAACTCTTCGCGGGACCCCTGACTTTTCACCAGGCTGCTGAGACACGGACCCTTGAACACCCATGGTGGTAACTATTTTTGCAACCCTATTCTGAACTCTTGCTTGAGTTTCTATCTTTGTTCCTCACTTTCCTAACGCTGCTCATATTACCTTGCCTTTCATCTTCTGCCTTTTTTGCAATAAAGAAAATCCTTTTGATTTACGGCACTTTTTATATCGTCTTTATATCGTTTGGGGGATTCCAAACAAAACCCTCCTGGCTTCGGCTTGGGACCCTTACAGCTGCCCAGTACACCAGCAAACTGCCATCCCTTTTGCTGCATAACCAGTCCTAAATACTTCTCTGAAGTCCTTGCAGCAGGCAACTGAGGCTGTGCAGAGGAGCTCTCACTGGCACAGCTCCCTACTCCACACACTCACCCGCTCAAGGGTAAGACAAGGGACAAAGTATTGGACATCAGTGCTCTCTGGGGTTGCCTCGCCCTGCTTCTCTTTGTGGTGATGTTCATATGTTCCTCTGCTGCCTCTCTAAACTTGAAGAGCGGCACTTTGCCTTTCCTGGACACCGATTTAGCTCTTCCACCCCAAAAATGAGCACTATTTGTTACTAATAAATCATATTTTAAAGGCACCAGTGTATTGGGCAAAGCTTGTCTCAGTGAGATGAAGCTCATCTCACTTGGTTGCTTGCAGAACTGCCTTAAGCCAGCATAATTTTTACCCTCAATATTAATCATTAAATAAAATAAAAATTAAATCATTTCTCAGTCTCTCCAAAGAAACAGATCATTCCATAAGCACGGGGAGCTCGAGGTCACAGGGTACTTTCTCTTTAGTTTTCTATATCCATGCTGTCTGAGGGTAGCACAAGTTGCAAAACTAAATCCAAACACCAAATGAAAGATGAGAAAACAGGTCTGCCCAAAGAGATCTTGCACCTGTGGCCTGGTGCAGAAACATCTGCTGGCTCCAAGTTATCCAACAGAGCCATGCTAAGAGGTAGCAGGACGTGGCCTGGTTTGGTTCCCCTGCAATGCTCCCTCCCTTCCATGCCCTGGACTAAATCCTTCTCTGTTAACTGGCCGAGAGAACAGCACTGACCCCTCACGACACAGCACTGAGATTCAGACATGCAAGCATCACAGCACTGACAGTCAAACCTCTGAGCAAAACCAAGGCACATTTGGCATGGACTAGGGGCCTGTAGGCAGAGCAACCCCATTTACGTGCAGGAAGACACAGGCACAGCAGGACAGCTGCCATCAGGCTCTAGGGTGATGTGTCTGCCTACTTATTCCTATACACGCTCTTCCAGGCAGGCATCTCAAAGCCAGCAGCAGCACAGCAACCTCGCTGGAGCTAAGGACATGGCCCAGCACTGAAGGATAAAAGCAATCTGAAACACTGAAGAGCCTTCAGACTGCGAGAGCATCATCTTCACAACACGGACAGAGGTTCCCCCAGTTCTAGATCCAGTACCACCCCACTAAAACCAGCACAGTTCCTCAAAACCAGATGCCCTGTTCCAAAGCCAGCCCTGTAGGTTCATCTTCCACTGAAGGCTCGACCCTCCTGGGGCCTCCACTCTCACCTTGTTCTCCGCAGGCATGAAAAGGATGTGGAAAGTTGCAGTCCTGCCAGGTGGTACCTTGTACCAGTCAAGATTGTGATTGACCAACTTGAAATATGGTGAGATCTCCATGGTGACCTTCACCAGCCGAGGCACCTGAAGGAAAGACATGAAACTATCATTTTGCCGCTCAGGGAAACACCACAAGAGACCTGGCCACACCCTGGCAAAATCCTTCCTCAGCCTCCCTGCCAGAGCACCTTTCACTCCAGAGGTAAGTGTGCAGACCACACAAGGCGGGGCTCAAATCCCTTCTGCCTGGGCAAACAGCTCGAGGCCAGAGGCAGCCGGGAAACACCTCTCTGGGAAGGGAGCGCCAAGCAGGGAAGACACCAGCAGTACGGAGTTACAGTCACACCATCAACCAGCCCAAAGATCCTGCTTGCTTCTGCCTACACACAGCCATGCAGTCACACCTCCAAAGGGGGAATGCGTTCTCTCAAGGGCAAACAGTATCTGTTATCCTGGAGGAAGGAAAAAAGTCCCTTGGAACGGACCCGGCGTGAGTGAGCCAGTCAAGTGAGGTGCCACAGAGCCACGCAGGCGGAGCAGCAAGAGAAGGAGACCACAGACACCATGGCCTTGCTGGGAATAAAAGCAAGCTTAAGAAGAGAAGAAGGAGGAACACAGGAAAACAGAGAGACGAGTAGATGTCGTACTTGGGGACATGGTCTACTGTTGGACTTAGCAGGGCTGGATCGATGATTGGACTCAATGATCTTAAAGGTCTTTTCCAAGCAAAACCATTCCGTGATTCTGTGAGCAAACCTTCATGTCCCAGCACTTACCTTGTCATTGTTTCTCAGAACCACTGCCTTTGCATAGACATCAAGGATGACCATGCTGTGAAATACCAACTCCGCCGGGAAAGGCTGGAACAAGCTCTTTTGCCGGTCAGCTGCTGAGAACTGGAGACACAAGACAGACAGTGGTGAGGGCTTCAGCTGCTGGGAGGAAGATTCATGAATGAGAATCCAAGACTGGTCTCCACAGAAGTATAGTGTCCCTTGGGGAGCGCATTTGCCTGGCTCACTCTGGGGAAACAGGAGCTTACAAATCCATCTTCTGAGATGATCAGTAATTTCTGGACCACTCGAAGCAGGCTCAAACTAAGAATCTCCTTTGTAGGCATTTCTCCAAGAGGCTTCCTTCTCAAAGAGGCAAAGCAGAGCCTACCAACAGCTGAGCCCTCTACTGATGTGGTCACACAGCTCCAGAGCACTTACTGAAACAGCCAAAAGCACTCACGGAGCAAGTGAAAGTTGCTCCACGGCAGACAACTTTGGGATGATCTTTACTGCAAGACCGAGGCACCAAACCCCACATGGCCCTCAGTATTTCTGAGGGAGCCCGTGTCCAGCTTCCCAGTGCTGCTGGACAACAGGAGAAGTGGGCAGAGGAGGGACACAGGGGAACTTCACAGCCCAAACACAGCTCTTACCTGGTCTGTTCTGACAGTCAGAGGCTTCCCTGCCCCTCTGCCCCGCTTCCGATCACGAGAAGTTGACACTTTCCTCTGGAATCCATCAGCCCTCTTGGGAAGCCCCACAGGCTGATGGCTCCCGCCAGTGGCCATGACTCAGTCACCTGCAAGAAGCAACAACGGGACTTTGAAAATCTAGAATGCCATTGGTGGCAGATAGGATACCCCTGTGTCTCCAGGCTTTGGCATCCTTCCTATGTGAACAGGGGGCCTCCTCACCCTGTTTCTTGAGCAGACCATGTTAAAGCTGCGGAGCTGAGATTCATAGAAGTAAAACCCTGAGTTATTTCCCACCTTCAGCCAAGCAGCGAGGCTGGACAACGCGTGACAAGCGATCTGTGCGCTCCTCAAGCAGTCCGAGATCTGTATGTTCCCGCTCCGCATGAGACACGGTTTGGGACACACCAAGCAGCTCACCGTCAGTGGGCTACTGCCCTTGTCCCCTGGCAATGACGGGGACTCCTAGCCTGCCCCGACCCACCCGGCACAGTGAGGTCACAGAGAGGGAGGCAGGGCTGTGGAATGTGATGGCAGACACGGAGGGGTGCTCAGCGCCCACCAGGTCCCCGCAGAGGGGTGGTGCCTGCCCGCAGCCCCCCTGATCCAGAGCAGTGTCTGTCAGCTCAGGGGAGGGGAGGGAGACCGCGAACACATCACGACAGCCCAGGCCTCCCAAAGGGCTGCTAATGCCCACACAGCTCCGGCAGGGAGTTCCCAGCCACCTACTGCAAACTGGGAAATAACTCTCTCCGAGAAGATGACGTCTGTTCATCTTCCCCACACCTTCCTTTGCTGAGAACCGCTCATGAGTCAAATACATAAACCGAGGCACACATCTTATGAAGCAGCGTTAGTTCTTTACTTATTCGTGATTGCAATGCAGGAGCAGCTCCCTCTGGCAAGCAGGAGTGTCCTCAACCTTTATCACAAACTGAAGAAGATTAGAGACCGTATCTTTTCAGGGCAACACCACCCTCTCCCCAAATAACATTTCTCTTCTCCAAAATACTTGCTCAGCCATTTCTTGGTGAAAAACACCTTATGCAAACCTATTTTGCAGGAATATTACAAGTTCAGTTCAGCAAGCCCTCCATCTTAATGCTAAAACTTCCACTTTGTAAAAACACAAGTAGCCGAACTCTCGCCAGTACCAAGGCCCTGAAGTCTCTTTTCGATTGCCCTTGGGCTGTGCATCGCAGCTCCGTAAGATCCCACATGGAAGAGCAGGAATGGGCAACAGCACAGGGCTGTACCAGGCTGGGAACATCCTAGGGATGCCCCTAAGCTGGGACCCAGGGAGGCAGCAGACTTCCCGAAGGGGAGGCTCTGTCTGCCATATCAGACCCTCTGTTCCCCTCAGATGGAGTCCTCTGCAACTATAACCTGTCTTTTCTTCCCCACAGAGGTGGCTATAATATGGAGGTAGGGCCTGTGTGAGCGTGGCCGCGTCTCTGGGGTAGATGAGCTGTCATCCACATCTATTGCCTGACCTTCCATCTCCAGAGCCTCACGGCTGCTGTGCAGAGGGAGCTGGGAAAGCGAGGCGGGCAAGGAGGGGCTTGCCCTGCCACCCTGACTGGGGACTTGCCCCCACTCCCTCCTTGCTGAGGGGGAGGGTGTAGGATCCTCTTCATCCTGGCTTTGTGTTGGGGGCTGCTCCTCTTGATGTCCTGGGGAGGGCAGAGCAGGGCTCCAGGGCCCATCTCTCTCTCAGACCCCCTGGTTCCAAACTAGCTCCTTCCTCAGGTTGCTCTGCCGCCAGCACCTCATCCTCTTGTCATCTCTCTCCCAGCCGCTCTGTCTGCTGCTGTCCCTTCTCAGGGACAGGCTCTGGCATTCCCTGCAGCCTGGGACCTGGGGGGCTGCAGGTTTGCCTGGGACTTTGCTCTGGGTGGCTGCACTCAGTGTGGTGAGCGCAGAGGGTGCAGCTCTCTGCCGGCTGGGCGCCCCAGCCCAGCTCCTTCCGAGAGGGCGACGATTCCCCCTCCACTCACTCCCTGGCTGTACGGTGAAGCCACCCGCCCTGCACCTCCTCTCATGGCCGAGCCAACACCACAGGCTTGTAGCCAGCACGAACGATCTGCACCCTGAGTGACCAAAGGGACTCTTGAGCACCAACACGTGCTTATGGGCCTCTACAGCCACGAGTCACCGCTGGAAGGGCTGTGTTTATACACACAGGCTCAGCTTCCGAAGGGGCACGCTGACTTGGGTTCTCCTCTGCCTGGAGTAAAGCCAGTCACGTTCCAGGTGAAATCAAATAATCCCAGAAAATCCGTGAAACTTTAGACTTTCTGGAAGAGTTTGGGAATATCCACAAAGGCAAAGAGGGAGATTTGGAGAAGCATTCCAGTACTCCTATGAAAATGATCTGGGGGAAATACACACAATGCAAACCACTCTAGGCAATAGGAGTCTTCCAGCAAAGAATCCTTTCAGGTTTGCATTTCTTGGATAAAAGACTATAAAAATAGGAAAGTATTATAATCTCATTTGAGGGTTATTCCTTCTGGCTGATAGGAGTCGCAATGCACGGACAGGTGAGGTAAGTGCTATCTGGTCTGTTCGCAAGCAGAGAATGGAGCACAGGCTTCTACATTTCTGTTATGTACATTCACGCCTCGTTCTTTTCCCTCCATGTGTCACTATTCAGCTACCTAACTAGCAACCCACTTGGTTCTCCCCTCAAAAACAGCAATATAGAGAGGGAATAATCATTGTGAAATCACTAACTTCAGCCAGTTTAAGCACACAATCAGGCCTCCAAAAGGATCAGTGAGTTTTGAAGTTGCTTTCCCTGTCACAAGGCAAATTCCAAGGTCGTGCAATGTACTGTTGGATCAGAGGAGTCTGAAAGCCTCTTTTCACTGCAAGTAAGTAATATGCAGAAAAATCAGACCCCAACATCCTCACAAAAAGGAAAAGTGTCTTGATGTGGCCTTACAAGAATCTTCCTGTCCAACTACAGAGCTCTTACACACATTAAACCAGAAGGGTTAACAAAAGGGGGGGTGTTCTTAGTGAATGTGTTGCAGGCAAACAACATCTGAACATCAAAGTGAGCCAAGAATTCTTTGGTGGCCCGTGTGAAATGAGCTCTTAGTTTCATTCCGTTTTCTAAGTTGATATGTGTCCACGTTAATGACATGCAAAATATTCATGCAGAAAGGGGTGTAGGCTCACAGTTCCAGGATTGTTCTTTTTCTTTTGGTTACAATTCTGAAAACCAGTTCCGTTTGGCAAAAACAAGCCATTCTGTATAAAAATCTGTTTAGCAGAAATGGATTTCTGTCACGGAAAACCCTGTGACTCTCACATAGGCCAACTGTGTATCCCAGAGAGACCTTCACCACTGGGCTAACTGGTCTTTAATCCTAATTTACTAGGAGGCTAGAATTTTTAAACAGTATTTGGGAGATAACTGAAGCTAAATAATGACATGCTTCCTAGATTAGACCGTGCATGGTCCTTCTGCCAAGTGCCTTATCTAAAATAATTATTCTTCTGGAGGGAAAGACAATACATCATGGGTTTTAGTTTCTAATCTACTGTTTGTCTCATTCCTTCCTGTGCACTAAATAACGGAGACTTCATCCATTCTGTACTGAAAGGAGAAAACTTTGCAACTTTAAATCTCACTTCTGTTCCCAAATTTCATATTGAAGTAGTCTGAACATCAGAGCTTTCCCTCCTGGTGACACTGCCTGAAAAAGGAGGCTATTCCACAACAGAGGGGCAAGGAGTAAGGTAAGCAGGATAGGAGAGGTTCAACCAAGAGTCCTAGTCACCAGTAAGCTCCTAGTGAAGAATCGGGTTTAAGGAGAAGCCAGGAGCAGGTACAACTTAGAATTAATTTTTTGGATGGCAAACAGGCTCAGACATAGCCCAGTGACTGCAGATGGGTCCATAGTGACAATGCAGAATTGAGGCCAACCCAGGGAGTCAGTGGATGGTTCAGGGTCCACATCAAAGAGATCCATGGCTGAGCTAGAAACCACCAATGCTACAGCAGAGCTTGACCTAGGAGCTTATGGAGGGGACATTGTTCTGGTAAGACCTTCTCAAACAGGTGGGGGGATCTTGCATTGAGAAATGAGAGGGGCCAAAATTAGACACTAGCTGATCTCCACAGGGAATAGTCTCAGGGGTGGTGGCCTGACACCATCACACTCTGCTCCGGGGGCTCAAGGGCTGGACTCAGAGCTCGTCAGTGGAGTAGAGCACAGCCTTTGAGGTAATCCAGGCCCAGGCTTTTAGATATCTCGGTTCAAAAACAGAACAGAGTCTTCTGAGTGTCAGCTGTGGCACTGCTGAGTTACTCTGTTCAGTAAGCAGGCGACAGTCTGCTTCAGCAACAACAGTTCCCCGTGGTCAATCTGAAAAGGCAGCCTGCTTGGTTTTGCTACAGCATCACTGTCGTGTGGGCTGGTGGAAGGAAGCAAGTGAGGTTCAATGATGCGAAAGGAGCACCACTGCAAAGCCTTTCTCAGCTTGTGTGAGAAACACCTTAACATTTTGTGGGGTTAGCATATTGATCACACGTTGCTATGCAATTTGTATGCTAAATGCAACACAACAAGCTTTCCCACTGCGCCAGAGCAGGAGTCAAGTGTGCACATCTGCACAAGCTCATGTTTCCTCAGCAGTGACAAGTAGGGGCTGTGCGTATGTGCTGAAGAGCAAAGGTGACTGTAATAGGGTTTGTTTACCAAACAGGCCATGCAAGTAAATATTTAATGGATAAAGACAGAGAAGAGGAGCAATGCTTTGGTCCCTGCTGTTCTGTTCTGCTGTTATTGCACTTTCATTTTACAAAACAGTTATTTAAAATAAAACTCACTAAAAGGATTACAATTTGGGGTTTGTTCTTTGAAAATTGTGAAAGTTTACTTTGGAAAGAAGAGACAAAACAGGTGAAAGAACACGCCACACCACAGATATTAGTCAAATTGGTTAATACTATGGCTCTGAGCGTGACACAGGAGAGTCTGTGATCTCCAGGCTAAGTTCATTGGCTTTGATGTCTCCCAAGGGCAAATAAGCAGAACCAGGCTCACCGTTGATATAACTTGAATTCAGGATGTTAATCTGTTGGATTCTGGAAATACACTTATTTTTGCATGAGACGATACACACACCACAGTCAGCTGTGGTGAGATGTGCAAGACTAAAGTTTGCAAAAAAGTACTTTTTAATTAAAAATGTGTTGCAAATATCCTCAGAATTTCCCAGAGGAGAACACCAGACAAATACACTCATAGGTCTCTGGCAAATGCCTGAGAATTTACATATCTCTTTTGAGTCAGCCAGCATTCAGGATTCACATTATTTTACACAGAGGATTTTGGTTTTGTCCAATATTTCTTATATTTACAGCCCTTCAAAACACCCCGTAGTGGGCAGAGAGAGAGTAAGGCCACAGAAACAGCAGGTGTTCTCTTGGCCCCTTGATATACATCCACTTTCCTCTTGTGCAGGAGGAATCCAGCCAGGTTTAGGCCTTCTATAGGCCATGGATTTTCCATTTGGTCAGCTTAAATATGCACCCGAGGTTTTTGTTTGTTTGACTGTCTTTCAGAAGCATGCAGAACCTGAGCTCAGAAGACGGACAGCTGCATGGTTTTGAATACTAAAGTCTTATTAATCTATACCTGTCAGGTAGCTGTTGACTCCCTACAATCTCTTTTTGTACTGTAAGAGCTCCACTTCATTCTCGTAGCTTGGTGTTTTAAGTTAACAGATTCAATTTTTCCATAGTGCCATTTCCCATACACACATTTGAGCCTATTAACTGTCATGAAGGCTGAGAGGATCAAGTCATCGTTTATGAGATGCTACTGTGAGGAAGGCAACCAACCCAAGGAACCACGCGTGGTTATAAACTGGAGAGGGGCAGGATTAGACTAGACATAAGGAGGAGTTTCTTCATGATGACAGTGGTGAGGTCCTGGAACTGGTTACCCAGGGAAGCTGTGGGTGACCCATCCCTGCAGGTGTTCCAAGATGATGCAACTTTGGGGTTGGTTGTTTTTTTTTTACTTTTTGTGGTTTGTCTTCTCTAAAGTGAGCAAGAGTGGGAGAACCCTGAGGGGTTTGATTTCAAAAGTCAAAGTTATTCTTTTTATGGTGGCTTGTAGGTCAGCATGAAGAGAGAGGACACTTCCATTTAGCCTTACAGCCCTTCTTTCTGAAGGACACAGGCATAACCATTTTACAGCTGAATGTCTAACTCTATGCGTGCAGATTCGAGGTGCAATGTCCACACAGCTCTGCAAGAGCCAGCAGCTGTTGTTTTCAAACATAGGTGTATAATTTAGTATTACTCATTTTGATATGCCTGCCTAGTTAACAGAGATCATCCTTTTCCATAAGGGAAATAATAACTTGGAATCCCGAGACAGCCTAACGTCTTAATTATTTTCATAGAATCATAGAACGGTTTGGGTTGGAAGGGACCTTAAAGCCCATCCAGTTCCAACCCCCCTGCCATGGGCAGGGACACCTCCCACTCAATCACATTCCACCCAGCCCCATCCACCCTGGCCTTGAACATCTTTTCAATCTATTTTGTATCAGCCTTGTTCCCTGGTGATGCTGGTCCCCCTGGTATTTTGAAAGACCTTACCAAGACAACCTGTGGACTCAGGGAAAACAGCTTCTTGTTTCCAAAACAGCAGAAACATGTCCCAGGAGTGTGAAAAACTTATTCACTCCCCTACAAAAAATATCAGGTGGAACACATTTTACTTTAAATGGGGAGAATTAAGGCAGGAGCGAAAAGACTCCACACTGGGCTGAGAGCGCTCTGTGTGTTTCTGTTTCATCAAAGAGGTAGTAACATTTTTCTTTGCTGAAATGATCTAGAAGATCCAAACCCTCACTGAATTCACAGATCTATGACAGATGAGCTGCTGGGACAGCACTGAACTCTGACACCAGAAGACTTGCAATCACATCATTCAAATTGAAGAGGAAGCTGTTATGGGGCAAACCAGCCCACTGCATAATATCCTAAGAAAGAGCTATTCATTATCTTGGAGTCTAGAATCACCTGAAATAAAGGTACTTGTGCCAAAAACATTCAGACATGTAACTATGTCACAGCATTTTTTAGAAGCAACATCAACTCATTGAGCCTATCCTTATCTTCATTGATAAAAACTGTCAAATTTATTATGAAGGCTAAAAAGCCTCGTGTTGCAAGGACAAGAGTCATGGGAAATGCAGTGAAAGCTTGGGAATGAGGGCTGCTTTGGGCTTAGTGGGGAAAAATGTCAAGAGAGAAAAACTATCAATGAAGTGTTGGATAAGAAATGGCACGAGAAGGAGAGAGCCAGGGGGGTGGGGGAACTGTTAAGGAAATATCTCCACATAAACTTTAGAGAGGGTTTTAACTAGCAGAAAATGTGAAGCATAAATGAGCACAGCTCCTCTGACTTCAGGGACCTCCTGACACACTACTTGGATTTCATAAATGAAAATGAGGTGAAATGACATGAAATCCTGGCTTCACTCACATCAGTAGAAGTTTTTACATTATCTTCTCCTTGGAGCAGGATTTTGAAGTTTCTTGGGTTTGCATTCACCAGGAGAAAGGGAAATGTGGCAGCAGAATGCACGGCCTGAGTACCCCATAGCCAGATAAATCATCTACGTCCTTTAAAGAACTGACAGATAAGCTTATTCCCAGTGGAGAGGACATGTTGGAACAGAGGTAATAAGCACAAGATTTTAGTCATTGCTTAAGCAGCTAACAAACCCTTTGGGACTTGTTGAAGATGTTGCCAGGTAGAGCACAACAAATATCATCTGCAGAGGCTGTTCAGGATGTTGCTTTGTGACGAAACATGGTCTGGTCTGAGGGTTCTATCTACCAAGTGTGAAAACAAGCAGAGGCACCCTGTAAAGAAAATGTGGTTGTTGAACATGGATCCAGGGTAGCAGGTAAGATGTTATGGCTGTCACTGTTACAGCTTTGCAGTTTGGATTCCGCTAACTAATTGGATTACAGCTGGATTAATCATGTTTCTCTGTTCATGTTGCAGTTGAATCTCCCAGGTGCCACGTCCTACAGCCAAGCTTACACTGGCTTCATAAAGATGAGAGCAGGAGAGCCTTATAAAGCTTCACTTGCAATTGAAAATGGGCTTCTGATAACAGGAATTAACAGAAAAACAAGTGAACAAGAATGTAGTAAACAAGCAAGAGCACATAGTTCATCCCAGCAACCTGAAGCGAGCACAGAGCAGGGCTCACACACTGAGCTCTGGAACACAAAACTGCAAGAGCACAAAGACCAGAAAAGCAGGGTTATTTTCTAAAGACACAAGGTGAAACGTTGCCTTTTATTTGGCTACCAGCTTTACTACTTCCCAAAGGCATTTCTTTGCTAGGCTGCCTTGGTCAAAAAAAAAGTGTCTCTCTAGACAGAGGGATCATCCAAGATTTTATGCACTAAATGAGGACAGTATGTCCCAGAACTATCACAAAAATATTATTTATTGTTTACAATACTACAGTGAAAGGGAATGCAAAGGATGAAATCTGTGGGCAACTCTCCCACTTTCCAGCCCCAGCAAATTTTCTCAGACCTGTGTTGTGTCTCTCATTCATCTCAGAGTGCTTTGCTTTAAAGGTTCTTCTAAAAAACACCTTCTACAGAGGCTGCTCAGGATGCTGCTTCTGCATATGTGATACTGCCTAGACAAGCAGGGCTGCTGTGAGTGACTGCTATATCAGATTTCATTAAAAACTCCAGGCCAGCACACACAAAACAGCAATGAGGAACGCTCCCAACTGCAGACACCAAGTTTGGCATGTCAAGATTTGTTACCAAATCTTATAATCATTCTAGGCTGGTAAATAGTTTCCTTTCCAATCTATATTCAGGAATTACTGCAGAGAATTCAAAGACAATAGAGAGATGGGGTAAGGAAAGCAGATGGAAATTAGTTTTGTGTTAAATAAGAATGTGTTTTGAATGGCATAAGAATAAATGGTCTTCAGATGCAGCTTTAGAAATTGCAATATCAGTAGAAAAATAAATCTCTTCAATGGTATTTTCCCTCAAGAAATGTGAGCGTTCATGCTGGCTGCTTCATTTCATTCCTTCTCCTGACTTCCAAGATGAAATGTCAGCTCAAACTCTATTTACAGTCCCTCACTTTAGACTTTGCTATGTCACCCTTGAAGGAACATCTGAATTTCCATTTCAACAGCTGAAAGAAAAACAACTCCAAACTTTGCATATACAAGATACAGGGATTAAAACTGTCGACTGCTTACATGTCTCCCAGTTGTTTTGTCTAAAACAAAAGGGTTGGTTGGGGGCATAATTCTGTTGGGTGTAATATCTAAGCTATAAAGTAACACTGAGACTGGACCATACTCAGAAAAGTTAATCAAGGATGTTTTCCTGTAGGATATTTACCTGAAATCATGTCACTGCCCTTACCTGCTCTACTTCTTTCTGACTATGGTGTAAGTCACTTAGTGAGGCTACAGCACCAAAAGAAACATTTTGTAGCTTCTCTGCACAAATATTCTAGGTGTATACATTCATCTTCTACAGCAATACTTTTAAAAGTTTACAACCTCCTCCTGGTTTTTGTGCTGTTGGTTAGCTTCTGGCAGCCATGCTCTAAAGCAAAGAAAAGAAATCATCTGGGTTAAGAGCATCTTGGAGAGCTTTTATCTAAAGTCTGGTCACTTCCCCGATCCACGTCCCTCACATCCTGCAGCAAAGGCACATCTGAGAGGTGGCAGGTTCTGAACTTTAAATAGAGATTAAGCGTCCCAAGATTTGAGGCAGGTAGTTTTAAAAACAAGCACAGAAGTTCCTAAGTCGCTCTAGTTTCACTGGAGAGCAGATCACCACTGCCCTTAGGATACCTCTGTTTAAACTCAGAGCCATCCAACTCCGCCTTGAAAATGTGTCCAAATCTTTTTCAGGAGTAAGTCTGGTGCTCCTAAGATGTTAGGACATATGAGTAGCAACTCTCAGCTTAGAGTGAGATGGAGTTGGTCTTGTCCTGTGACTCTCAGTGTACTTGTCTAAGTCAGGATGGCATCGAGAAAACTGTAAAACATCTGTATCAACTGGTAAGCCAATGGATTTTAATTTAGACTCCAGGATGTACTTGTAATGCTGAATAGGGAGGACCAGGAACTAATACCTAGTTCTAACACCAGATTTTACTTACCAGCTCACACCTGCACTGCCTGCAGCCAGCCTTTTGTAGAGCAAACTTATCTTAGAGCCTGTTGAAGTGGTTTAAACGAGAGTCCAAAAGAAACCGAACAAAAAAAGCATTATGGACAACCAGGAGTCCTGCTTTAATTTTCTCCCTTATTTCCTGCACCTCTTTTATTTGTCAGGACAGATCTTCTGACAGTGTACTCATGATACTCATATCATTTCTGGTGTTACTGAAACAGAAATCAGTAGCCAGCTCTTCTTAGTGAATAATTAGACACCACACCTTGTCACACTCATAGCAACAGTACCTAAACGAACATTTCCTGGAATCAGTCTGGCTCTCATTACACTTTCTGGAGAGTCTGGCACTCAAGTGCGACCTTTACTTGTCAAGCCATTCCCAAAGAAACACGTGAAGGTGTTCATTGGAGCTGAGGTCAATTAAAGAGAAGCTCAAGCTTCTAAAACACCTAAAGCATTAGGACTGAGTCTCTGAAATATTCTCAGAGCAACACTAAATTACAGCAATCACTATGCGCTAACGAGAACTGCTAAAGCAGCATTTCCTCATTCTTGCAGATTTTACCACAAAGGGTGGCCACTACACAATCAAGACCATTTTGTTTTCCACTAAGGGCCGAACTCTTGACTCTTTGGATTGTGTCTTGGGAGCAAGGATTCCACTGGCAAGAATTAAAGCATCCTTTCTGAGTTTCGTTTGCCTGCTAGAAAGGTGGCGGTGAAAGCCCTGCAGGGTTGGGATGTAAAGGCACTTAAGGGGTTAGTCCCTGGATTTGGACTTGACATTAGAGTCCCCAGCTTTGGCATATCATCAGGATTTGGGGGTCACAGTCTCCAGTTTCAGCATATAATCATGATTTTGTTTCAGTTTGCCTGTGGTTCATGACTGTCTGTGTGATTGTCTGTGTGAGCAGTTAAGAGTTCCAATTTGTTTAAGTTTGAGAAACTGGCTTTGGCATGATTTGTTTTGTCCAACATCTTGACACTGCAGGGGTAATTGCAAAGATATTGCTCTTTGAAAAGATATTGCTCTGCTTGTAGTATTGGACAAAGATGTTTGGAAGTTTATGATCGACAAAAAGGTGGTGGACCTGAGGACAAAACTGATTTATTGATCGTTCCTGGACACCACCTTAGAGGGTCTCACAACGAGGGATGAGAAGTAGATGAATGAGAGAATGACGCTCAGGGTGGTTGATCATTAATGGGAGCAGAAAGCTTCAGTCCAATAGCGGGACGAATGAGAGGTAAACAAGGAGAAGTTATACAAACTCCCTTATATCAGGCTGTGGGAAATGAAGAACAAGTGATTATAAAAATCCCTTTTCTTATTACTGATTTGAACAACTGGAAGTTAACAGTGGTAAATTACAGAAACAATCCAGATCGGACAGTTAGCGCGATTAGATTAGAGACCGTATCTTTTCAGGGCAACACCACCCTCTCCCCAAATAACATTTCTCTTCTCCAAAATACTTGCTCAGCCATTTCTTGGTGAAAAACACCTTATGCAAACCTATTTTGCAGGAATATTACAAGTTCAGTTCAGCAAGCCCTCCATCTTAATGCTAAAACTTCCACTTTGTAAAAACACAAGTAGCCGAACTCTCGCCAGTACCAAGGCCCTGAAGTCTCTTTTCGATTGCCCTTGGGCTGTGCATCGCAGCTCCGTAAGATCCCACATGGAAGAGCAGGAATGGGCAACAGCACAGGGCTGTACCAGGCTGGGAACATCCTAGGGATGCCCCTAAGCTGGGACCCAGGGAGGCAGCAGACTTCCCGAAGGGGAGGCTCTGTCTGCCATATCAGACCCTCTGTTCCCCTCAGATGGAGTCCTCTGCAACTATAACCTGTCTTTTCTTCCCCACAGAGGTGGCTATAATATGGAGGTAGGGCCTGTGTGAGCGTGGCCGCGTCTCTGGGGTAGATGAGCTGTCATCCACATCTATTGCCTGACCTTCCATCTCCAGAGCCTCATGGCTGCTGTGCAGAGGGAGCTGGGAAAGCGAGGCGGGCAAGGAGGGGCTTGCCCTGCCACCCTGACTGGGGACTTGCCCCCACTCCCTCCTTGCTGAGGGGGAGGGTGTAGGATCCTCTTCATCCTGGCTTTGTGTTGGGGGCTGCTCCTCTTGATGTCCTGGGGAGGGCAGAGCAGGGCTCCAGGGCCCATCTCTCTCTCAGACCCCCTGGTTCCAAACTAGCTCCTTCCTCAGGTTGCTCTGCCGCCAGCACCTCATCCTCTTGTCATCTCTCTCCCAGCCGCTCTGTCTGCTGCTGTCCCTTCTCAGGGACAGGCTCTGGCATTCCCTGCAGCCTGGGACCTGGGGGGCTGCAGGTTTGCCTGGGACTTTGCTCTGGGTGGCTGCACTCAGTGTGGTGAGCGCAGAGGGTGCAGCTCTCTGCCGGCTGGGCGCCCCAGCCCAGCTCCTTCCGAGAGGGCGACGATTCCCCCTCCACTCACTCCCTGGCTGTACGGTGAAGCCACCCGCCCTGCACCTCCTCTCATGGCCGAGCCAACACCACAGGCTTGTAGCCAGCACGAACGATCTGCACCCTGAGTGACCAAAGGGACTCTTGAGCACCAACACGTGCTTATGGGCCTCTACAGCCACGAGTCACCGCTGGAAGGGCTGTGTTTATACACACAGGCTCAGCTTCCGAAGGGGCACGCTGACTTGGGTTCTCCTCTGCCTGGAGTAAAGCCAGTCACGTTCCAGGTGAAATCAAATAATCCCAGAAAATCCGTGAAACTTTAGACTTTCTGGAAGAGTTTTGGAATATCCACAAAGGCAAAGAGGGAGATTTGGAGAAGCATTCCAGTACTCCTATGAAAATGATCTGGGGGAAATACACACAGTGCAAACCACTCTAGGCAATAGGAGTCTTCCAGCAAAGAATTCTTTCAGGTTTGCATTTCTTGGATAAAAGACTACAAAAATAGGAAAGTATTATAATCTCATTTGAGGGTTATTCCTTCTGACTGATAGGAGTCGCAATGCACGGACAGGTGAGGTAAGTGCTATCTGGTCTGTTCGCAAGCAGAGAATGGAGCACAGGCTTCTACATTTCTGTTATGTACATTCACGCCTCGTTCTTTTCCCTCCATGTGTCACTATTCAGCTACCTAACTAGCAACCCACTTGGTTCTCCCCTCAAAAACAGCAATATAGAGAGGGAATAATCATCGTGAAATCACTAACTTCAGCCAGTTTAAGCACACAATCAGGCCTCCAAAAGGATCAGTGAGTTTTGAAGTTGCTTTCCCTGTCACAAGGCAAATTCCAAGGTCGTGCAATGTACTGTTGGATCAGAGGAGTCTGAAAGCCTCTTTTCACTGCAAGTAAGTAATATGCAGAAAAATCAGACCCCAACATCCTCACAAAAAGGAAAAGTGTCTTGATGTGGCCTTACAAGAATCTTCCTGTCCAACTACAGAGCTCTTACACACATTAAACCAGAAGGGTTAACAAAAGGGGGGGTGTTCTTAGTGAATGTGTTGCAGGCAAACAACATCTGAACATCAAAGTGAGCCAAGAATTCTTTGGTGGCCCGTGTGAAATGAGCTCTTAGTTTCATTCCGTTTTCTAAGTTGATATGTGTCCACGTTAATGACATGCAAAATATTCATGCAGAAAGGGGTGTAGGCTCACAGTTCCAGGATTGTTCTTTTTCTTTTGGTTACAATTCTGAAAACCAGTTCCGTTTGGCAAAAACAAGCCATTCTGTATAAAAATCTGTTTAGCAGAAATGGATTTCTGTCACGGAAAACCCTGTGACTCTCACATAGGCCAACTGTGTATCCCAGAGAGACCTTCACCACTGGGCTAACTGGTCTTTAATCCTAATTTACTAGGAGGCTAGAATTTTTAAACAGTATTTGGGAGATAACTGAAGCTAAATAATGACATGCTTCCTAGATTAGACCGTGCATGGTCCTTCTGCCAAGTGCCTTATCTAAAATAATTATTCTTCTGGAGGGAAAGACAATACATCATGGGTTTTAGTTTCTAATCTACTGTTTGTCTCATTCCTTCCTGTGCACTAAATAACGGAGACTTCATCCATTCTGTACTGAAAGGAGAAAACTTTGCAACTTTAAATCTCACTTCTGTTCCCAAATTTCATATTGAAGTAGTCTGAACATCAGAGCTTTCCCTCCTGGTGACACTGCCTGAAAAAGGAGGCTATTCCACAACAGAGGGGCAAGGAGTAAGGTAAGCAGGATAGGAGAGGTTCAACCAAGAGTCCTAGTCACCAGTAAGCTCCTAGTGAAGAATCGGGTTTAAGGAGAAGCCAGGAGCAGGTACAACTTAGAATTAATTTTTTGGATGGCAAACAGGCTCAGACATAGCCCAGTGACTGCAGATGGGTCCATAGTGACAATGCAGAATTGAGGCCAACCCAGGGAGTCAGTGGATGGTTCAGGGTCCACATCAAAGAGATCCATGGCTGAGCTAGAAACCACCAATGCTACAGCAGAGCTTGACCTAGGAGCTTATGGAGGGGACATTGTTCTGGTAAGACCTTCTCAAACAGGTGGGGGGATCTTGCATTAAGAAATGAGAGGGGCCAAAATTAGACACTAGCTGATCTCCACAGGGAATAGTCTCAGGGGTGGTGGCCTGACACCATCACACTCTGCTCCGGGGGCTCAGGGGCTGGAGTCAGAGCTCGTCAGTGGAGTAGAGCACAGCCTTTG
The DNA here is from genome assembly GCA_033459285.1 of Clamator glandarius. Lineage (NCBI taxonomy): Eukaryota > Metazoa > Chordata > Aves > Cuculiformes > Cuculidae > Clamator > Clamator glandarius. Next base: position 33,491 of record JAUNZM010000183.1, on the reverse strand, counting down.
AGGTAATCCAGGCCCAGGCTTTTAGATATCTCGGTTCAAAAACAGAACAGAGTCTTCTGAGTGTCAGCTGTGGCACTGCTGAGTTACTCTGTTCAGTAAGCAGGCGACAGTCTGCTTCAGCAACAACAGTTCCCCATGGTCAATCTGAAAAGGCAGCCTGCTTGGTTTTGCTACAGCATCACTGTCGTGTGGGCTGGTGGAAGGAAGCAAGTGAGGTTCAATGATGCGAAAGGAGCACCACAGCAAAGCCTTTCTCAGCTTGTGTGAGAAACACCTTAACATTTTGTGGGGTTAGCATATTGATCACACGCTGCTATGCAATTTGTATGCTAAATGCAACACAACAAGCTTTCCCACTGCGCCAGAGCAGGAGTCAAGTATGCACATCTGCACAAGCTCATGTTTCCTCAGCAGTGACAAGTAGGGGCTGTGCGTATGTGCTGAAGAGCAAAGGTGACTGTAATAGGGTTTGTTTACCAAACAGGCCATGCAAGTAAATATTTAATGGGTAAAGACAGAGAAGAGGAGCAATGCTTTGGTCCCTGCTTTTCTGTTCTGCTATTATTGCACTTTCATTTTACAAAACAGTTACTCAAAATAAAACCCACTAAAAGGATTACAATTTGGGGTTTGTTCTTTGAAAATTGTGAAAGTTTACTTTGGAAAGAAGAGACAAAACAGGTGAAAGAACACGCCACACCACAGATACTAGTCAAATTGGTTAATACTATGGCTCTGAGTATGACACAGGAGAGTCTGTGATCTCCAGGCTAAGTTCATTGGCTTTGATATCTCCCGAGGGCAAATAAGCAGAACCAGGCTCACCGCTGATATAACTTGAATTCAGGATGTTAATCTGTTGCATTCTGGAAATACACTTATTTTTGCATGAGACGATACACACACCACAGTCAGCTGTGGTGAGATGTGCAAGATTAAAGTTTGTAAAAAAAATACTTTTTCATTAAAAATGTGTTGCAAATATCCTCAGAATTTCCCAGTGGAGAATACTAGACAAATACACTCATAGGTCTCTGGCAAACGCCTGAGAATTTACATCTCTCTTTTAATTCAGCCAGCATCCAGGATTTGCATTATTTTACACAGAGGATTTTGGTTTTGTCCAATATTTCCTATATTTACAGCACTTCAAAACACCTCGTACTGGGCAGAGAGAGAGTAAAGCCACAGAAACAGCAGGTGTTCTCTTGGCCCCTTGATATACATCCACTTTCCTCTTGTGCAGGAGGAATCCAGCCAGGTTTAGGCTTTCTATAGGCCGTGGATTTTCCATTTGGTCAGCTTAAATATGCAGCTGAGGTTTTTGTTTGTTTGACTGTCTTTCAGAAGCATGCAGAACCTGAGCTCAGAAGACGGACAGCTGCATGGTTTTGAATACTAAAGTCTTATTAATCTATACCTGTCAGGTAGCTGTTGACTCCCTACAATCTCTTTTTGTACTGTAAGAGCTCCACTTCATTCTCGTAGCTTGGTGTTTTAAGTTAACAGATTCAATTTTTCCATAGTGCCATTTCCCATACACACATTCGAGCCTATTAACTGTCATGAAGGCTGAGAGGATAAAGTCATCGTTTATGAGATGCTACTGTGAGGAAGGCAACCAACCCAAGGAACCACGCGTGGTTATAAACTGGAGAGGGGCAGGTTTAGACTAGACATAAGGAGGAGTTTCTTCATGATGACAGTGCTGAGGTCTGGAACTGGTTACCCAGGGAAGCTGTGGGTGACCCATCCCTGCAGGTGTTCCAAGATGATACAACTTTGGGGTGGAAGAATCCTGAGGGGTTTGATTTCAAAAGTCAAAGTTATTCTTTTTATGGTGGCTTGTAGGTCAGCATGAGGAGAGAGGACACTTCCATCTAGCCTTACAGCCCTTCTTTCTGAAGGACACAGGCATAACCATTTTACAGCTGAATGTCTAACTCTATGCGTGCAGATTAGAGGTGCAATGTCCACACAGGTCTGCAAGAGCCAGCAGCTGTTGTTTTCAAACATAGGTGTATAATTTAATATTACTCATTTTGATATGCCTGCCTAGTTAATGTAAATGGGGAGAATTAAGGCAGGAGTGAAAAGACTCCACACTGGGCTGAGAGCGCTCTGTGTGTTTCTGTTTCATCAAAGAGGTAGTAACATTTTTCTTTGCTGAAATGATCTAGAAGATCCAAACCCTCACTGAATTCACAGATCTATGACAGATGAGCTGCTGGGACAGCACTGAACTCTGACACCAGAAGACTTGCAATCACATCATTCAAATTGAAGAGGAAGCTGTTATGGGGCAAACCAGCCCACTGCATAATATCCTAAGAAAGAGCTATTCATTATCTTGGAGTCTAGAATCACCTGAAATAAAGGTACTTGTGCCAAAAACATTCAGACATGTAACTATGTCACAGCATTTTTTAGAAGCAACATCATCTCATTGAGCCTATCCTTATTTTCATTGATAAAAACTGTCAAATTTATTATGAAGGCTAAAAAGCCTCGTGTTGCAAGGACAAGAGTCATGGGAAATGCAGTGAAAGCTTGGGAATGAGGGCTGCTTTGGGCTTACTGGGGAAAAATGTCAAGAGAGAAAAACTATCAATGAAGTGTTGGATAAGAAATGGCACGAGAAGGAGAGAGCCAGGGGGGTGGGGGAACTGTAAGGAAATATCTCCACATAAACTTTAGAGAGGGTTTTAACTAGCAGAAAATGTGAAGCATAAATGAGCACAGCTCCTCTGACTTCAGGGACCTCCTGACACACTACTTGGATTTCATAAATGAAAATGAGGTAAAATGACATGAAATCCTGGCTTCACTCACATCAGTAGAAGTTTTTACATTATCTTCTCCTTGGAGCAGGTTTTTTAAGTTTCTTGGGTTTGCATTCACCAGGAGAAAGGGAAATCTGGCAGCAGAATACACGGCCTGAGTACCCCATAGCCAGATAAATCATCTACATCCTTTAAAGAACTGACAGATAAGCTTAAGGAAAAGCTTGGGGTAAGGAAAGCAGATGGCAATTAGTTTTGTGTTAAATAAGAATGTGTTTTGAATGGTATAAGAATAAATGGTTTTCAGATGCAGCTTTAGAAATTGCAATATCAGTAGAAAAATAAATCTCTTAAATGTTATTTTCCCTCAAGAAAAGTGAGCATTCATGCTGGCTGCTTCATTTCATTCCTTCTCCTGACTTCCAAGATGAAATGTCAGCTCAAACTCTATTTACAGTCCCTCACTTCAGACGTTGCTATGTCACCATTGAAGGAACATTTGAATTTCTATTTCAACAACTCAAAGAAAAACAACTCCAAACTTTGCATATACAAGATACAGGGATTAAAACTGTCGACTGCTTACATGTCTCCCAGTTGTTTTGTCTAAAACAAAAGGGTTGGTTGGGGGCATAATTCTGTTGGGTGTAATATCTAAGCTATAAAGTAACACTGAGACTGGACCATACTCAGAAAAGCTAATCAAGGATGTTTTCCTGTAGGATATTTACCTGAAATCATGTCACTGCCCTTATCTGCTCTACTTCTTTCTGACTATGGTGTAAGTCACTTAGTGAGGCTACAGCACCAAAAGAAACATTTTGTAGCTTCTCTGCACAAATATTCTAGGTGTATACATTCATCTTCTACAGCAATACTTTTAAAAGTTTACAACCTCCTCCTGGTTTTTGTGCTGTTGGTTAGCTTCTGGCAGCCATGCTCTAAAGCAAAGAAAAGAAATCATCTGGGTTAAGAGCATCTTGGAGAGCTTTTATCTAAAGTCTGGTCACTTCCCCGATCCACGTCCCTCACATCCTGCAGCAAAGGCACATCTGAGAGGTGGCAGGTTCTGAACTTTAAATAGAGCTGAAAGCGTCCCAAGATTTGAGGCAGGTAGTTTTAAAAAACAAGCACAGAAGTTCCTAAGTCGCTCTAGTTTCACTGGAGAGCAGATCACCACTGCCCTTAGGATACCTCTGTTTAAACTCAGAGCCATCCAACTCCGCCTTGAAAATGTGTCCAAATCTTTTTCAGGAGTAAGTCTGGTGCTCCTAAGATGTTAGGACATATGAGTAGCAACTCTCAGCTTAGAGTGAGATGGAGTTGGTCTTGTCCTGTCACTCTCAGTGTACTTGTCTAAGTCAGGATGGCATCAAGATAATTTGATAAGAATGGTTGGACTCAATGATCTGGTAAGTCTCTTCCAAAATGGTTATTCTATGATGATTCTATGATGATTCTGTGAAAACTGTAAAACATCTGTATCAACTGGTAAGCCAATGGATTTTAATTTAGACTCCAGGATGTACTTGTAATGCTGAATAGGGAGGACCAGGAACTAATACCTAGTTCTAACACCAGATTTTACTTACCAGCTCACACCTGCACTGCCTGCAGCCAGACTTTTGTAGAGCAAACTTATCTTGGAGCCTGTTGAAGTGGTTGAAATGAGAGTTCAAGAGAAACCTAACAAAAAAAAAGCATTATGGACAACCAGGAGTCCTACTTTAATTTTCTCCCTTATTTCCTGGGCCTCTTTTATTTGTCAGGACAGATCTGCTGACAGTGTACTCATGATACTCATATCATTTCTGGTGTTACTGAAACAGAAATCAGTAGCCAGCTCTTCTTAGTGAGTAATTAGACACCACACCTTGTCACACTCATAGCAACAGTACCTAAACGAACATTTCCTGAATCAGTCTGGCTCTCATTACACTTTCTGGAGAGTATGGCACTCAAGTGCGACCTTTACTTGTCAAGCCATTCCCAAAGAAACACGTGAAGGTGTTTATTGGAGCTGAGGTCAATTAAAGAGAAGCTCAAGCTTCTAAAACACCTAAAGCATTAGGACTGAGTCTCTGAAATATTCTCAGAGCAACACTAAATTACAGCAATCACTATGCGCTAACGAGAACTGCTAAAGCAGCATTTCCTCATTCTTGCAGATTTTACCACACAGGGTGGCCACTACACAATCAAGACCATTTTGTTTTCCACTAAGGGCCAAACTCTTGACTCTCTGGATTGTGTCTTGGGAGCAAGGATTCCACTGGCAAGAATTAAAGCATCCTTTCTGAGTTTCGTTTGCCTGCTAGAAAGGTGGCGGTGAAAGCCCTGCAGGGTTGGGATGTAAAGGCACTTAAGGGGTTAGTTCCTGGATTTGGACTTGAGATTAGAGTCCCCAGCTTTGGCATATCATCAGGATTTGGGGGTCACAGTCTCCAGTTTCAGCATATAATCACGATTTTGTTTCAGTTTGCCTGTGGTTCATGACTGTCTGTGTGATTGTCTGTGTGAGCAGTTAAGAGTTCCAATTTGTGTAAGTTTGGGAAAATGGCTTCGGCATGATTTGTTTTGTCCAGTATCTTGACACTGCAGGGGTAATTGCAATTTCTTTTGGTTGGTCTGTCCATAATTGACTGTTTATAATAGGGGTGTGGGATCATTGCAAAGAAATCCCTTTTGGTGTGTGTTTTAATGCGTTGGAGATAACTCAGTGGACCTCCAGTTCAGGTGGTACTAGAGAAAATCTTATTCAGTATTTCAATACAACTTCAGATTATAATACTTTGCTGCAGATGATGTTGTTGTGAAGGGAACAGGAGTGGGATGAGGCAATGTGTGCTGATATGGTTTTCACTTTGCAGAATCACCCAGAGCGGCAAAAAGAATGGGATCTTAGCACCTGGTAATCCCTTTCTCTTAGCCTTGGGAAAAGATAAGGGAAAGACTTTGAAAAGATATTGCTCTGCTTGTAGTATTGGACAAAGATGTTTGGAAGTTTATGGACAACAAAAAGGTGGTGGACCTGAGGACAAAACTGATTTATTGATCGTTCCTAGACACCACCTTAGAGGGTCTCACAGTGAGGGATGAGAAGTAGATGAATGAGAGAATGACGCTCAGGGTGGTTGATCATTAATGGGAGCAGAAGGCTTCAGTCCGATAGCGGGACGAATGAGAGGTAAACAAGGAGAAGTTATACAAACTCCCTTATATCAGGCTGTGGGAAATGAAGAACAAGTGAATACAAAAGTCCCTTTTCTTATTACTGATTTGAACAACTGGAAGTTAACAGTGGGAAATTATAGAAACAATCCAGATCGGACAGTTAGCGCTTTTGAGATAATGATTAAAATGCAAGACACTGACTGGGAAGACATTATGGTGATCATGCAAGTCATGTTTGATGGTACAGAGAAGGAGAGGATTCATAAAGCAGGCACTGGGAGTTTTATGGGGAATAGTGGCTCCATTGTTTTACAAGGAGCTGAGCACAAGGCTCGGGAAAATTCCTGGATGTTGCTTGAGTGGCAAACAGAAACAGGGAGAGAAAGAGATTATTAGCAGTGCTGGAAGGGATTGCTTGTGGAAAAGGAGGATATAGGGGAGGATACAGGGGAAGAGGCCAAGGCTCAAATAAGATTTGGGCAACAGGAAGCCGACTGTTGGAGAATGGCTTGATGAACAAGGGCAGGGATCTTTGGAAAAGTTATGTTCAAGTAAAGTATAGGCCTCAGTGGAAAAATATCAAGAGTTGTTGATAGCGCGGAAATGAAGAACACTGCGCCTTTTGTTAGTTGTTGTAAGCAACCTTGAAGGTAACTGTGTAAGAACAGGGAACTGAGCATAAGCGAAACTGCAAGTAGACTACGTAGAAATGGGGAATTAAGCTTAAGCGAAACCCCAAGTAGGAGGACGTATGTAAATGTTAATCTTTAGGCTTGGCCAATCATTTACTAACCCGTATGCATAATTATAGCATTGTGTATTTAAGGAAGCTTTTTGTAACTAATAAACGGAGCCTGCATTTAACTCATATTGAGTTGTACACGTCTTTCCTTCTCAACAAAAAACAAGGGTCTGTGAACTCCCACTCTGCAACATATGGTGCCCGAACAGGGACCCTTGTCAGTTGAGAAGGTCGGAAAAAACACCGGAATGCAGTGACCAGAGGACAAAGATCAGAGTTTATGATTTTGAGAACATCGCCGTACTCTGCGTCTGGCCTTGCAATGTCTGAAAGGAATCTGCCGCCCGACGCAAAAACCACAGATAACAGAACAAGGATTGCACGTAACACTTGAAAACGTTATATTTCCTCTGGCTACAACTTAAGATAGATAAAGATGTGGCTTTCACTTATAATAAGTCAACAAAAGGATAATGAAGCGTCTTTTCACTTATAATAAGTAAACAAAAGGATAAAGAATCTCTGGCCAGAAATAAAAATGAATAAAGAAGTATCTTTTCACTTATTATAAGTCAACAAAAGGATCTTTTTACTTATAATAAGTCAACAAAAGGATAAAGAACTGATTTTTTACTTATAATAATTGAACAAAAGAATAAAGAATTGATTTTTGACTTATAATAACTGAACAAATGGATAGAGAAGTGGCTTTTGATTTATTACAACGCAAGTGTGGACTTGATTCACAGTATTTGAAACAACTTGCGGACCTTATCACAGGAGGGAAAGCGAAAGAGTGTTTTAAGGATCCCGATGAGGTATTTGAGGAGAGTGAATGGCGTAAGTTTGGAGATATACTATGGGAGGCTGTTATAGATGATGATAAAACTGCAAAGAAGTTAATGAAGGCTTGGAGAGACGGGAAGGAGGCACAGCAGCAGGGAGAAGTTGAAATATTGCAAGCTTTGATTTGTGCGCCTGATGACAGTCTGCACTAGAAACTAATTAGTTACAAAGCAATAATGGGACAGTGTTGTTAGCAAAACAGGAGCAAAGCACAGTTCAGAGGCAAGTACCAACACGGCAAGCAGCAGCTCTCACCTCAGAGCAAGAACCAGAGGCAGCACCGAGATAGACGTGATCACCACCATCGTAGTAGTGCTGCAATCGTCCGCACTTCACACAATAGCAGGAAATGTAAAAGGACAATTGGGGTTGGCTTTACTGCCTTGTAATTAGTATGATTATCAATAATTTGGTTGGGAATCTTTGTTTTATCTGGGGTCATTGATGCAAACTCTACTGGAATAATCCAAGCAAGGGAAATGATATACAGGGAATTTGAGGCTTTAGCTCAACTGACCAGTCCGTCTTTCCTTCTCAAAAAGAAACAAGGGTCTGTGAACTCCCACTCTGCAACAACGAAGGTCTATATATCAGAATACAAACATATCAAATCACAGCTTTGTTATTACTGGGTGTCAGCTTCCAAGGAAAAGTAATCCCTTGAGAGGCTGAAGATGCTGTGGTCCTGACAGTGCGGGCTAGAGAGACAGCTGGAAGGTTCAAGTAAACAGAAACTGTAAGGAGGTGATTTGAGACCAGGATTGGTCCCAATAAGAATTAAAAAATATCCTAAAAAATGGAAGCTAGCTTGGGTTAGCATCAGTAATTCAGAAATGCTTGAAATAGAAGTTGTTAGTGGAATGCAAGTCACAATAGAATACTCTGATTTTACCAGTTAAAAGGCAAATGGTAAGGGTTACCATTTAGTATCGGATACATCCAATGGTTGTGAATCCATACACTCTTTTAACAGCTTTAACTGAAACACAGGGTTGGTCTCCACTGCTAGACTTGTAAGATGCCTTTTTCTGTGCTTCCCTTCAAAAGCGAAGCAAAGAGCTTTCTGCTTTTGAATGGGAAAGCCCCAAACTGGCAGAAAACCTCAGTATACATGGACTGTTCTACTCCAAGGCTTTAAAAGCAGTACAGCAATTTTTGGGAATCAATTAGCTGAAAAACTAGAAACATGGAAAAAAGAAAAAGATGGGGGAACAATATTACAGTATGCGGATGATATCCTCATTGCTACAACTGCTAGAAAGGATTTTTTGCAAGTGATCATAAGTCTTTTAAACTTTTTGGGTCTAAGTGGATACAGAGTTCCTAGAGAGAAGGCTCTGCTGGCACGATGAACTGTGACTCAGCTTGGATTTGAGAACAAGAACAGCGGCAATTGGGAACAGAAAGAAAGGAACCTATTTATCAACTCCCAGAGCCCCGTACAGCCCACGAGTTGAGAGCCTTTCTTGGGGTAGTGGACAGTATCGGCTTTGGATTTCACATTATAGACTGTTAGTAAAGCCTTGGTACAAGGCATTAAAAATATCTCCCCGTGAGCATTTGGACTGGACCGATAACAGCAGAGCAGCCTACAAATATTTTAAATTGCCTCTAATTAAAGTACCAGCACTCAGGCTACTGGACTTAATAAAGCCTTTTGAGCTTTTTCACCCATAAAAGGTGTGGGATGGCCCTGGGAGAACTATCTCAGTAAACAAAAGGATAAAGAATCTCTGGCCAGAAATAAAAATGAATAAAGAAGTATCTTTTCACTTATTATAAGTCAACAAAAGGATCTTTTTACTTATAATAAGTCAACAAAAGGATAAAGAACTGATTTTTTACTTATAATAATTGAACAAAAGAATAAAGAATTGATTTTTGACTTATAATAACTGAACAAATGGATAGAGAAGTGGCTTTTGATTTATTACAACGCAAGTGTGGACTTGATTCACAGTATTTGAAACAACTTGCGGACCTTATCACAGGAGGGAAAGCGAAAGAGTGTTTTAAGGATCCCGATGAGGTATTTGAGGAGAGTGAATGGCGTAAGTTTGGAGATATACTATGGGAGGCTGTTATAGATGATGATAAAACTGCAAAGAAGTTAATGAAGGCTTGGAGAGACGGGAAGGAGGCACAGCAGCAGGGAGAAGTTGAAATATTGCAAGCTTTGATTTGTGCGCCTGATGACAGTCTGCACTAGAAACTAATTAGTTACAAAGCAATAATGGGACAGTGTTGTTAGCAAAACAGGAGCAAAGCACAGTTCAGAGGCAAGTACCAACACGGCAAGCAGCAGCTCTCACCTCAGAGCAAGAACCAGAGGCAGCACCGAGATAGACGTGATCACCACCATCGTAGTAGTGCTGCAATCGTCCGCACTTCACACAATAGCAGGAAATGTAAAAGGACAATTGGGGTTGGCTTTACTGCCTTGTAATTAGTATGATTATCAATAATTTGGTTGGGAATCTTTGTTTTATCTGGGGTCATTGATGCAAACTCTACTGGAATAATCCAAGCAAGGGAAATGATATACAGGGAATTTGAGGCTTTAGCTCAACTGACCAGTCCGTCTTTCCTTCTCAAAAAGAAACAAGGGTCTGTGAACTCCCACTCTGCAACAACGAAGGTCTATATATCAGAATACAAACATATCAAATCACAGCTTTGTTATTACTGGGTGTCAGCTTCCAAGGAAAAGTAATCCCTTGAGAGGCTGAAGATGCTGTGGTCCTGACAGTGCGGGCTAGAGAGACAGCTGGAAGGTTCAAGTAAACAGAAACTGTAAGGAGGTGATTTGAGACCAGGATTGGTCCCAATAAGAATTAAAAAATATCCTAAAAAATGGAAGCTAGCTTGGGTTAGCATCAGTAATTCAGAAATGCTTGAAATAGAAGTTGTTAGTGGAATGCAAGTCACAATAGAATACTCTGATTTTACCAGTTAAAAGGCAAATGGTAAGGGTTACCATTTAGTATCGGATACATCCAATGGTTGTGAATCCATACACTCTTTTAACAGCTTTAACTGAAACACAGGGTTGGTCTCCACTGCTAGACTTGTAAGATGCCTTTTTCTGTGCTTCCCTTCAAAAGCGAAGCAAAGAGCTTTCTGCTTTTGAATGGGAAAGCCCCAAACTGGCAGAAAACCTCAGTATACATGGACTGTTCTACTCCAAGGCTTTAAAAGCAGTACAGCAATTTTTGGGAATCAATTAGCTGAAAAACTAGAAACATGGAAAAAAGAAAAAGATGGGGGAACAATATTACAGTATGCGGATGATATCCTCATTGCTACAACTGCTAGAAAGGATTTTTTGCAAGTGATCATAAGTCTTTTAAACTTTTTGGGTCTAAGTGGATACAGAGTTCCTAGAGAGAAGGCTCTGCTGGCACGATGAACTGTGACTCAGCTTGGATTTGAGAACAAGAACAGCGGCAATTGGGAACAGAAAGAAAGGAACCTATTTATCAACTCCCAGAGCCCCGTACAGCCCACGAGTTGAGAGCCTTTCTTGGGGTAGTGGACAGTATCGGCTTTGGATTTCACATTATAGACTGTTAGTAAAGCCTTGGTACAAGGCATTAAAAATATCTCCCCGTGAGCATTTGGACTGGACCGATAACAGCAGAGCAGCCTACAAATATTTTAAATTGCCTCTAATTAAAGTACCAGCACTCAGGCTACTGGACTTAATAAAGCCTTTTGAGCTTTTTCACCCATAAAAGGTGTGGGATGGCCCTGGGAGAACTATCTCAGTTTCTGGGAGAACAGTGACACACAGTGTCCTGTGTCTCAGAAGAACTGGATAACGTCAGCCAAGGACGGCTGGGCTGACTGAAAGCAGTTGCCACTACGGTAACGTCGATCCAGGAATCCCACGAATTTACAACCCCCAGAAAATGTCAGTATATGTACCACACACGGTTATCGCTGCCCTGGAACAAAAAGGAGGGCGTTGGCTCTCTCCTAGTTGAATGTTAAAGTACCAGGGGGTATTTTTGGAGCAGGGTGATGTCCTGCTTAAGACCACTTCAGCTGTTAACTCAGCAGTGTTTCCTTCCACTGACCATGTAGAAGGGACTCCTGAGTATGATTGTTGGCAGACGACTGAAGAAGTATATTCCAGACACCTGGGCCTTACAGATCAACCACTTCAGAGTGCAAATTAGGGATTATTTACAGACAGGAGCAGCTCTGTGCAAGGAGGAAAGAGGTTGTCAGGGTGTGCAGCTATCACAATAAACTCAGTAGTGGAAGCTTGTGCTTTGCCATCAACCACCTCTGCTCAGAAAACCAAATTAGTGGCTCTAACCAGGAACTTAAATTGGATTTAAATCGAGACAAGAAAGTAGATATCTGGACAGACTCCAACCATGGGAGTTGTGCACAGCCCTGGGGCCACATGAAAGGAGAGGGAGCTTAACAGAACAAGGGACTGGAATCAAGTATACAGAACAAATGAAAAAATTACCAGCCAGCGTTCAGCAACCTACAGACGTGGGTACTATGCATGGTGAGGCACATCAGCTGGAGAAATCTAATACTATATTGTGAAATCAATTAGCTAAGAAAGCTGCAAACGAGGTTGCAGAAACAGGCATCATGGCCTTAGACCCAGATAAGGGCATAACATTGCCAGAAGCAGTTCCTAGATATGATGCTTGAATTGATTAGAACACAACAAGCGAAGGAGCAGGCGAAGGAGTTTGTCATACTTTTGACAAGATGTGAAGTAAGCTGGAAAAGGACTTTGGATTCATTATTGAATGATTAAGAAGGTTGCTGCTACATGGACTGCAGAACAGCAATCCCCAGCTGCTCACCACGTGGGAATCAAGGAGGTACAGAGGCCTGAGGGGAAAGCCCAGCTGGGCTAACAATGTTAGTGTCATTCTGCTTTGCTCGTTATCTTGCGGGGAGAAAGGGGGATGTGGATCTATATATGGGAATCAACAGGTCCAAAAGAAAAGGAGGGATATGATGCAAGAAGTAGCAACTGTTGCAAAACTGGGATATTCTGGTTTGAGCTAAAGTAGAATCAGTTTTCTAACTTCATTTAAGACTCATCCAAGTAACTATTTTGTTGAAAGCCAGCTGCTGCTTTTCAGACAGCATGTCTCCCAGCATGTGTGTCAGACACTGGTTTCACTAGGAATAACACCTTGTGTTGGTATAATATGTGCTGGACAGATGTGTCTTCTGTTATCATTTCCATTTGTTTATAGGTTCTCCTTACCTAAAGAACGCACAGTTGAACAGACAAGGGAACTGGTACAAATTAGGGGAGATTTGCCTGTTGTGAAGTTCGTAATGACATTAAAATTAGTTCCTGGAAGTAACAGAATATGCATGAGATCACTGGGAATGTTATACATATGCAGGCAGATGGGAAATCAATTCTGTAACAAGCTTGTGTCATTAGGCACAATTGATGGAATTATTCCTCCATGCATCCAACACTGTCATAAACTTTGCAAAACTCCAAAATGAGTCTTAGAGAGTTTATTTTCCAGCATTTTCAGTATCATTCCTAGGAAGAAATAACAAATGGAGCTGGAAGGACTCACAGTGGATACCAGAGGAGGTTGAGAACTACTAAGACAGCAAAAGGGCACTCCAGGAGAGACATACAAAGGAGTAATGCCCAAGAACCCCTTCTCCTGGAACTAAAGTGGGGTGGTTGTTTCCCAGTAACAAACCCAGAGCAACGGTCACATCAAACAACAGCCACCCTCTTCCAACAATTGCATGGAAACCTACAGCAGCACATACGCCTCCAGCTTATCGAGGTTCTCAAAGGTTCCATTCCGCAGTGTCATTAGGTTAATAGTCAGTAACCTCTCATAAAGGCAAGTTGTTTGCCCCTCCTAGAGCTGTTTCACAGCCTGAGAACCCATTACAGAACAGCTGTGCCTCAGCTGCCACTTCAGATCCACTCTTGTGTCAGAAATACCTCGACCATTTTAGCTGAAAAGTGCCAGTTCCACATGGATAGGAGTCTCTCCACGGGGAACATCCTGCTCCATCCAAGTCTGCCAGGTCACACGCAAACTAATAGACAACAGCCCTCCTTCCATTTGCCTTTTGAAAGCCTTTACAAGAGATCCATTAGCTTTCTTCTTTTTCATAAGCCTCATGGAAGCAGAAGCTACATGATATCAGTCAACATGAACACATCCAGACAGGGCTGAACAGACACACGGCATTAGCCCCGATAAGATACACATTCACTAAAGAAATTAAATCCCAGGTTTAGCAATGTGACTCCATGTTATAGAATAGAACAATAAAAAGTCTTTACTGCAATGAATCCTATCAGCATTCCTCAGCAGCAAGGCAAAACAATGCCAGAACAATTATTACTTTAATGGGAGAAAGTTAATTCTAAGTATCATTCTTGTTGTGTAATATGGAACTGCTAAGGAATTCTATTGTAGACTTTATATTTATACTTATATTTTACCTTTATTTTCAGGTTTTTATTTTCTTCCAACACAGCTTCGTATTTTAGTTTCATCTCTGCCACTTCCCAGCAAAGTGTCTCTATTTCTGGATTCTCAGGAAATGAAGCTCCCAGGTGATGCTTCAGAAAGCTGATGTTCAGATGTTAAGTATTTCTTCAGTTAGACAGCAGAACTGCATTTTAGTTTTCACACTCACAATGAAGTCAGTGACTAAAATTGCATTAAACTGCCTAAGATTACTACAATATTTTTTATTCTCCAGGAAGAACTTACAAAAATAAGAAAGCTTTTCAAGTTCATTGGTACAGTCCCTAAGGAAAAAAAGGAACAAAACCAAGACATCAGTTGATACAGCAGAAATTCGCATGTTTCACTACATCCTCCTCCTCTTTTCCTCTCTCAAATGTAGAAGTTTTGAAGTTACAAGGAATAAACAAGAAATAGAAGCGAGAGCCAAAAAGGGACGCTGCTTAAAAACAGCAAGAAACAAAAGATGTTCCTTCTTGTCCCTCTCGTATCATTAAAGACTTCAGAAGCCACAGATACTGTAAATACTCAAATCTAATGCTACAAGTCATTCTGTAAGGGCCTATAACTTAACATTCTAATTGCTGGCATACACACAGTTCTCTTGCATCCTGTCAAACTTTGTTAGCTTGTAAGAATGCAATTATTGGCTAAAAGGCATCCATAAAAGCCATATTCTCAGCATACGTCTCCTAAATTAGCCTCTTCAGCTCTTCTGCGAGTCAGTAGCAGTGTTGCTGTTTGGTGTGAGATCTCTATGAACCACTCACAAGGATACAAAGGATACTCCAGTGCACTACTTGGATCCTCTGGCTCTTCATATAATGCTACCAACCCTGCAGATAGAAAATATTCAACAATTGCAAGAAGTTCAGCATCTCCAAAGTTTTTTAAACATTCACCAGCAGTCAAAAGGCATACATGTTGCATGCCACATTTGTAGCACAGTTTCTCCTGTTTAACAAGTTTCTCCTGTCTACTTTAGCAGAAAAAAGAGGTCTGGAACAGAGCATCCCACCCAGGAACAGCCACACACAAGTTTTGCTCTCTCCTAACCACACCCTCTGGCTCTTCTAGCACAGAACACCAAACAACCGGGATAATTTTCACATATTCCACATGCAACCCTAGCCCTGCCTTTGTCAGAAAAATTGAAATGTAACTATTTTGGATTCTCCCTTCATAAACTATTACTTCCACTTTGAACTGCAGCACTTCCATAACTTCCAGCAGAAAAGCAAACCTCCTTCGAGCACTCATCCTTACGGATGGGCTCCAGCGGCCAGCAGAGAGCCAGAGAGGTCAGGCACGAGCAACAATACCCTGAGAGCTTACATGAAACGAGCTGTACACACCCCAACTCTAGATCTGGAGAACTCAGCCACACGGATAGTCAGAAAGCTCCCAAACTTCACCACTCCCTGCTCCCCCCAGGGGCACACACATGGCTAGAGAAGACATCTGCTTCCATAAATACTCACATGGCCTTCTCCCACTTTCAGGTGCACAGACGAATTGGTTTCAAGCTAAGCACCTAAGTGAAAAACAAAATTAGGATGCCACACTGCTTGAATGACTTCTTTTGTCATCCCATAGGATGCTTAGGACTGAGAAACAAAGGAATCAAATGGCATCCCCAGGTCATGCCATGAGTCTTAGTGCAGCACCGGTTTGCTTGGCACCCTAGATCTGCTGCTCCTTCTTTAAGCAGCACATTTTTCAAGCAGGAATGTTAACAGCCTCTCCCCATGTGCTACTAGGAGGCTCTCAAGAAGACTCTAGAAGGATTCAGAAGATGATAAGCCCTACAGAAAGCCAAATTATGCATCAAGTTTGGCATCAGTATCTTCTCCGTTCTGATACGGATTGTCATAGACTCATGGAACGGTTTGGGTGGGAAGGGACCTCCAAGCCCATCCAGTGCCACCCCTGCCAGGGGCAGGGACACCTCCCACTGGGTCTGGGGCTCCCAGCCCCATCCAACCCGGCCTTGAACCCCTCCAGGGATGGGGCAGCCACGGCTTCTCTGGGCAGCCTGGGCCAGGGCCTCCCCACTCCCACAAGAAAATATTTCTTCCTAAAATCTCATCTTAATCTCCCTTCTTTCAGTTCCCCCTCATCCTATCCCTGCACTCCCTGATCCAGGCCCTCCCCAGCTTTCCTGGAGCTTCTTTCTGTGCTGGAAGGGAGGGAGGGAGGGAAGAGGGAGCGGGACAGGCCGGGGAGGGAAGGAGGGAGGGAGGGAGGGAGAGAGGGAAGGAGGGAGAGAAGGGAGAGAGGAAGAGAGGGACGGAGGGAAGGGTGAGCAGGACAGCTCAGGAAAGAGGGAGGGAGGGAAGCAGAGAGAGAGGGAGGGAAGGAGGGAGGAAGGGGGAGAGAGGGGAAGGAGGAGCGAGACAGCTTGGGAAGGAGGGAGAGACGGAGGGAGGGACAGAGAGAAGGGGGAACGGGAGAGCCTGGGGAGGGCAGGAGGGAAGGAAGGGGGAGCGGGGCAGCCCGGGAGGGAGAAGCGGCACCCGGAGCCGCAGCCTTTACCCTTGGGGAGCGTTCCCAGCACCCCCGAGCTCTCCAGGCACCGGCGGAACCGCTCCCGCTGAGGCCCCCACGGCCCGACCGGCCCCCGCCCGCAGCTCGGACAGCGCCACCCGCTCCGCCCCGCGTCCCAGCAGCCCCGGGGCAGCGGCGGCGCCCCCAGCCGGTCCCGGCATGGGGGGAAGCACCGGAGCCTTCTCTCCGTGTTGGCAACAGGGGAGTTGGGCTCTGGAGCAGCTTCCATCCGAGGCCAGGCTGGGAGAGCTGGGGTTGTTGAGCCTGGAGAGGAGAAGGCTGCGGGGAGGCCTTAGAGCAGCTTCCAGCGCTGAAAGGGGCTCCAGGAAAGCTGGGGAGGGACTCTGGGTCAGGGAGTGCAGGGAGAGGATGAGGGGAATGGGTTTGAGCTGAAAGAGGAGACCTTGAGGTGAGATCTTGATGAGAAATGTTCTGCTGTGAGGGTGAGGAGGCCCTGGCCCAGGCTGCCCCGAGAAGCCGTGGCTGCCCCATCCCTGGAGGGGTTCAAGGCCGGGTTGGATGGGGCTGGGAGCCCCTGATCCAGTGGGAGGTGTCCCTGCCCCTGGCAGAGGGGGGCACTGGATGGGCTTGGAGGTCCCTTCCCACCCAAACCGTTCCATGAAAAACAGGCGCTGTGGCAGCTCCCGGTGGAGTGGGTGCTGAGCACAACAGGCGCTTGGGCAGCAACGGGAGCTGGAGAACAAACTGTGGTGCTGCCTCTCCGAGAGGCTCCAGAGCGTCAGCCAGAGGGATCTTCATCGTCTTTTGTCTCAACTGGTTTCAAAAAATTATATAGAATCATAGAATCACCAGGTTGGAAAAGACCCACCGGATCATCGAGTCCAGCCATTCCTATCAAACACTAAACCACGTCCCTCAGCACCTCGTCCACCCGTCCCTTAAACCCCTCCAGGGAAGGGGACTCGGTTACGCAGATTTATTGTTGTCAAACGCTGTTGGACCTCCTGACTGGTAAAATGTAAAAAAAGAACCAATGGAATAATCCTGCACCTGCAATGTCAGGGTCTTTTCCAGCTTTTTCTGCATACTCTCCTGAGAGGTTCTTGGTTTTCACTGGAATTAAGCGACACTTTCCAGGTGGCTGAGTGCGGTGATGAAATAGCATGTTTGACCCATGTCCACACACACACAAGTTACTAAAAAGCCTCTGTCAGCAGATGTCACATTATTTTGCATCATGTCTTGAACTGACAGAAGTTCCAATGCCAAATCCCATGGGTGAGCATCTAAAATGCTCATTTTTCTGTTATTTAGACCGTGGGAGCAGAGTGCGTCAAATTCCAGGTGTTTCGTTACAGAGACATAATTTGCACAACAGGCATCAGCACAGGTGTCGCCCACAGACTTACACATGGAGAAATGCAAGAATTAAAGGCACAGCAGCTGTATGAACTCAGCTCGATCAAGCTATACATTTACACACCTTCCTGTATGTTACACGGTGTTATACTGGAGAGCATAAGCAGAATTACACAGGGCTGTGTGTATGGATACACATAGAGGTGAGAAGAGCAGCTGCTGGAGAGACTCAGCAATGAAGAGTTTTAATAGTATTGATGTGTATTTCTTACGTGGAGAGTGATAAATTAATGATGGTGCTGCAAGAAAAGAGCCATGTAGGTTTTCTGGCTGATTTTTTCCAAATATTGCACAGCCTTCAGCCAGTCGGAGAGACAACTGGCTTATAAGCATAATGATAATGCACATCAAGAATTTAATGATGCCATAACATCATAATGCTACAGCTCACAAATTATTTTTCAAGTACACATACTGTAAACCAAACCTAGTAGAGAAAAATACACATTTTTCAAGTACACATACTGTAAACCAAACCTACTAGTGAAAAATAGACGCTAACATATCCCAGATGTGACCACCTCAGCAAGCAGGTAGAGACTGTGTGTGCTGTGTGACTTGAGTAAATGGATTTAATCTATAGACATCTTAATTACAAATATAACACAGTATCGTGTTCGTCTTTCCCTCTTTTTTTTTATTTCAAGATGTTTTGTGGAACTTACACTACGTGGACCAGAGCATAAAGAGGAAGGGTGTCTTTTATTTGTTTTACTACCACCATAAAAAGCAGAAATGGAAATTCTAATTCTAAAGGATCATAAGCATTCTTTGATGTAAAAGTTTGTTGGAATTGGGTGGACAGATGGACCCTGTAGCCTCCGGAAAAAGAGCAGTTTTACAGGCTGATAAAACTTTTATGATTTTTTTACATCATAACTGAAAGTAGGAAGCTACCACTACCCATTTTTCTTTCTTTCTGTGTTTCTTTTTTTTCTTTTATTTTTACCATAGTGTGCTTTCTGGCTGTGAAATGCAAAATTTCTGATTTCGAGCACTTGTTTTTTTAAAAAAAAGATAATTGCTAGCTCGCTAGTGTTATGCAAAATCTCACAATGAAAGCTCACAGCTCATCTGTAATTCATGGTACAAACAGTAATTGTGCACAGTACGTACGAGATTCACTCTGACTTCTCTGCCCAGGAGGTCAATGATGATACAGTGAAAAAAACTGTACCCCGAGGGCAAAGAATTAGTGCTACACGTATCACATCTTTTTGTGTTCAGCCCCGTTCCAACAGTGAAATATGGTTGATGTTCTGCTTTTGGGCAGCTATCCAATATCTGCTTGAATTCTCAGAGAGATTAAGCAGAAACCTATTTACTGATCATTAATTTCTTCTGAGAGTGCCAGTGCCATCATTAGCCTAACTCCATTCACTGCTCTTCATCAAATATATTGTTAGACCATTGTACATTTTGTCTCCTACTTTTATTGAGTTTAAATAGTATCAGCTGTGATTTTATGTCTGATTTTTCCTTCTGCCTGTGGACTTAAGACAGTAAGTGTTTTCCTTCTCAGCTGGCAGGGCAGTGCAGAAGTTTACACCCTGAGAAAGACCCACCTTTGCATTACAAAGGATGTAAAGACCCTCTTTAGAGCTCAGTTACCTGTTCCCTTGTTTCACACGGCCTGGAACAAGGGAGCAGCATTTAGAACCGGGTGGATGGCAGTGTCCTTTGGCTTTTCCATTAAAAAAGGTATAAACGCTAAGTGGAGGAGGAAGAATTTTTTTGAGGAGTGCTGTATGTTGCCAAAAAAGAGTGTGGGATCACAGAGTATTTCTTGGGTTTGCATAGAAATTGTCAGAGTAATCCTTGGGTTTTTTTCTGCCCACAGAGTCCTATCTTAATACTTCAGAATCCTAAGTGGAAATGTATCCTCTAGGATACTTAAAAGCAACAAGACAGTTGCTATTGATTGCATGAATAATATTGTTGTAGTTTGAGGTAAATTAGAGTCAGATTAATGACTGTGGATCTGTAAAGAGCATTAATGGTTCCATTAAATGACTAATATTGTTGTATGTAATGGCTATTGAATTGACCCATGGGAAACAGGTACGTTTATTTAATAGTAGTTTATTAAATGAACTACTGTGAAGATTGTTGACAGTGTAAGAGCATCACTAGTGCTTATTTTGGTGATAACTATGTGTTAGTTATGATTTTTTTTACATTTAATGAATTATTAATATTCAGCACTTCAATAGATTAATTTATTTAATAATTTTCAATACTTAAATTGATAGTGATGCTGGTACTAAGGGTGTTTAACACCAGGAGCATCACATTAATTGTATTAACTATCAATGTTACTTATGATTTATTAGTAGTAGTTATCATTGATGTTTACTGGTATTATTTAAAATAATGTAATAAACAAATAATAGCAGATTAATAAATAAGTACTCAACACACTTAACAGGCAACGATTAAACTTAATAAGGACCTGCGATGGTGATTATTGTTAATACCACGGTGTATCAGTAGTTAATAATAGAATCACAGCATTAATCGTGTTCCTTTATTACCACTCTCCCTTAAATCCATTTGAAGTGCTGTCGATCGGAGGGACTATATCCCCTGCAGCCCACATGTCGCCCAGGATCCGATTTGCTCCCTTGCTCCTACAAGTACTTTGGCCCAGCACAAACCTGGCCTGAATTTCTTCAGGGCTTTTTTCCTCCCCATTCCTCTGAGCAGGTAATTGGCTCTAAAGGACATGCTGGCATGAAGAAATTAGCCATTTGGTCAAATCCAAGCACAGAGATTATGCTGTGGCCGGTTCTTGAGCTGCTCAGGCTTGAGAACATGCTTGAGAATAACCTTTGCAGCAGCTACGCCTCTTGCTTTCATGGAGAAGTAACTTTAGGAAAGCGGTTAATTATTTTTGAGACCAGCTTTCCTGGTGATAGAGCAGCTGCCAACGGGGACCAGAGTCAGTCTCTTGTGACCGTCCAGCAGAACAAAAACCTGCTGTGTTCCTGCAGCAGCAGCACCTCAGACCAATTTGCTCCCAGGGGTTACAACCCCCCAGGTGTGAAAGTTCAAGTCAGAGCTGCAGGCTTTCTGGTGGCTGGAGTCATTCAGGGGATGGAGGCATTCAGGTGAGCTCTTGCAGGAGTGGGAAGGTTCAGTTAAACATTTTACTTTCCATAAGGCTGGGAAACCCCAGGCAGCTCCTGGTGGAGCTCCAGGAGTAGCTGTGTCTGTCTGAGCTCCATTCCATCTAGTGATCCTCCTGCAGCTCTGCAGCCTCGGGTTTTACAGTCCCATTTTAGTCAGTTCCCACTCTGCAAGCTTTGCTCTTCACTTAGATTACAGATTTAATCTTTAACTCTGGTGCTGCTAGCCATCAAGGAAAATCCCATCCAAATGTCATCCATTTCTGTTGTAAAGTCCTGTAATATTAGGCCAAGTCTTAATTAACATGGAAAAATAAACAATACTGAAAGGACATTCCAGAAAAGTAAAAATTTTGCTGTGTAAGGATCAAATCCAAAGAAATGGAAATAAAATCCTTCTTGAAGAAGAAGAGAGATCGAACTTGAGGAAGCTAGAAAACTTGAGGGAAACTCCTTTTGTTCAGGAGTCCTGAATTAATTCCTCATCCTATAGCTGATTATCTCCCACTCAGTTTTGTTCGAATGCCTCTTTTTCTCCAGGGATGCTCAAACGCCTGAAATTCAGTAGAAAAGTAGCACCAGATGGCAGTGGAGAATGAGAGACGCTGAGGTCACCCTGGAGCTCAATTCCAGGCAAGCATCCACAATTAGGAGACCTGGAAGTGAGAAAGGTAAAGGGTGAAGATCCTGCCTCCCGGGCACAGGCTGAGGACAGAGACTCGGGGTGTGGAGGCTCATTTCTTCCCTTTGGTTGCACCACAAAGCCCTCTCCTCTTACTCACAGTTTGCCCAAAGCTTATAGAAAGAAAAACAACATCATTTTTGCGGTAACCTTTTAAATGCAACAAATAACTGAATGAAGACTTAAATGCTTCATTTAGTGGCAAAACGACGCATTCCGTATATTTATGAAGACTTTTACACAAGCTCAGTTTAATTTCCACGATGTTTTGGTCCAGTAGCTTACCATTTGTAGGCTTTGCTCTCTTTAGATCTCATGGGACCATTTCACAGAAGGAACATGCCAGAATTTGCCTACACAGTAACTGTGTTTTAGAGGAAAACTTGTTCTGTGACTGCAACATTCAATAGTTCCCATTTTATGCCCCTGCTAACAGCATCTGTCTAGAACCACATCTTGTTTTGTGCTGTCTTCACAATGAATGAGTGAAACCAAGAGAGAAATCTTAGGTCAAGTTGAGTTTATTGTCCATACAGCGTACCTAATCCCACCGAAACAGTTTGCATGGAACCCTCTTTAAACTAGTCAAAAGAACAGGTTATTAATAAAAATGACAACTCTGAACAAAGAAGACCTTTTAAAAGGCAATGAAGACTTGAAAGGATTTGAAGGCAGAAGAGTGATTTTCCTTGGACCTTCATGAGTGGGTGCACAGGGTCCCAAATGAAACCAAGAACCCCAGAAACATTTCTAGTCCTTAAGAATCGTCTGTTTGATCAAATTTCTGAATAAGGGCTGCATTTTCTACTTCATTATTCTCACTTCACTGTTCTGGTATTCACCAAACAACCATGAATTACCAGAACTATTTTTATGTTTTTCAGAATATTCCTTTCCATAAGGAATTTCTCTCCTTGTCCACAAATACTACATGGTTATGCGTAGGTTACAGCCCTTCTGCTTCCAAATAAAAGCACTAAGAGGATAATGTTTAATGGGTTCAAATATAGAATTTACAAACTATTATATTCCTAGCTCACATTATGAAAAATGTTACTAAAAGTTTAGGGAAGTGACATCTCTGTGTGTTACTGTGCATTTTATTGGAAATTCTCTTTCCATGTGAAGACAGTGAAACCCCAGAGACGCATTAAATTGTTGTGGCTGAAGTTGTGAAGGATTTCTAATTGAAACAAGCTTTCCAGTAAATCCTTCGGTGAGAATATGAGCAGAACCTTTGGATTTCAGCTTTTCGGGGCACATCGAGTCAGCAGAGGCTGCCCAGGGAGGGGGTTGAGTCCCCTTCCCTGGAGGGTTTAAGGGCCGGGTGGACGAGGCGCTGAGGGACACGGGTTAGTGCTCGATGGGAACGGTTGGACTCGATGAGCCGGTGGGTCTCTTCCCAGCCGGTTCCTCTGCGAGTCTCCGATTCTCGGAATCGCTGTGTGAGCCGGGGCTCAGCCCCCTCCCCGGCCGAAGCCCCGACGCGCTCACGAGGCCCCCAAATGGCCGCTCGGGGTCCCCCCCCGAGGCGCAGCTGCCCCGTTCCCAGCCCCGGCGGGGCCCGGGCGCGGGGGGGGCGGTTGGAGCCGCGGCCGTTGCCCCGTCGGGCGGTTCCGGCGACCCCAGCGGCCGCGACCGGTCGGACGCTCGTTCGGTCGGCGGAGCGGCGGCGCCGGAGAGCGCTCGGTAAGCGCGGGGAGCGGGAGCGGGGAGGGCGGGGAGCGCCCCCGGCGGCGCCGAGGAGCGGGGGGAGCGGCCCCCGGGGGAGCTCGGAGCCGCCCGGCCCCGCTCCGGCCGCCCCTCTCGCGGCCCCGCCGGCTCCTGCCCGCAGCCCCCTCTGCACCCCGGGGCTCCCTGGGCCGGGGAGGAGGAGGGAGCGGAGCGGGCGGTGCGAGGGGCGGGGCCGGGACAGCGCCCGGGGCTGGTGCTGGAGGGAGGGGGCGCGGGGGCCACGGACGGGGGAGGCGGGGCGGGGCTCGGCCATATATGGGGATAGAGGGCGTGGCCGGAAGCGGTGGGGGCGTGGCCTCTGCGGAGAAGCCGGGACTAAGAGCCTGTAGGGGCGTGGCCATATATGGTGATAGAGGGGGCGTGGCCAATCAGGGTGAGACCCATGCAGGACGCGTGGGCTCCGCAGAGGGCTTGGCTTATGAGCAGGCGTGGCCTCTGGAGGGCGTTGCTAAAAGGTGGTGTGACAATATATGGTGATAGAGGGGGCGTGGCCAGGGAGCGGTTGGGGTGTGGCCACTGTGTGTGAGATGGTCGTGGCCATATGTGGTGATAGAAGGGGCGTGGCCAATCAGGACAAGACTAAAGCAGGAGGCGTGGCCTTGGTGGAGGGGCGTGGCTAATGAGCGGGAGTGTTACCATCTATGGTGATAAAGAGGCGTGGCCGGGGAGCAGTGCTGGTGTGGCCTCTGCAGAGGGGCTGTGGCTAAGGGCGGGGCGTCACCATATATGGTGATAGCGGGGGCGTGGCCAATCAGGACGCGACCAATGCAGGAGGCGTGGCCTCTGTGGAGGGGGCGTGGCTATTGAGCTTGAGAGGAGTGACCTTAGATGGTGAGCAGTGGGCGTGGCCTCTGGTGAGCATGGCTAAGGTGAGCATATGTGACCGTATGTGGTGATAGAGGGGCGTGGCCAAACGGCAGTTGGGGCGTGGCTAAAAGCGGGGTGTGACCATATATGGCGATAGAGGGGCGTGGCTAATGGCCCTGATTAAGCGTAGCCATAAATAGTGATAGAGGCGGCGTGGCTGAGGGGCGACAGTATGAGACCAATTTAGGAGGCGGGGCCTATCTGTGGGGGGCGTGGCTAACAGGCATGGGCAAGGCCAGATATGATAGGGGGCGTGGCTAAGGTGCAGAAGAAGGGTGTTGAGGCTCTGGAGCGAGTCCAGAGAAAAGCAACAAAGCTGGTGAAGGGGCTGGAGAACAAATCTTATGAGGAGCGACTGGGAGAGCTGGGGGTGTTTAGCCTGGAGAAGAGGAGGCTGAGGGGAGACCACATTGCTCTCTCCAACTCCCTGAGAGGAGGGAGCTGGGCTCTTCTCCCGAGGGACAGGGGACAGGACAAGTGGGGGTGGCCTCAAGCTCCACCAGGGGAGGTTTAGGCTGGACATTAGGAAAATATTTTCACAGAAAGGGTCATTGGTCCCTGGCAGAGGCTGCCCAGGGAGGGGGTTGAGTCCCCTTCCCTGGAGGGGTTTAAGTCACGGGTGGACGAGGTGCTGAGGGTCATGGTTTAGTGTTTGACAGGAATGGTTGGACTCGATGATCCGGTGGGTCTCTTCCAACTTGGTTATTGTACGATTCTATGATTCTATCATTGGTACTTTTTTTAGTTGTTATGTCGGTCTCACTCCCTTTATTTTGAACCTCCAGCTAAGAAAGGAGGAGTTTCTGCGCTAGAAATACTGGAATCTGGTAAGGCTGACATTGCCCTATTCACTCATTTCTTTCTCAGCCTGCTGTGGGTGGGTTGCAGCCCCACCCTCTGGGCTCAGAGTGTTGAAGTCACGACATCTAGGTTGCATCTGGCAGTGCCTGAATGTGAATTCTTCCCTGCACCCTTGCGTTGCCTCTGGGCTGGGGCGTTTATCTCTCATCTCAGGGCAAGAGCTGCCTTGGGGGCAGTCCTGCAGTTCTGTGGCCGCCAGTGGCTTGCCAGAAGAAATTGTTTTAAACACTAATTTTAGCTTGTAGATCCTAATAACTTTTCTCTTTTTTTGGCAGGGAGGGGGGAGTTGGCTGGCGATACCTTGTGTGCACAACTTTGCTGATTGCTAATATGAAAATAAGAAAAGTAACATAACACAAGTGCTAATATGATAAAAGTAACAAAAATAGCTTGTCTCTTGTGAAGCTTCTTGCAGGAAACGGATTTCTTTTATAATTACTGATAGCTTATACACTTCTCTTGTAGGTAAAATGCCTCATGGGACCAGTTGCCCTTACTTAACGCTCAGTATGGCAAGGGCTGCAGCATCACATGGGAAAGGGGTTTGCTCTACTTCTGTTAATTTTTCCGCTGCTTTAGTGTGTTTGGTGTCCACATGTTGGATTTCGGCTTCCTTCTGTGGAAACAAACCGGGGCGAAGCTGGACTGTGAAGGTGAAAGTTGGGGTGCTGAACCAACAATGAAGTGCTGTTACTAACTTAGCAAAAAGCTGGTACCTGAGCTTCGTTCCAGGTGTTCTTGCAGCTGCAAGCTTGGTAGCGTGCTCATTACTCCATTTCATGAGTCCTTCCCCATTTAATTGTTTGTTCTAGGCCATAGAGAGAGAGATCAAGGCCGCGTTTAGCCATGGGGAGCCAAATGACATCGTTAGCAGTGCCTTCCAAATGAACATCACTCATGGTGACATCTGCACGCTGCAGAGATGTTGCTGGCTCAATTCTGAGGTAAAACCGGCAGCAGCATGACGATATCCTCATTCGGTGAGAAGCCTCATGGCCCTTGTTGCTGTATCATTCTTTTGGTAAGCTAGTGTCTTGTTTGACATCTCAAGCTTACTCTTTATGTGATAGATCATTAATTTCTACATGAATCTTGTGATGGAAAGAGGTAAGAAGGAAGGATATCCAGCAGTTCATGCTTTTACTGCTTTCTTCTGTCAAATACTAACTTCTTGGGGTTCCGCAGCAGTGAAGAGTTGGACCCCAGGTGTGGATCTCTTCAGGCAGGATCTTGTCTTTGTCCCTGTCCACCTGACAAAGCTTTGGACTCTGGTGGTGAGTCAAACTGGCTTTTTGTTTGGAATTAGATGGAGAGAGAAAACTAGTGAGAAAAAACCGTGTTGATTTTGATGTGTGTGCAGCAGAAGTTTGTGCTTTGTCTGACAGTCCTCTTGTAATCGCATGTCACTGACGTGAGAAATTTTGTTGACCTAGGTTCTTGAGGCAAAGAGTGATTTTGCTTTGTTTTCAACAGCAAATACCTGCAAGAAGAAAGCCAGGAAAAAAGGCAACTGGAGCTGGGTTGTTCCGAGTGGACACTTCACAGCATGGGGACACATGTACGTGAGCACTACTGGGATGCAAAATGTGAACTCTCAACTCCTTCTCTTTAGAGGTTTTGACACTCTCTAAGTCCTGGTGTGTGACAAAGCAGAGGGTTGAGCGGGTGTTTCCCTGAGTTGGGCCCCAGGAAAGCTGGGGAGGGTCTTACTGATGCAGAGTGGGAGTTCTCGGAAGCCAAATGTCGGGGTGTTGGTTCACAGACCCTTGTTTGTTGTTGAGAAGGGAAGACGTGTACAACTCAATATGAGTTAAATGCAGGCTCCGTTTATTAGCTTCAAACACTTTCTTAAACACACAATGCTATAATTATGCATACGGGTTAATAAATGATTGGCCAAGCCTAAAAGTTAACATTTACATACGTCCTCCTACTTGCAGTTTCGCTTAAGCTAAATTCCCCATTTTTTCGTAGTCTACTTGCAGTTTCACTTATGCTCAGTTCCCCGTTCTTACACAGTTAGCTTCAAGGTTGCTTACAACAACTAACAAAAGGCGCAGTGTTCTTCATTTCCGCGCTGTCAACAACTCTTGATATTTTTCCACTGAGGCCTATACTTTACTTGAACATAACTTTTCCAAGGATCCATGCCCTTGTTCATCAAGCCATTCTCCAACAGCTTACCAAGGGCATGGAGCGACAGGGCAAGGGGGGATGGCTTTAAATTGGAAGGGGGAAGATTTTTGTCCTAATGTCCAATCCAAATTCCTCACGATGAGGGCCGTGAGGCCCTGTCGCAGGTTGCCCAGGGCAGTGGTGGCTGCCCCATCCCTGCAGGGGTTCAAGGCCAGGCTGGATGGGGCATGGAGCAGCCTGGTCCTGTGGGAAGTGTCCCTGCCCATGGCAGGGGTGGGACTGGGTGGGCTTTGAGAGCCCTTCCAACCCAAACCATTCGATGATTACGAGTTAGTAGCAAAGAGCACTGCCTAAAGACTCAATTTAAGAACCACAAGCCCAAGTAAACCTGGCAGGGAGGGCGTCGCTCTTCGGAGGCTGCTGTCCCTTCTCAGCCTGCCAAGAGCTTGGATTGTGACACCCAAGTGAAGAGATGATGTGTGGTCGATCAGGTCTGTTCCTTGAGTTGTGGGATGGTGACTGGATTGTGCTGAGTGTCTGTTAGGATGGGTAGCGTGTGCTGCTTCAAAATCTCTGGAATGCTAAAATGTAATATTAAAATGATGCCATGCAAAAAAAAAAAAAAGCCAAAATGAAGAAAAAACTCACAGGTAAATAGTACAATAGTAAGAAGAAATAAAAAGGAATGGGGAGAAAATTTGAAGGGTTATCTGAGAGAAACATGGTAAAGGACAGATGATCGAGAATGTTGATCTAACATTGCCACAGAGTATTTGCTGCCTGCCATTCTGGGAAAGGGGTGCGACTCTGTATCACAGAAAATAGGAATGCCTACTGAAGCAAGTGCCAAGGTGACCTAAAGGCTTACTTGTTTTCTTCAGAGGAATGCGTAGTTCCGATGGCTTCAAGCATTCTTCTGGTACCTTTCAGTGATGATTACATCATAAATGGTATGTTAAAAAAAACATCGGTGTGTTTCCACAAAATTTATCCTCTTCCTTATCTGCATAACTATGTACAAGTGCTGGAAGATGCAAAATACATAATTACTTGTAATCCCCACTCATTTTGTGTGTATTCTGACTTGAGTATACCCACTGACTTCAGTGTGATTTTAAGTATTCAGTGCTTTGCAAAATTTCATCTGTAAACAGCTGCAGAAGCTTCTGCTTTACATAAACAAAAACCTAACTCCTCATAGTCTCAGCAAGTCATGGCTCTGCTTTATAAACAAACAAACAAAACTGCCTATGCATAATGCAGTATTTGGAAACAAACTTGGACATTGTTCACTCTTCAGACCAACTCCTGATTTAGTTGCCTCATATGAAACAAAAGAGGCGAACATCCTTCTGCATGAGATGCCAGGAACTCCGAGTGAGGGAAAGTGTGAAATAAAAGGCAATAGATTTGTGGCATTTTAATAAGGTATTATAAAGCCCTGGTAGAATGCTAAAGTGCCTGTCTTTATTATTTCCAGCTTTTGTATCTGCATCCTGAAAATTCACCATATTTCAACCTAAACAAATTACTGACTGTCCAACAGCAGATTTTTCAAACTACAGCGCAGGAAAGAAAAAGCAATGTTCCGTGGCCATAGAGGTACTTAATATTTCAGAAGAGAAGAAAAGGAGCCTGTCCTAAGTGCTACTCACTTTCCATTTCTTTCTTCCTAAACTCATAATGGGAATACACATTGACACTACTACAAAGATATATCTACAGGTAACAATTCCAAAGTCTTCAGCAGTCATTTTTCCCTGCTTCCATGTGTCTATATTGTAACTAGACCATGGCCAGCCTTACAAAACTATTAAAAGGATATATTGAAACAAGAGTCCTTATCCCTTCTTTTCTCCTGTACATGGGCCAAAGAGAACAGGTTCCATACCTGCATGGGTTTACATGCAGCTTACAGCCACTTTGCACTATTAATGTTTTATGGGTCTAGTTCTATCTGATCTGCATTGTCAAGCTAACAAGATTGGCAGTGGGGAGTTTATGATTCGCTTCGTTTTCGTTTTATTCCAATTTTCTTTCGTTTCTGCTGTCTGGGAAAGCAAGACCAAATACTTTCTTCTCCTTCCTCTGGGATGTTGGTTTGTTTGATAAACGGATTAGGAGGACTATTGGCATTTGGGCAATATTGTCAGTTCTCCAGTGGCTGTCTTGTGCACCTTTGATGGGAAAAATAGGAATATCTCTGGAGGCCCACGGGAGGCTACTGTGTGGGTGACGGTGTTTCTCTAACTGCTACAAGTGTGGATGTTGTGCTATTGACCACTAGTCTCTAGATGCGACCAATTTCCTTACTGTCTAGTGATAATATTTTGCTAATTATTACCCAATATTCTTCTCATTACCCCATGTTATCTGGGGTTTTTCCATTTCAGGTTTGAGGCTGCATCAGGACAGTTAACGTACTATGTTTTGGCCACAGTTCTGCCTGTTCCATGTTATTTTGTTTACTGAGCAAGGAATAGAATGGGGACAAACTGGCATATCCTCCTGGAGATGGATTAAGATCTGTGCTGCCATTATTAAGCTCCCTCTCAGTGCCTTGGATCACAAAATGGGCTTGTCTCCTTTGCTACTAAAAGTGCATGAGGTGCCCTTTGAATGGTGCTGTTCTTACCTTCCTGAGCATTTCCAATGGCCAAAGATTGTTGCCTCCCTGAATTCCATACGGTGCCTGTTTATTTCCCCTTATTCAATGTGTGTAAGGGCTCATTTCAGAGTGCACATTCAGTCTCTTTTGTGCTCCATTTCCACACTAGGTAACCAGCTGTTCTGTCGGTAGCAGGAGAAACAGGTTGGGATGGATAAGGACAAAGCAGTTGTTACTTAGTTAAGGCAAGAGCAAGGTGGCACAGCAGCTAGAGGAGTTAATGGTGCTTTATGTCCCATTGATTTCAGGAGGTCTGGAACTACCTATGAGACACCTAGCTGCTTCTCCTCTCCTCTTGTGTCAGCAGGGAGAGAAGCTGCCTGTTCAAGGATGGGGAGGCTGTACTTATTTTTGGGGTGATCGTTCTCATTCCATCTTGGTACCTAAGTCCCTGGGACAGAGGAACCAGAGCAGAGGGGGGAAGACATCTCATACAAAGAAGGTTGTGAGGTTGTCGTAAATCCATAGGAGACTGCAATTCTGTAACCTGCTCTACATGCTGGTCATTTTCCAGTGGACTACTCTGTTAGAAAACTTCTTTCCAAAGAAACTGGAGACCCTGCAGAAAGAAATCAGTGGTTTGATTATTAAGCAGTGTTTCTTTCCCGGCCACATTATTAGTCTTCCTTATGGTCTGCAATGTTTGCCTTCTGGTTTCTGGACTCACTTTTAGGTGCTGGTTTGATCTGTAAAACCATGAATGACCAAAGTTTGACTAACCTGATCTATTTACTGTGATATAGTGATGCACCTGAGGCAGTTGAGGCACCTGGATTGAAACCCATTGGGGTTTTTTCTGTTTACTGATCCCTTAAATCTTTTCTAACAGAGGCACAGACCAAGGCCTTGTTGTTTCTTTTTTCTTTGGATTCATCAGGATTAGCACAAGGATTCTCTGGTATTCCTAAATTTAAAGTGGGTTGAGAGTGACTGCTCTACGGGAAGGGCTGTGCCAAGTTAGATTCCTGTGGGGCCTTGGGCCGCTGGATCTTCTTCTTTCCTTGGTTTATAACAGTCCAAGCTAATTATATTTCAAGACTACCTTTTCTCCCTTGCCTGTAGAAAATGAGTGTTGTTTGAGCAGGGATTGGAGGTCTGGGATTCTGGGAAATGTTCACAAAGTCAGGTTTTCAGTATTGATTCTATATCTCTATATGTATACATATATACACACACATATATACGCTTGCGTTATTTGTGATAGAGCTTTGATAGGTCTTCTTATTTGTTTAGTGGGATGCTTGGGTTTTCTGATAGCTGCTGTTCTGAGGGTGAACCTCCCATATAACCCAGCAGGAGGAGAGGATCATAGCTTGTCATTCTGGCCTGCAGAACAGTGCCTTGCTCCTTCTTACAGCACGAACTGGAGAGTCAAGAGCTAATCCTATGAGAAGGACTCAATAATGCTAGAGGCTAGGAGAACTTGAAAAAAAGGTACAGTGGTTCTATACAGCAAAAAGCGTAGGGATAAAACTTATAAAATACATAATGATTAACAAATCTGTGTAAGGTACTTCTAATATATTTTGCCGAGTTGGATTTAGGTGTTGCCTAATACAGATGAAACACACCTTAGTCATTGTTTCTCTGTCTTTTTTACTAATTAAAAAATTCCTTCAGCAAGATCCCAATGACTTAAACAAGAAGCAAAAAATGCTAAATCTCTGCAAAAGTTTCACCTATAGCTGAAGCTGTTCCTTTCAGCTCCTTCTCAAACAAAAGGAGGTTGCACGCTCATGAAGCAATTGGTTACAGCTGTACAACTTTAGTAACAGGCAGAGGTGCTTTCTTCCAAATATGATGCTTCCTTCTCTGACTATAAAATTAGGTGGGGAGAATTTGCCAAGCCTGATTTACTCAGAAATGCAACTGGGTACTTTAAAATTAACATTTGTTATTTTAGAACAGGGGTTTTTTTTGTTGACACTGCTTTTTTTTTTCCAGTAAAGTATTTAAAGTTTATATAGCTAAAGATTTCAGATTATCTGAAAGTTTCCAACCAGGAATTTGTGCTGACCTAAACACATTGTGGGTTTGTCTTATTTTTTTGTTTTTAAACCCATTTAACTCAAGCCAATGCAACTTCTTTGTACAAACAATCTTTGTATAATCAGTGAACAAGAAGAGGCATTAATAAGTACCCGGGAAAGGTGCAGTATCCTTTAAAAGTCTTCTCCTTCTGAGCTGAATGGAGACTAGATGACTGGTGTGATCAGGAAAAGGCATCAGGGAGGAAACTAATGAAGATACGCAGAAACCAGGATTGTGCCTGTAGAAAGTGTTTATCATACTATCTTTAGCACCTCTGCAAATACTTGCAGTACTGTTCTGGCCCTATTTAAATCACTAGAAGTGATGCATGGACGATAAATGAAAAAGAGCAAAGAAGTCTGTTCAAATAAAATCTCTGGAAGCTTCTTGATTTTCTCAAAAAGGCAGCATCAAAAGTATCTTCGTTCATTGCTGTGTTAAATGATAGTAGTGAATATTGGGGGTGGAGTAAGTTAGTTATTTTGGAGGGAAGCAAAATAGGGATTTCCCCCATCATGCAGCATCTTCCCAACCATTTCTGTTTTTATTTGAGTGCATAAAGTTTTACAAGGTTTAGTCTGCTGTATTATATCCACCCCAAACTGCTCTACTTAGGTTATGCAGTTGCAAACCTCTACAAAGGTGCTTTATTTGGTTTAGATGTGGCTCGGTCTCAATTGGATTAAAGCTGTTGGTACAACACAACCTGAAACGAACCAGCCTGGACTAGAATAAGACTCTCCTCGCCGCTGTTTTGCACAAAGATGATACCAGCGAGGCAGATTTCCCCCCTTACAGTTGGGATAATAATTCTTGGGAATATATTAAGCAGAGAATTGAAAGCAAGCGCTTTGGACAGACTTCATCTGCAGCCGGCAGAGGTGAGAAGCCGTCCTGTGGGAGAAGGCAGTAAATTTCCGAAAGGGCTTCTCTGCAGAGGGGAATGCTCTAGCTTGTCACTGCCAGCCCACATCACTGAGCAGTGCTGGGATTTTGGTTTCATTGGTTATGTGTGGGGGCTGTATGAACATTCACGGTGCGTGTGCTGGAATAATTGTGGGGTTAATGCTAATTCCCCAAACACTTAATGTTTCTTTTTAAATAATCTGAGCATTTTCAAAGTTTGACTTTTACCTTTTTGCCTTCAGCTGGGGAAAGCAACTACAATATATATATGATTTTTCACCCAGAATTACATGTGCCTGCAGTTTCAGACCCATAGAAATTGACCTTTTTTCCCCCTTCAGATATAGTCAATTAGTTAAATTAAAACTAAATGTAGGTACATTTAAATTTACAGTGAAAGTAATTGAATAGAAGTACTGAGGGCCTAAACATGAAAGTCTAATCAGAAGACAATAGTATTTTGGAATGCAAAGTATTTTTGCCTTTCTTTTCTCTCTGTCTCA
>JAUNZM010000181.1:0-59726 GCA_033459285.1 Clamator glandarius | reverse complement strand
CTTATAAAAAAACCCACACCCTTCTAGAGCCTCCCAGTACCCTTCTAAAACCAACCAGACCCTTCTAGAGAACCCCTGGACCCTTCTAAAAGCCCCCAGACCCTTCGAGACCCTCCCTGGATCCTTCTAAAAGCCCCCAGACCCTTCTAGAGCTCCCTAGGACCCATCTAAAAGCCCCCAGACCCTTCTAGAGGCCCCTAGGACCATTCTAAAAGCCCCCAGACCCTTCTAGAGCATCCCAGGACCCTTCTAAAAGCCCCCAGACCCATCTAGATCCTCCCAGGACCTTTCTAAAAGACCCCAGACCCTTCTAGAGCCTCCCAGGACCCTTCTAAAAGCCCCCAGACCATTCTAGAGCACCCCAGGACCCGTCTAAAAGCCCCCAGACCCTTCTAGAGCCCCCCAGGACCCTTCTAAAAGCCCCCAGACCCTTCTAGAGGAACCCAGGACCCTTCTGAAAGCCAGCAGAACATTCTAGAGTCACCCAGGACACTTCTAAAGGCACCCAGACCCTTCTAGAGCCCCCCAGGACCCTTCTAAAAGCTCCCAGAACCTTCTAGAGACCCCCAGGACCCTTCTGAAAGCCCCCAGAACCATCTAGAGCCCTCCAGGACCCTTCTAAAAGCCCCCAGACCTATCTAGAGAATCCGAGGACCCTTCTAAAATTCCCCAGACCCTTCTAGAGCCCCCCCGGACCCTTCTAAAAGCCCCCAGACCCTTCTAGAGCCACCCAGGACCCTTCTAAAAGTCCCCAGATTCTTCTAGATCCCCCCCGGACCCTTGTAAAAGCCCCCAGACCCTTCTAGAGGCCCCCAGGACCCTTATAAAAGCACCCAGACCCTTCCAGAGCCTCCCACGACCCTTCTACAAGCCCCCAGACCCTTCTAGAGCCCCCCAGGACCCTTCTAATAGCACCCAGACACGTCTAGATGCCACCAGGACCCTTCTAAAAGTCCCCAGATTCTTCTAGAGCCACCCCGGACCCTTATAAAAGACCCCAGACCCTTCTAGAGGCCCCCAGGACCCTTATAAAAGCACCCAGACGCTTCCAGAGCCTCACAGGTCCCTTCTAAACGCCCCCAGACCCTTCTAGAGGCCCCCAGGACCCTTCTAAAAGCCTCTAGACCCTTCTAGAGCCTCCCAGGACCCTTCTAAAAGCCCCCAGACCCTTCTAGAGCCTCCCCTGACCATTCTAAAAGCCCCCAGACCCTTCTAGAGCACATCAGGACCCTTCTAAATGCCCCCAGACCCTTCTAGAGAACCCCAGGACCCATCTAAAAGCACCCAGATCTTCTAGAGGCCTCCAGGACCCTTCTAAAAGCCCCCAGACCCTTCTAGAGCCCCCCCGGACCATTCTAAAAGACCCCAGATCCTTCTAGAGCCCCCCAGGAACCTACTAAAAGCTCCCAGACCCTTCTAGAGCCGCCCAGGACCCTTCTAAAAGCCCCCAGACCCTTCTAGACCCTCCCAGGACCTTTCTAAAAGCACCCAGACCCTTCTAGAGGCTCCCAGTACCCTTCTAAAAGCAACCAGACCCTTCTAGAGAACCCAAGGACCCTTCTAAAAGCCCCCAGACCCTTCTAGAGCCAAACAGGATCATTCCAAAAGCCCCCAGACCCTTCTAGAGCCCCCTAGGACCCATCTAAAAGCCCCCAGACCCTTCTAGAGGCCCCTAGGACACTTCTAAAAGCCCACAGACCCTTCTAGACCCTCCCCGGATCCTTCGAAAAGACCCCAGACCCTTCTAGAGCCCCCCAGGATCATTCTAAAAGCCCCCAGACCCTTCTAGAGCCCCCCAGTACCCTTCTAAAAGCCCCTAGACCCTTCTAGAGCCCACCAGGACCCTTCTAAATGCCCCCAGACCCTTCAAGAGGCACCCAGGGCCCCTCTTAATGAACCCCGTCCCTTCTAGAGCACCCCAGGACCCTTCTAAAAGTCCCCAGGCCCTTCTAGAGTACCCCAGGACCCTTCTAAAAGCCCCCAGACCCTTCTAGAGCCCCCCCGGACCCTTCTAAAAGACCCCAGACCCTTCTAGAGGACCCCAGGACCCTTCTGAAAGCCAGCAGAACATTCTAGAGTCACCCAGGACCCTTCTAAAAGCACCCAGACCCTTCTAGAGCCCCCCAGGACCCCTCTAAAAGCGCCCAGACCCTTCTAGAGACTCCCAGGACCCTTCTGAAAGCCCCCAGAACCTTCTAGAGCCCTCCAGGACCCTTCTAAAAGCACCCAGACCCTTCTAGAGCATCCGAGGACCCTTCTAAAATTCCCCAGACACTTCTAGAGCACCCCAGGACACTTCTAAAAGCCCCCAGACCCTTCTAGAGCCCCACCGGACCCTTCTAAAAGCCCCCAGACCCTTCTAGAGCCACCCAGGACCCTTCTAAAAGCACCCAGAACATTCTAGAGCCCCCCAGGACCCATCTACAAGCCCCCAGACCCTTCTAGATCCTCCCAGGACCTTTCTAAAAGCCCCCAGACCCTTCTAGAGCCTCCCAGGACCCTTCTAAAAGCCCCCAGACCATTCTAGAGCACACCAGGACCCTTCTAAAAGCCCCCAGACCCTTCTAGAGCCACCCAGGACGCTTCTAAAAGCCCCCAGACCCTTCTAGAGGACCCCAGGACCCTTCTGAAAGCAAGCAGAACATTCTAGAGTCACCCAGGACCATTCTAAAAGCACCCAGACCCTTCTAGAGCATCCCAGGACCCTTCTAATAGCCCCCAGACCCTTCTAGAGGCCCCTAGGACCCTTCTAAAACCCCGCAGAACCATTTAGAGCCACCCAGGACTCATCTAAAAGCCCCCAGACCCTTCTAGAGCCTCCTAGGACCCTTCTAAAAGCACCCAGACACTTCTAGAGCACCCCAATACCATTCTAAAGGCCCCCAGACCTTTCTAGACCCTCCCCGGATCATTCTAAAAGACCCCAGACCCTTCAAGAGCCCCCCAGGATCATTCTAAAAGCCCCCAGACCCTTCTAGAGCCCCCTAGGACCCATCTAAAAGCCCCCAGACCCTTCTAGAAGCCCCTAGGACCCTTCTAAAAGATCCCAGACCCTTCTAGACCCTCCCCGGATCCTTCGAAAAGCCCCCAGACCCTTCTAGAGCCCCCCAGGATCATTCTAAAAGCCCCCAGACCATTCTAGAGCCCCCCAGGACCCTTCTAAAGGCCCCCAGACCCTTCTAGACCCTCCCCGGATCATTCTAAAAGCCCCCAGACCCTTGTAGAGCCTCCCAGGACCCTTCTAATAGCCCCCCGACGTTTCTAGACCCTCCCCGGATCATTCTAAAAGACCCCAGACCCTTCTAAAACCTCCCAAGACTATTCTAAAAGAACCCAGACCTTTCTAGACCCTCCCCGGATTATTCTAAAAGACCCCAGACCCTTCTAGAGCCCCCCAAGACCCTTCTAAAAGCCTCCAGACCCTTCTAGAGCCCCCCCGAACCACTCTAATAGTTCTCAGACCCTTCTAGAGGCCCCCAGGACCCTTCTATAAGTCCCCAGACCCTTCTAGAGAACACCAGGAACATTCTAAAAGCCCCCAGACCATTCTAGAGCCTCCCAGGAGGCTTCTAAAAACCCCCAGACCCATCTAGAGCCCCCCCGGACCACTCTAATAGATCCCAGACCCTTCTAGAGGCCCCCAGGATACTTCTAAATGCCCCCAGACCCTTCTAGAGAACCCCGGGACCCTTCTAAAAGCCCCCAGACCCCTCTAGAGCCTCCCAGGACCCTTCTAAAAGCCCCCAGAACCTTCTAGACCCTCCCCGGATCATTCTAAAAGACCCCAGACCCTTCTAGAGCCCCCCAGGATCATTCTAAAAGCCCCCAGACCCTTCTAGAGCCCCCCAGGATCATTCTAAAAGCCCCCAGACCATTCTAGAGCCCCCCAGGACCCTTCTAAAGGCCCCCAGACCCTTCTAGACCCTCCCCGGATCATTCTAAAAGCCCCCAGACCCTTGTAGAGCCTCCCAGGACCCTTCTAATAGCCCCCCGACGTTTCTAGACCCTCCCCGGATCATTCTAAAAGACCCCAGACCCTTCTAAAACCTCCCAAGACTATTCTAAAAGAACCCAGACCTTTCTAGACCCTCCCCGGATTATTATAAAAGACCCCAGACACTTCTAGAGCCCCCCAAGACCCTTCTAAAAGCCTCCAGACCCTTCTAGAGCCCCCCCGAACCACTCTAATAGTTCTCAGACCCTTCTAGAGGCCCCCAGGACCCTTCTATAAGTCCCCAGACCTTTCTAGAGAACACCAGGAACATTCTAAAAGCTCCCAGACCATTCTAGAGCCTCCCAGGAGCCTTCTAAAAACCCCCAGACCCTTCTAGAGCCCCCCCGGACCACTCTAATAGATCCCAGACCCTTCTAGAGGCCCCCAGGATACTTCTAAATGCCCCCAGTCCCTTCTAGAGAACCCCGGGACCCTTCTAAAAGCCCCCAGACCCCTCTAGAGCCCCCCAGGACCCTTCTAAAAGCCCCCAGAACCTTCTAGACCCTCCCCGGATCATTCTAAAAGCCCCCAGACCCTTCTAGAGACCCCCATGACCCTTCTAAAAGCACTCAGACCCTTCTAGAGGGCCCCAGGACCTTTCTAAAAGCACCCAGACCCTTCTAGAGCCTCCCAGGACCATTCTAAAAGCCCCCAGACCCTTCTAGACGCCCCCAGGACCCTTCTAAAAGACCCCAGACCATTCTAGAGCCCCCCAGGACCCTTCTGAAAGGCCGCAGACACATCTAGACACTCCCCGTATCTTTCTAAAAGACCCCAGACACTTCTAGAGATCCCCAGGAGCATTCTAAAAGCCCCCAGACCCTTCTAGAGCACTCCAGGACCCTTCTAAAAGCCCCCAGACCCTTCTAGAGCCCCCCAGGGCCCCTCTTAAGACACCCCGTCCCTTCTAGGACACCCCAGGACCCTTCTTAAAGTCCCCAGACCCTTCTAGAGCAACCCAGGACCCTTCTAAAAGCCCCCAGACCCTTCTAGAGCACCCCCGGACCCTTCTAAAAGCCTCCAGACCCTTCTAGAGGACCCCTGGACCCTTCTGAAAGCCCCCAGAACGTTCTAGAGCATCCCAGGACAGTTCTAAAAGCCCCCAGACCCTTCTAGAGCATCCCAGGACAGTTCTAAAAGCCCCCAGACCCTTCTAGAGCCTCATAGGACCCTTCTAAAAGCTCCCAGACCCTTCTAGAGACCCCCAGGACCCTTCTAAAAGCACCCAGACCCTTCTAGAGCCACCCAGGACGCTTCTAAAAGCCCCCAGACCCTTCTAGAGCCTCCCAGAACCATTCTAAAAGCTCCCAGACCCTTCTAGAGGCCCCCAGGACCCTTCTAAAAGCCCCCAGACCCTTCTAGAGCCCCCCAGGACCCTTCTACAAGCCCCCAGACCCTTCTAGATCCACCCAGGACCCTTCTAAAAGCACCCAGACCCTTCTAGAGGCCCCCAGGACCCGTCTAAAAGCCTCTAGACCCTTCTAGAGCCCCCCAGGACCTTTCTAAAAGCACCCAGACCCTTCTAGAGGCTCCCCGGACCCTTATAAAAGCACCCCGACCCTTCTAGAGCCTCCCAGTACCCTTCTAAAAGCAACCAGACCCTTCTAGAGAACCCCAGGACCCTTCTAAAAGCCCCCAGACCCTTCTAGACCCTTCCCGGATCCTTCTAAAAGCCCCCAGACCCTTCTAGAGCCACCTAGGATCCTTCAAAAAGCACCCAGACCCTTCTAGACGGTCCCCGGATCATTCTAAAAGCCCCCAGACCCTTCTAGAGACCCCCAGGATCATTCTAAAAGCCCCCAGACCCTTCTAGAGCCCCCCAGGATCATTCCAAAAGCCCCCAGACACTTCTAGAGCCCCCTAGGACCCATCTAAAAGCCCCCAGACCCTTCTAGAGTCCCCTAGGACACTTCTAAAAGAACCCAGACCCTTCTAGACCCTCCCCGGATCCTTCGAAAACACCCCAGACCCTTCTAGAGCCCCCCAGGATCATTCTAAAAGCCCCCAGACCCTTCTAGAGCCTCCCCAGTACCCTTCTAAAAGCCCCTAGACCTTTCTAGAGCCCCCCAGGACCCTTCTAAATGCCCCCAGACCCTTCAAGAGGCACCCAGAACCCTTCTAAAAGCACCCAGACCATTCTAGAGCCTCCCAGGACCATTCTAAAAGACCCCAGACCCTTCTAGACCCCCCCAGGACCCTTCTAAAATCCCCCAGACCCTTCTAGAGCCCCCCAGGACCCTTCTGAAAGGCCGCAGACACTTATAGACACTCCCCGGATCCTTCTAAAAGACCCCAGACCCTTCTAGAGCACCCCAGGACCCTTCTAATAAGCCCCCAGACACTTCTAGAGCCCCCCAGGCCTCCTCTTAAGGCACCCCATCCCTTCTAGAGCACCCCAGGACCTTTCTAAAAGTCTCCAGACCTTTCTAGAGCACGCCAGGACCCGTCTAAAAGGCCGCAGACCATTCTAGAGACACCCCGGACTCTTCTAAAAGCCTCCAGACCCTTCTAGAGGCCCCCTGGACCTTTCTGAAAGCACCCAGAACCTTCTAGAGCCCCCCCGGACCCTTCTAAAACACCCAGACCCTTCTAGAGCATCCCAGGACCATTCTAAAAGCCCC
Organism: Clamator glandarius; assembly: GCA_033459285.1. Taxonomy (NCBI): domain Eukaryota; kingdom Metazoa; phylum Chordata; class Aves; order Cuculiformes; family Cuculidae; genus Clamator; species Clamator glandarius. The sequence goes on along the minus strand of JAUNZM010000181.1, from coordinate 53,111 downwards.
CAGACCCTTCTAGAGCCTCCCAGGATCCTTCTAAAAGCCCCCAGACTCTTCTAGATCCTCCCAGGACCCTTCTAAAAGCCCCCAGACCATTCTAGAGCCACCCAGGACCCTTCTAAAAGCCCCCAGACCCTTCTAGATGCGCCCAGGACCCTTCTAAAAGCACCCAGACCATTCTAGAGCACCCCAGGACCCTTCTAAAAGCCCCCAGACCCTTCTAGAGCCTACCAGGACCTTTCTACAAGCCCCCAGACCCTTCTAGAGCCCCCAAGGACGCTTCTAAAAGCCCCCAGACCCTTCTAGAGGCCCCCAGGACCCTTCTAAAAGCCACCATACCCTTCTAGACCCCCCCAGGACCCTTCTAAAAGCCCCCAGACCCTTCTAGAGGCCCCCAGGACTCGTCTAAAAGCCTCTAGACCCTTCTAGACCCCCCAGGACCTTTCTAAAAGCACCCAGACCCTTCTAGATGCTAACCGGTCCCTTATAAAAGCACCCAGACCCTTCTAGAGCCTCCCAGGACCCTTCTAAAAGCCACCAGACCCTTCTAGAGACCCCCAGGACCCTTCTAAATGCCCCCAGACCCTTCTAGACACTCCCCGGATCCTTCTAAACGCCCTCAGACCCTTCTAGATCCCCCTAGGATCCTTCAAAAAGCACCCAGACCCTTCTAGACCGTCCCCGGATCATTCTAAAAGCCCCCAGAAAATTCTAGAGCCCCCCAGGACCCTTCTAAAAGCCCCATGACCCTTCTAGAGCCCCCTATGACCCATCTAAATGCCCCCAGACCCTTCTAGAGGCCCCAAGGACCCTTCTAAAAGCCCCCAGACCCTTCTAGACCCTCCCCGGATCATTCTAAAAAACCCCAGACCATTCTAGAGCCTCCCGGGACCATTCTAAAGCCCTCAGACCCTTCTAGAGGACACCAGGACCCTTCTAAAAGCCCCCAGAAACTTCTAGAGCCCCCCAGGACCCTTCTAAAAGCCTACAGACCCTTATAGAGCCCCCCAGGACCCTTCTAAAAGCCCCCAGACCAATCTAGAGGTCCCCAGGGCCCTCTTAAGGCACCCCGTCCATTCTAGAGCACCCCAGGACCCTTCTAAATGTCCCCAGACCCTTCTAGAGCACCCCAGGACCCTTCTAAAAGCCCCAAGACCCTTCTAGAGCCTCCCAGGACCCTTCTAAAAGCACCCAGACCCTTATAGAGGCCCCCAGGACCCTTCTGAAAGCCCCAAGAACCTTCTAGAGCATCCCAGGACCCTTCTAAAAAAACCCAGACCCTTCTAGGACTCCCCAGGACCCTTCTAAAAGCCCCCAGACCATTCTAGAGACACCCATGACCCTTCTAAAAGCCACCAGACCCTTCTAGAGCCCCCCAGGACCATTCTAAAAGCACCCAGACCCTTCTAGAGACACCCAGGACCCTTCTAAATGCCCCCAGACACTTCTAGATAAGCCAGGACCCTTCGAAAAGCAACCAGAACCTTCTAGAGCCACCCAGGACCATTCTAAAAGCCCCCAAACCCTTCTAGAGCCTCCCAGGACCCTTCTAAAAGCACCCAGACTCTTCTAGAGAGCCCCAGGACCATTCTAAAGGCCCCCAGACTCTAATAGACCCTCCCCGGATCATTCTAAAAGCACTCAGACCCTTCTAGAGACCCCCAGGACCCTTCTAAATGCCCCCAGACCCTTCTAGACCCTCCCCGGATCATTCTAAAAGCCCCCAGACCCTTCTAGAGCCTCGCAGGACCCCTCTAAAAGCCCCCAGACCCTTCTAGAGCCCCCTAGGACCCATCTAAATGCCCCCAGACCCTTCTAGAGGCCCCTAGGACCCTTCTAAAAGACCGAGACCCTTCTAGACCCTCCCCGGATCCTTCGAAAAGACCCCAGACCCTTCTAGAGCCCCCCAGGATCACTCTAAAAGCCCCCAGACCCTTCTAGAGGCCCCCAGGAACCTTCTAAAAGCCCCCAGACCATTCTAGAGCCCCCCAGGACCCTTCTAAAGGCCCCCAGACCCTTCTAGACCCTCCCCGGATCATTCTAAAAGCCCCCAGATTCTTCTAGAGCCTCCCAGGACCCTTCTAATAGCACCCCGACGTTTCTAGACCCTCCCCGGATCCTTCTAAATGAACCCAGACCTTTCTAGGGCCCCCCAGAACCCCTCTAAAAGCCTCCAGACCCTTGTAGAGCCCCCCAGGACCCGTCTAAAAGCGCCCAGACCCTTCTAGACCCTCCCCTGATCATTCTAAAAGACCCCAGACCCTTCTAAAACCTCCCAAGACTATTCTAAAAGAACCCAGACCCTTCTAGACCCTCCCCGGATTATTCTAAAAGCCCCCAGACCCTTCTAGAGCCCCCCAAGACCCTTCTAAAAGCCTCCAGACCCTTCTAGAGCCCCCCCGAACCACTCTAATAGTTCTCAGACCCTTCTAGAGGCCCCCAGGACCATTCTATAAGTCCCCAGACCCTTCTAGAGAACACCAGGAACATTCTAAAAGCCCCCAGACCATTCTAGAGCCTCCCAGGAGCCTTCTAAAAACCCCCAGACCCTTCTAGAGCCCCCCCGGACCACTCTAATAGATCCCAGACCCTTCTAGAGGCCCCCAGGATACTTCTAAATGCCCCCAGACCCTTCTAGAGAACCCTGGGACCCTTCTAAAAGCCCCCAGACCCCTCTAGAGCCCCCCAGGACCCTTCTAAAAGCCCCCAGAACCTTCTAGACCCTCCCCGGATCATTCTAAAAGCTCCCAGACCCTTCTAGAGACCACCATGACCCTTCTAAAAGCACTCAGACCCTTCTAGAGGGCCCCAGGACCCTTCTAAAAGCACCCAGACCCTTCTAGAGCCTCCCAGGACCATTCTAAAAGCCCCCAGACCCTTCTAGACGCCCCCAGGACCCTTCTAAAAGCCCCCAGACCCTTCTAGATGACCCCAGGACCCTTCTGAAAGGCCGCAGACACATCTAGACACTCCCCGGATCTTTCTAAAAGACCCCAGACACTTCTAGAGATCCCCAGGAGCATTCTAAAAGCCCCCAGACCCTTCTAGAGCACTCCAGGACCCTTCTAAAAGCACCCAGACCCTTCTAGAGCCCCCCCGGACCCTTCTAAAAGCCTCCAGACCCTTCTAGAGCACCCCAGGACCCTTCTAAAAGTCCCCAGACCTATCTAGAGCACGCCAGGACCCGTCTAAAAGCCCCCAGACCATTCTAGAGCCCCCCCGGACCCTTCTAAAGGCCTCCAGACCCTTCTAGAGCCCCCCAGGACCCTTCTGAAAGGCCGCAGACACTTATAGACACTCCCCGGATCCTTCTAAAAGACCCCAGACCCTTCTAGAGCACCCCAGGACCCTTCTAAAAGCCCCCAGACACTTCTAGAGCCCCCCAGGCCTCCTCTTAAGGCACCCCGTCCCTTCTAGAGCACCCCAGGACCCTTCTAAAAGTCCCCAGACCTTTCTAGAGCACACCAGGTCCCGTCTAAAAGCCCCCAGACCATTCTAGAGCCCCCCCGGACCCTTCTAAAGGCATCCTAGACCCTTCTAGAGGCCCCCTGGACATTTCTGAAAGCACCCAGAACCTTCTAGAGCCCTCCAGGACCCTTCTAAAAGCCTCTAGACCCTTCTAGAGCCCCCCAGGACCTTTCTAAAATCACCCAGACCCTTCTAGAGGCTCCCCGGACCCTTATAAAAGCAACCAGACCCTTCTAGAGAACCCCAGGACCCTTCTAAAAGCCCCCAGACCCATCTAGACCCTCCCCGGATCCTTCTAAAAGCCCCCAGACCCTTCTAGAGCCCCCTAGGATCCTTCTAAAAGCCCCCAGACACTTCTAGAGCCCCCTAGGAAACTTCAAAAAGCACCCAGACCTTTCTAGACCGTCCCCGGATCATTCTAAAAGCCCCCAGACCCTTCTAGAGCCCCCCCGGATCATTCTAAAAGCCCCCAGACCCTTCTAAAGCCCCCTAGGGCCCATCTAAAAGCCCCCAGACCCTTCTAGAGGCCCCTAGGACCTTTCTAAAAGCCCCCAGACCCTTCTAGACCCTCCCCGGATCTTTCGAAAAGCCCCCAGACCCTTCTAGAGCCCCCCAGGATCATTCTAAAAGCCCCCAGACCCTTCTAGAGCCCCCCAGTACCCTTCTAAAAGTCCCTAGACCCTTCTAGAGTCCCCCAGGACCCTTCTAAATGCCCCCAGACCATTCAAGAGGCACCAAGGGCCCCTCTTAAGTAACCCAGTCCCTTCTAGAGCACCCCAGAACCCTTCTAAAAGTCCCCAGACCCTTCTAGAGCCCCCCCGGACCCTTCTAAAAGACCCCAGACCCTTCTAGATGACCGCAGGACCCTTCTGAAAGCTAGCAGAACATTCTAGAGTCACCCAGGACCCTTCTAAAGGCACCCAGACCCTTCTAGAGCCCCCCAGGACCCTTCTAAAAGCGCCCAGACCCTTCTAGAGACCCCCAGGACCCTTCTGAAAGCCCCCAGAACCTTCTAGACCCCTCCAGGACCCTTCTAAAAGCACCCAGACCCTTCTAGAGCATCCGAGGACCCTTCTAAAATTCCCCAGACCCTTCTAGAGCCACCCAGGACCCTTCTAAAAGCACCCAGAACCTTCTAGAGCCCCCCAAGACCCTTCTACAAGTCCCAAGACCCTTCTAGAGCATCCCAGGACCCTTCTAAAAGCACCCAGACCCATCTAGAGCCTCCCAGGACCTTTCTAAATTCACCCAGACCCTTCTAGAGGCTCCCCGGACCCTTATAAAAGCACCCAGACCCTTCTAGAACCTCCCAGTACCCTTCTAAAAGCAACCAGACCCTTCTAGAGAACCCCAGGACCCTTCTAAAAGCCCCCAGACCCTTCTAGACCCTCCCCGGATCCTTCTACAAGCCCCCAGACCCTTCTAGAGCTCCCTAGGACCCATCTAAAAGCCCCCAGACCCTTCTAGAGGCCCCTAGGACCATTCTAAAAGCCCCCAGACCCTTCTAGAGCATCCCAGGACCCTTCTAAAAGCCCCCAGACCCATCTAGATCCTCCCAGGACCTTTCTAAAAGACCCCAGACCATTCTAGAGCCTCCCAGGACCCTTCTAAAAGCCCCCAGACCATTCTAGAGCACCCCAGGACCCTTCTAAAAGCACCCAGACCCTTCTAGAGCCCCCCAGGACCCTTCTAAAAGCCCCCAGACCCTTCTAGAGGAACCCAGGACCCTTCTGAAAGCAAGCAAAACATTCTAGAGTCACCCAGGACCCTTCTAAAGGCACCCAGACCCTTCTAGAGCCCCCCAGGACCCTTCTAATAGCCCCCAGACCCTTCTAGAGAACCCCAGGACCCTTCTGAAAGCCCCCAGAACCATCTAGAGCCCTCCAGGACCCTTCTAAAAGCCCCCAGACCCTTCTAGAGAATCCGAGGACCCTTCTAAAATTCCCCAGACCCTTCTAGAGCCCCCCCGGACCCTTCTAAAAGCCCCCAGACCCTTCTAGAGCCACCCAGGACCCTTCTAAAAGTCCCCAGATTCTTCTAGATCCCCCCTCGGACCCTTGTAAAAGCAGCCAGACCCTTCTAGAGGCCCCCAGGACCCTTATAAAAGCACCCAGACCCTTCCAGAGCCTCCCAGGACCCTTCTACAAGCCCCCAGACCCTTCTAGAGCCCCCCAGGACCCTTCTAATAGCCCCCAGACACGTCTAGATGCCACCAGGACCCTTCTAAAAGTCCCCAGATTCTTCTAGAGCCCCCCCGGACCCTTATAAAAATCCCCAGACCCTTCTAGAGGCCCCCAGGACCCTTATAAAAGCACCCAGACCCTTCCAGAGCCTCACAGGTCCCTTCTAAACGCCCCCAGACCCTTCTAGAGGCCCCCAGGACCCTTCTAAAAGCCTCTAGACCCTTCTAGAGCCTCCCAGGACCCTTCTAAAAGCCCCCAGACCCTTCTAGAGCATCCCCTGACCATTCTAAAAGCCCCCAGACCCTTCTAGAGCCCCCCAGGACCCTTCTAAAAGACCCCAGACCCTTCTAGAGCCACCTAGGATCCTTCAAAAAGCATAAAGACCCTTCTAGACCGTCCCCGGATCATTCTAAAAGCCCCCAGACCCTTCTAGAGCCCATCAGGACCCTTCTAAATGCCCCCAGACCCTTCTAGAGAACCCCAGGACCCATCTAAAAGCACCCAGATCCTTCTAGAGGCCTCCAGGACCCTTCTAAAAGCCCCCAGACCCTTCTAGAGCCCCCCCGGACCATTCTAAAAGACCCCAGACCCTTCTAGAGCCCCACAGGACCCTACTAAAAGCTCCCAGACCCTTCTAGAGCCCCCCAGGACCCTTCTAAAAGCTCCCAGACCCTTCTAGACCCTCCCAGGACCTTTCTAAAAGCCCCCAGACCTTTCTAGAGGACCCAGGACCCTTCTAAAAGCCCCCAGAACATTCTAGAGCCCCCCAGGACCCTTCTAAAAGCCCCCAGACCCTTCTAGAGCACCCCAGGACCCTTCTAAAAGCCCCCAGACCCTTCTTGAGCCCCCCAGGACCCTTCTAAAAGTCCCCAGACCCTTCTAGCATCACCCAGGACCCTTCTACAAGCCGCCAGACCCTTCTAGAGCCCCCAAGGACCCTTCTAAAAGCCCCCAGACCATTCTAGAGCCTCCCAGGAGCCTCCTAAAAACACCCAGACCCTTCTAGAGCCCCCCCGGACCACTCTAATAGATCCCAGACCCTTCTAGAGGCCCCCAGGATACTTCTAAATGCCCCCAGACCCTTCTAGAGAACCCCGGGACCCTTCTAAAAGCCCCCAGACCCCTCTAGAGCCCCCTGGACCCTTCTAAAAGCCCCCAGAACCTTCTAGACCCTACCCGGATCATTCTAAAAGCCCCCAGACCATTCTAGAGACCCCCATTGACCCTTCTAAAAGCACTCAGACCCTTCTAGAGGGCCCCAGGACCCTTCTAAAAGCACCCAGACCCTTCTAGAGCCCCCCCGGACCCATTTAAAATCCTCCAGACCCTTATACAGCCCCCCAGGACCCTTCTAAAAGACACCAGACACTTTTAGAGGCCCCAGGCCCCTCTTAAGCCCCCCCGTACCTTCTAGAGCACACTAGGACCTTCTAAAAGCCCCCAGACCCTTCTAGAGCCCCCCAGGACCCTTCTAAAAGACCCCCAGACCCCTTCTAGAGCATCCCCGGACCCTTCTAAAAGCCCCTAGACCCTTCTAGAGGCCCCCACGACCCTTCTGAAAGCCCCAGATCCTTCTAGAGCCCCACAGGACCCTTCTAAAACACCCAGACCCTTCTACAGACCCACAGGACGTATAAAAGACCCCAGACCCTTCTACAGCCCCCCAGGACCCTTCTAAAAGCCCCCAGACACTTCTAGAGCCCCCAGGACGCTTCTAAAAACTTCCAAACCCTTCTAGAGCCCCCCAGGACCCTTCTAAAAGCCCCCAGACCCTTCTAGAGGCCCCAGGGCGCTTCTTAAGCCCCCCCGTCCCTTCTAGAGCACACCAGGACCCGTCTAAAAGCCTCTAGACCCTTCTAGAGCACTCCAGGACCTTTCCAAAAGCACCCAGACCCTTCTAGAGGCTCCCCGGACCCTTATAAAAGCACCCAGACCCTTCCAGAGCCTCCCAGGACCCTTCTAAAAGCCACCAGACCCTTCTAGAGACCCCCAGGACCCTTCTAAAAGCACCCAGACCCTTCTAGACCCTCCCCGGATCATTCTAAAAGACCCCAGACCCTTCTAGAGCCCCCTAGGATCCTTCAAAAAGCACCCAGACCCTTCTAGACCGTCCCTGGATCATTCTAAAAGCCCCCAGACCCTTCTAGAGCCCCCCAGGATCATTCTAAAAGCCCCCTGACCCTTCTAGAGCCCCCTAGGACCCTTCTAAAAGCACCCAGACCCTTCTAGAGACCACCAGGACCCTTCTAAAAGACCCCAGACCGTTCTAGACCCCCCCAGGACCCTTCTACAAGCACCCAGACCCTTCTAGAGCCCCCCAGGACCCTTCTAATAGCCCCCAGACCCGTCTAGGGGCCACCAGGACTCTTCTAAAAGTCCCCAGACCCTTCTAGAGCCCCACCGGACCCTTGTAAAAGCCCCCAGACCCTTCTAGAGGCCCCCAGGACCCTTCTAAAAGCACCCAGACCCTTTCAGAGCCTCACAGGTCCCTTCTAAAAGCCCCCAGACCCTTCTAGAGCCTCCCAGGACCATTCTAAAAGCCCCCAGACCCTTCTAGAGCCCCCCAGGACCCTTCTAAAAGACCCCAGACCCTTCTAGAGCCGCCTAGGATCCTTCAAAAAGCATAAAGACCCTTCTAGACCGTCCCCGGATCATTCTAAAAGGCCCCAGACCCTTCTAGAGCCCCTCAGGACCCTTCTAAATGACCCAAGACCCTTCTAGAGCACCCCAGGACCCATCTAAAAGCCCCCAGATCCTTCTAGAGCACCCCAGGACCCTTCTAAAAGCCCCCAGACACTTCTAGAGCCCCCCAGGACCATTCTAAAAGCTCCCAGACCCTTCTAGAGGCCCCCAGGACCCTTCTAAAAGCCCCCAGACCCTTCTAGAGCCACCCAGGACCCTTCTACAAGCCCCCAGACCCTTCTAGAGCCACCCAGACCCTTCTAAAAGAACCCAGACCCTTCTAGAGGCCCCCAGGACCCGTCTAAAAGCCTCTAGACCCTTCTAGAGCCCCCCAGGACCTTTCTAAAATCACCCAGACCCTTCTAGAGGCTCCCCGGACCCTTATAAAAGCACCCCGACCCTTCTAGAGCCTCCCAGTACCCTTCTAAAAGCAACCAGACCCTTCTAGAGAACCCCAGGACCCTTCTAAAAGCCCCCAGACCCATCTAGACCCTCCCCGGATCCTTCTAAAAGCCCCCAGACCCTTCTAGAGCCCCCTAGGATCCTTCAAAAAGCACCCAGACCTTTCTAGACCGTCCCCGGATCATTCTAAAAGCCCCCAGACCCTTCTAGAGCCCCCCAGGATCATTCTAAAAGCCCCCAGACCCTTCTAGAGCCCCCTAGGACCCATCTAAAAGCCCCCGGACACTTCTAGAGTCCCCTAGGACCCTTCTAAAAGCCCCCAGACCCTTCTAGACCCTCCCCGGATCCTTCGAAAAGCCCCCAGACCCTTCTAGAGCCCCCCAGGATCATTCTAAAAGGCCCCAGACCCTTCTAGAGCCCCCCAGGACCCTTCTACAAGCCCCCAGACCCTTCTAGAGCCACCCAGACCCTTCTAAAAGCACCCAGACCCTTCTAGAGGCCCCCAGGACCCGTCTAAAAGCCTCTAGACCCTTCTAGAGCCCCCCAGGACCTTTCTAAAATCACCCAGACCCTTCTAGAGGCTCCCCGGACCCTTATAAAAGCACCCCGACCCTTCTAGAGCCTCCCAGTACCCTTCTAAACGCCCCCAGACCCTTCTAGAGAACCCCAGGACCCTTCTAAAAGACCCCAGACCCTTCTAGACCCTCCTCGGATCCTTCTAAAAGCCCCCAGACCCTTCTAGAGCCCCCTAGGATCCTTCTAAAAGCACCCAGACCCTTCTAGAGCCCCCTAGGATCCTTCAAAAAGCACCCAGACCTTTCTAGACCGTCCCCGGATCATTCTAAAAGCCCCCAGACCCTTCTAGAGCCCCCCAGGATCATTCTAAAAGCCCCCAGACCCTTCTAGAGCCCCCTAGGACCCATCTAAAAGCCCCCAGACCCTTCTAGAGGCCCCTAGGACCCTTCTAAAAGCCCTCAGACCCTTCTAGACCCTCCCCGGATCCTTCGAAAAGCCCCCAGACCCTTCTAGAGCCCCCCAGGATCATTCTAAAAGCCCCCAGACCCTTCTAGAGCCCCCCAGGACCCTTCTACAAGCCCCCAGACCCTTCTAGAACCACCCAGACCCATCTAAAAGCCCCCAGACCCATTCAAGAGGCACCAAGGGCCCCTCTTAAGGAACCCAGTCCCTTCTAGAGCACCCCAGAACCTTTCTAAAAGTCCCCAGACCCTTCTAGAGCCCCCCCGGACCCTTCTAAAAGACCCCAGACCCTTCTAGATGACCCCAGGACCCTTCTGAAAGCTAGCAGAACATTCTAGAGTCACCCAGGACCCTTCTAAAGGCACCCAGACCCTTCTAGAGCCCCCCAGGACCCTTCTAAAAGCGCCCAGACCCTTCTAGAGACCCCCAGGACCCTTCTGAAAGCCCCCAGAACCTTCTAGACCCCTCCAGGACCCTTCTAAAAGCAACCAGACCCTTCGAGAGCATCCGAGGACCCTTCTAAAATTCCCCAGACCCTTCTAGAGCACCCCAGGACACTTCTAAAAGCACCCAGACCCTTCTAGAGCCCCCCCGAACCCTTCTAAAAGCCCCCAGACCCTTCTAGAGCCACCCAAGACCCTTCTAAAAGCACCCAGAACCTTCTAGAGCCCCCCAAGACCCTTCTACAAGCCCCAAGACCCTTCTAGAGCATCCCAGGACCCTTCTAAAAGCACCCAGACCCATCTAGAGCCTCCCAGGACCTTTCTAAAATCACCCAGACCCTTCTAGAGGCTCCCCGGACCCTTATAAAAGCACCCAGACCCTTCTAGAGCCTACCAGTACCCTTCTAAAAGCAACCAGACCCTTCTAGAGAACCCCAGGACCCTTCTAAAAGCCCCCAGACCCTTCTAGACCCTCCCCGGATCCTTCTAAAAGCCCCCAGACCCTTCTAGAGCTCCCTAGGACCCATCTAAAAGCCCCCAGACCCTTCTAGAGGCCCATAGGACCATTCTAAAAGCCCCCAGACCCTTCTAGAGCATCCCAGGACCCTTCTAAAAGCCCCCAGACCCATCTAGATCCTCCCAGGACCTTTCTAAAAGACCCCAGACCATTCTAGAGCCTCCCAGGACCCTTCTAAAAGCACCCAGACCATTCTAGAGCACCCCAGGACCCTTCTAAAAGCCCCCAGACCCTTCTAGAGCCCCCCAGGACCCTTCTAAAAGCCCCCAGACCCTTCTAGAGGAACCCAGGACCCTTCTGAAAGCAAGCAAAACATTCTAGAGTCACCCAGGACCCTTCTAAAGGCACCCAGACCCTTCTAGAGCCCCCCAGGACCCTTCTAAAAGCTCCCAGACCCTTCTAGAGACCCCCAGGACCCTTCTGAAAGCCCCCAGAACCATCTAGAGCCCTCCAGGACCCTTCTAAAAGCCCCCAGACCCTTCTAGAGAATCCGAGCACCCTTCTAAAATTCCCCAGACCCTTCTAGAGCCCCCCCGGACCCTTCTAAAAGCCCCCAGACCCTTCTAGAGCCACCCAGGACCCTTCTAAAAGTCCCCAGATTCTTCTAGATCCCCCCCGGACCCTTGTAAAAGCCCCCAGACCCTTCTAGAGGCCCCCAGGACCCTTATAAAAGCACCCAGACCCTTCCAGAGCCTCCCAGGACCCTTCTACAAGCCCCCAGACCCTTCTAGAGCCCCCCAGGACCCTTCTAATAGCCCCCAGACACGTCTAGATGCCACCAGGACCCTTCTAAAAGTCCCCAGATTCTTCTAGAGCCCCCCCGGACCCTTATAAAAGCCCCCAGACCCTTCTAGAAGCCCCCAGGACCCTTATAAAAGCACCCAGACCCTTCCAGAGCCTCACAGGTCCCTTCTAAACGCCCCCAGACCCTTCTAGAGGCCCCCAGGACCCTTCTAAAAGCCTCTAGACCCTTCTAGAGCCTCCCAGGACACTTCTAAAAGTCCCCAGACCCTTCTAGAGCCTCCCCTGACCATTCTAAAAGCCCCCAGACCCTTCTAGAGCCCCCCAGGACCCTTCTAAAAGACCCCAGACCCTTCTAGAGCCACCTAGGATCCTTCAAAAAGCATAAAGACCCTTCTAGACCGTCCCCGGATCATTCTAAAAGCCCCCAGACCCTTCTAGAGCCCATCAGGACCCTTCTAAATGCCCCCAGACCCTTCTAGAGAACCCCAGGACCCATCTAAAAGCACCCAGATCCTTCTAGAGGCCTCCAGGACCATTCTAAAAGCCCCCAGACCCTTCTAGAGCCCCCCCGGACCATTCTTAAAGACCCCAGACCCTTCTAGAGCCCCCCAGGACCCTACTAAAAGCTCCCAGACCCTTCTAGAGCCCCCCAGGACCCTTCTAAAAGCCCCCAGACCCTTCTAGACCCTCCCAGGACCTTTCTAAAAGCCCCCAGACCTTTCTAGAGGACCCAGGACCCTTCTAAAAGCCCCCAGAACATTCTAGAGCCCCCCAGGACCCTTCTAAAAGCCCCCGGACCCTTCTAGAGCACCCCAGGACCCTTCTAAAAGACCCCAGACCCTTCTAGAGCCCCCCAGGACCCTTCTAAAAGTCCCCAGACCCTTCTAGCATCACCCAGGACCCTTCTACAAGCCGCCAGACCCTTCTAGAGCCCCCAAGGACCCTTCTAAAAGCTCCCAGACCCTTCTAGATGCCCCCAGGACCCTTCTAAAAGCCCCCAGACCCTTCTAGAGTCCCCCGGACCCTTCTACAAGCCCCCAGACCCTTCTAGATCCAACCAGGACCCTTCTAAAAGCACCCAGACCCTTCTAGAGTCTCCCAGTACCCTTCTAAAAGCAACCAGACCCTTCTAGAGAACCCAAGGACCCTTCTAAAAGCCCCCAGACCCTTCTAGAGCCCAACAGGATCATTCCAAAAGCCCCCAGACCCTTCTAGAGCCCCTAGGACCCATTTAAAAGCCCCCAGACCCTTCTAGAGGCCCCTAGGACACTTCTAAAAGCCCACAGACCATTCTAGACCCTCCCCGGATCCTTCGAAAAGACCCCAGACCCTTCTAGAGCCCCCCAGGATCATTCTAAAAGCCCCCAGACCCTTCTAGAGCCCCCCAGGACCCTTCTAAATGCCCCCAGACCCTTCAAGAGGCACCCAGGGCCCCTCTTAAGCCCCCCCGTCCATTCTAGAGCACCCCAGGACCCTTCTAAAAGTCCCCAGGCCCTTCTAGAGTACCCCAGGACCCTTCTAAAAGCCCCCAGACCCTTCTAGAGCCCCCCCGGACCCTTCTAAAAGACCCCAGACCCTTCTAGAGGACCCCAGGACCCTTCTGAAAGCCAGCAGAACATTGTAGAGTCACCCAGGACCCTTCTAAAGGCACCCAGACCCTTCTAGAGAACCCCAGGACCCCTCTAAAAGCGCCCAGACCCTTCTAGAGGCCCCCAGGATAATTCTAAATGCCCCCAGACCCTTCTAGAGAACCCCGGGACCCTTCTAAAAGCCCCCAGACCCCTCTAGAGAACCCCAGGACCCTTCTAAATGCCCCCAGAACCTTCTAGACCCTCCCCGGATCATTCTAAAAGCCCCCAGACCCTTCTAGAGACCCCCATGACCCTTCTAAAAGCACTCAGACCCTTCTAGACGGCCACAGGACCCTTCTAAAAGCACCCAGACCTTCTAGAGCCTCCCAGGACCATTCTAAAAGCCCCCAGACCCTTCTAGACGCCCCCAGGACCCTTCTAAAAGACCCCAGACCCTTCTAGAGCCCCCCAGGACCCTTCTGAAAGGCCGCAGACACATCTAGACACTCCCCGGATCTTTCTAAAAGACAACAGACACTTCTAGAGATCCCCAGGAGCATTCTAAAAGCCCCCAGACCCTTCTAGAGCACTCCAGGACCCTTCTAAAAGCCCCCAGACCTTTCTAGAGCCACCCAGGGCCCCTCTCAAGGCACCCCGTCCCTTCTAGGACACCCCAGGACCCTTCTTAAAGTCCCCAGACCCTTCTAGAGCACCCCAGGACCCTTCTAAAAGCCCCCAGACCCTTCTATAGCACCCCCGGACCCTTCTAAAAGCCTCCAGACCCTTCTAGAGGACCCCTGGACCCTTCTGAAAGCCCCCAGAACCTTCTAGAGCATCCCAGGACAGTTCTAAAAGCCCCCAGACCCTTCTAGAGCATCCCAGGACAGTTCTAAAAGCCCCCAGACCCTTCTAGAGCCTCCCAGGACCCTTCTAAAAGCTCCCAGACCCTTCTAGAGACCCCCAGGACCCTTCTAAAAGCACCCAGACCCTTCTAGAGCCACCCAGGACGCTTCTAAAAGCCCCCAGACCCTTCTAGAGCACCCCAGAATCCTTCTAAAAGCTCCCAGAGCTTTCTAGATGCACCCAGGACCCTTCTAAAAGCCCCCAGACCCTTCTAGAGCCCCCCAGGACCATTCTACAAGCCCCCAGACCCTTCTAGAGCCACCCAGGACCCTTCTAAAAGCACCCAGACCCTTCTAGAGGCCCCCAGGACCCGTCTAAAAGCCTCTAGACCCTTCTAGAGCCCCCCAGGACCTTTCTAAAAGCACCCAGACCCTTCTAGTAGCTCCCCGGACCCTTATAAAAGCACCCCGACCCTTCTAGAGCCTCCCAGTACCCTTCTAAAAGCAACCAGACCCTTCTAGAGAAACCCAGGACCCTTCTAAAAGCCCCCAGACCCTTCTAGACCCTTCCCGGATCCTTCTAAAAGCCCCCAGACCCTTCTAGAGCCACCTAGGATCCTTCAAAAAGCACCCAGACCTTTCTAGACCGTCCCCGGATCATTCTAAAAGCCCCCAGACCCTTCTAGAGACCCCCAGGATCATTCTAAAAGCCCCCAGACCCTTCTAGAGCCCCCCAGGATCATTCCAAAAGCCCCCAGACACTTCTAGAGCCCCCTAGGACCCATCTAAAAGCCCCCAGACCCTTCTAGAGTCCCCTAGGACACTTCTAAAAGCCCCCAGACCCTTCTAGACCCTCCCCGGTTCCTTCGAAAAGACCCCAGACCCTTCTAGAGCCCCCCAGGATCATTCTAAAAGCCCCCAGACCCTTCTAGAGCCTCCCCAGTACCCTTCTAAAAGCCCCTAGACCTTTCTAGAGCCCCCCAGGACCATTCTAAATGCCCCCAGACCCTTCAAGAGGCACCCAGAACCCTTCTAAAAGCACCCAGACCATTCTAGAGCCTCCCAGGACCATTCTAAAAGAACCCAGACCCTTCTAGACCCCCCCAGGACCCTTCTAAAAGCCCCCAGACCCTTCTAGAGCCCCCCAGGACCCTTCTGAAAGGCCGCAGACACTTATAGACACTCCCTGGATCCTTCTAAAAGACCCCAGACCCTTCTAGAGCACCGCAGGACCCTTCTAATAAGCCCCCAGACACTTCTAGAGCCCCCCAGGCCTCCTCTTAAGGCACCCCATCCCTTCTAGAGCACCCCAGGACCCTTCTAAAAGTCCCCAGACCTTTCTAGAGCACGCCAGGACCCGTCTAAAAGCCCCCAGACCATTCTAGAGCCCCCCCGGACCCTTCTAAAAGCTTCGAGACCCTTCTAGAGGCCCCCTGGACCTTTCTGAAAGCACCCAGAACCTTCTAGAGCCCCCCAGGACCCTTCTAAAACACATAGACCCTTCTAGAGCATCCCAGGACCATTCTAAAAGCACCCAGACCCTTCTAGAGCCTCCCAGGATCCTTCTAAAAGCCCCCAGACTCTTCTAGATCCTCCCAGGACCCTTCTAAAAGCCCCCAGACCATTCTAGAGCCCCCCAGGACCCTTCTAAAAGCCCCCAGACCCTTCTAGAGCCTCCCAGGACCCTTCTAAAAGCACCCAGACCATTCTAGAGCACCCCAGGACCCTTCTAAAAGCCCCCAGACCCTTCTAGAGCCCCCAAGGACGCTTCTAAAAGCCCCCAGACCCTTCTAGAGGCCCCCAGGACCCTTCTAAAAGCCACCAGACCCTTCTAGAGCCCCCCAGGACCATTCTACAAGCCCCCAGACCCTTCTAGAGCCCCCCAGAACCCTTCTAAAAGCCCCCAGACCAATCTAGATCCACCCAGGACCCTTCTAAAAGCCCCCAGACCCTTCTAGATGCCCCCAGGACTCGTCTAAAAGCCTCTAGACCCTTCTAGAGCCCCCCAGGACCTTTCTAAAAGCACCCAGACCCTTCTAGAGGCTAACCGGTCCCTTATAAAAGCACCCAGACCCTTCTAGAGCCTCCCAGGACCCTTCTAAAAGCCACCAGACCCTTCTAGAGACCCCCAGGACCCTTCTAAAAGCCCCCAGACCCTTCTAGACACTCCCCGGATCCTTCTAAACGCCCTCAGACCCTTCTAGAGCCCCCTAGGATCCTTCAAAAAGCACCCAGACCCTTCTAGACCGTCCCCGGATCATTCTAAAAGCCCCCAGAAATTTCTAGAGCCCCCCAGGACCCTTCTAAAAGCCCCATGACCCTTCTAGAGCCCCCTATGACCCATCTAAAAGCACCCAGACCCTTCTAGAGGCCCCAAGGACCCTTCTAAAAGCCCCCAGACCCTTCTAGACCTTCCCCGGATCCTTCTAAAAAAACCCAGACCATTCTAGAGCCTCCCGGGACCATTCTAAAGCCCTCAGACCCTTCTAGGGAACACCAGGACCCTTCTAAAAGCCCCCAGACACTTCTAGAGCCCCCCAGGACCCTTCTAAAAGCCTACAGACCCTTCTAGAGCCCCCCAGGACCCTTCTAAAAGCCCCCAGACCAATCTAGAGGTCCCCAGGGCCCTCTTAAGGCACCCCGTCCATTCTAGAGCACCCCAGGACCCATCTAAAAGTCCCCAGACCCTTCTAGAGCACCCCAGGACCCTTCTAAAAGCCCCAAGACCCTTCTAGAGACCCCCAGGACCCTTCTAAAAGCACCCAGACCCTTATAGAGGCCCCCAGGACCCTTCTGAAAGCCCCAAGAACCTTCTAGAGCATCCCAGGACCCTTCTAAAAGAACCCAGACCCTTCTAGGGCTCCCCAGGACCCTTCTAAAAGCCCTCAGACCATTCTAGAGACACCCATGACCCTTCTGAAAGCCTCCAGAACCTTCTAGATCCACCCAGGACCCTTCTAAAAGCCACCAGACCCTTCTAGAGCCCCCCAGGACCATTCTAAAAGCACCCAGACCCTTCTAGAGACACCCAGGACCCTTCTAAATGCCCCCAGACACTTCTAGATAAGCCAGGACCCTTCGAAAAGCAACCAGAACCTTCTAGAGCCACCCAGGACCATTCTAAAAGCCCCCAAACCCTTCTAGAGCCTCCCAGGACCCTTCTAAAAGCACCCAGACTCTTCTAGAGAGCCCCAGGACCATTCTAAAGGCCCCCAGACTCTAATAGACCCTCCCCGGATCATTCTAAAAGCCCTCAGACCATTCTAGAGACCCCCAGGACCCTTCTAAATGCCCCCAGACCCTTCTAGACCCTCCCCGGATCATTCTAAAAGCCCCCAGACCCTTCTAGAGCCTCGCAGGACCCCTCTAAAAGCCCCCAGACCCTTCTAGAGGCCCCTAGGACCCTTCTAAAAGACCCCAGACCCTTCTAGACCCTCCCCGGATCCTTCGAAAAGACCCCAGACCCTTCTAGAGCCCCCCAGGATCATTCTAAAAGCCCCCAGACCCTTCTAGAGGCCCCCAGGAACCTTCTAAAAGCACCCAGACCATTCTAGAGCCCCCC
The DNA here is from genome assembly GCA_033459285.1 of Clamator glandarius. Lineage (NCBI taxonomy): Eukaryota > Metazoa > Chordata > Aves > Cuculiformes > Cuculidae > Clamator > Clamator glandarius. The sequence continues at coordinate 35,725 of JAUNZM010000181.1, read as the reverse complement.
AGGACCCTTTTAAAGGCCCCCAGACCCTTCTAGACCCTCCCCGGATCATTCTAAAAGCCCCCAGATTCTTCTAGAGCCTCCCAGGACCCTTCTAATAGCCCCCCGACGTTTCTAGACCCTCCCCGGATTATTCTAAAAGCCCCCAGACCCTTCTAGAGCCCCCCAAGTCCCTTCTAAAAGCCTCCAGACCCTTCTAGAGCCCCCCCGAACCACTCTAATAGTTCTCAGACCCTTCTAGAAGCCCCCAGGACCCTTCTATAAGTCTCCAGACCCTTCTAGAGAACACCAGGAACATTCTAAAAGCCCCCAGACCATTCTAGAGCCTCCCAGGAGCCTTCTAAAAACCCCCAGACCCTTCTAGAGCCCCCCCGGACCACTCTAATAGATCCCAGACCCATCTAGAGGCCCCCAGGATACTTCTAAATGCCCCCAGACCCTTCTAGAGAACCCCGGGACCCTTCTAAAAGCCCCCAGACCCCTCTAGAGCCCCCCAGGACCCTTCTAAAAGCCCCCAGAACTTTCTAGACCCTCCCCGGATCATTCTAAAAGCTCCCAGACCCTTCTAGAGACCACCATGACCCTTCTAAAAGCACTCAGACCCTTCTAGAGGGGACTCATTACCCTTCTAAAAGCACCCAGACCCTTCTAGAGCCTCCCAGGACCATTCTAAAAGCCCCCAGACCCTTCTAGAGCCCCCCAGGACCATTCTAAAAGCCCCCAGACCCTTCTAGAGCCTCCCAGGACCATTCTAAAAGCCCCCAGACCCTTCTAGACGCCCCCAGGACCCTTCTAAAAGCCCCCAGACCCTTCTAGATGACCCCAGGACCCTTCTGAAAGGCCGCAGACACATCTAGACACTCCCCGGATCTTTCTAAAAGACCCCAGACACTTCTAGAGATCCCCAGGAGCATTCTAAAAGCCCCTAGACCCTTCTAGAGCACTCCAGGACCCTTCTAAAAGCCCCCAGACCCTTCTAGAGCCCCCCCGGACCCTTCTAAAAGCCTCCAGACCCTTCTAGAGGACCCCTGGACCCTTCTGAAAGACCCCAGAACCTTCTAGAGCATCCCAGGACAGTTCTAAAAGCCCCCAGACCCTTCTAGAGCATCCCAGGACAGATCTAAAAGCCCCCAGACCCTTCTAGAGCCTCCCAGGACCCTTCTAAAAGCTCCCAGACCCTTCTAGAGACCCCCAGGACCCTTCTAAAAGCCCCCAGACCCTTCTAGAGCCACCCAGGACGCTTCTAAAAGCCCCCATACCCTTCTAGAGACCTCCAGGACCCTTCTAGATCCCCCAGACCCTTCTAGAGCCCCCCAGGACCCTTCTAAAAGCCCCCAGACCCTTCTAGAGCACACCAGGACCCTTCTAAAAGCCCCCAGACCCTTCTTGAGCCCCCCAGGACCCTTCTAAAAGCCCCCAGACCCTTCTAGCGGCATCCAGGACCCTTCTACAAGCCCCCAGACCCTTCTAGAGCCCCCCAGAACCCTTCTAAAAGCTCCCAGAGCTTTCTAGATGCCCCCAGGACCCTTCTAAAAGCCCCCAGACCCTTCTAGAGCCCCCCAGGACCCTTCTACAAGCCCCCAGACCCTTCTAGAGCCACCCAGGACCCTTCTAAAAGCACCCAGACCCTTCTAGAGGCCCCCAGGACCCGTCTAAAAGCCTCTAGACCCTTCTAGAGCCCCCCAGGACCTTTCTAAAAGCACCCAGACCCTTCTAGAGGCTCCCCGGACCCTTATAAAAGCACCCCGACCCTTCTAGAGCCTCCCAGTACCCTTCTAAAAGCAACCAGACCCTTCTAGAGAAACCCAGGACCCTTCTAAAAGCCCCCAGACCCTTCTAGACCCTCCCCGGATCCTTCTAAAAGCCCCCAGACCCTTCTAGAGCCACCTAGGATCCTTCAAAAAGCACCCAGACCTTTCTAGACCGTCCCCGGATCATTCTAAAAGCCCCCAGACCCTTCTAGAGACCCCCAGGATCATTCTAAAAGCCCCCAGACCCTTCTAGAGCCCCCCAGGATCATTCCAAAAGCCCCCAGACACTTCTAGAGCCCCCTAGGACCCATCTAAAAGCCCCCAGACCCTTCTAGAGTCCCCTAGGACACTTCTAAAAGCCCCCAGACCCTTCTAGACCCTCCCCGGATCCTTCGAAAAGACCCCAGACCCTTCTAGAGCCCCCCAGGATCATTCTAAAAGCACCCAGACCCTTCTAGAGCCCCCCAGTACCCTTCTAAAAGCCCCTAGACCCTTCTAGAGCCCCCCAGGACCCTTCTAAATGCCCCCAGACCCTTCAAGAGGCACCCAGAACCCTTCTAAAAGCACCCAGACCATTCTAGAGCCTCCCAGGACCATTCTAAAAGCCACCAGACCCTTCTAGACCCCCCCAGGACCCTTCTAAAAGCCCCCAGACCCTTCTAGAGCCCCCCAGGACCCTTCTGAAAGGCCGCAGACACTTATAGACACTCCCCGGATCCTTCTAAAAGACCCCAGACCCTTCTAGAGCAGCCCAGGACCCTTCTAAAAGCCCCCAGACACTTCTAGAGCCCCCCAGGCCTCCTCTTAAGGCACCACGTCCCTTCTAGAGCACCCCAGGACCCTTCTAAAAGTCCCCAGACCTTTCTAGAGCACGCCAGGACCCGTCTAAAAGCCCCCAGACCATTTTAGAGCCCCCCCGGACCCTTCTAAAGGCCTCCAGACCCTTCTAGACCCCTGGACCTTTCTGAAAGCACCCAGAACCTTCTAGAGCCCTCCAGGACCCTTCTAAATGCACCAAGACCCTTCTAGAGCATCCCAGGACCATTCTAAAAGCCCCCAGACCCTTCTAGAGCCTCCCAGGATCCTTCTAAAAGCCCCCAGACTCTTCTAGATCCACCCAGGACCCTTCTAAAAGCCCCCAGACCATTCTAGAGCCACCCAGGACCATTCTAAAAGCCCCCAGACCCTTCTAGAGCCTCCCAGGACCCTTCTAAAAGCACCCAGACCATTCTAGAGCACCCCAGGACCCTTCTAAAAGGCCGCAGACACTTATAGACACTCCCGGATCCTTCTAAAAGACCCCAGACCCTTCTAGAGCAGCCCAGGACCCTTCTAAAAGCCCCCAGACACTTCTAGAGCCCCCCAGGCCTCCTCTTAAGGCACCCCGTCCCTTCTAGAGCACCCCAGGACCCTTCTAAAAGTCCCCAGACCTTTCTAGAGCACGCCAGGACCCGTCTAAAGCCCCCAGACCATTTTAGAGCCCCCCCGGACCCTTCTAAAGGCCTCCAGACCCTTCTAGAGGCCCCCTGACCTTTCTGAAAGCACCCAGAACCTTCTAGAGCCCTCCAGGACCCTTCTAAAAGCACCAAGACCCTTCTAGAGCATCCCAGGACCATTCTAAAAGCCCCAAGACCCTTCTAGAGCCTCCCAGGATTCTTTCTAAAGCCCCCAGACTCTTCTAGATCCACCCAGGACCCTTCTAAAGCCCCCAGACCATTCTAGAGCCACCCAGGACCATTCTAAAAGCCCCCAGACCCTTCTAGAGCCTCCCAGGACCCTTCTAAAGCACCCAGACCATTCTAGAGCACCCCAGGACCCTTCTAAAAGCCCCCAGACCCTTCTAGAGCCCCCCCAGGACCATTATTCTACAAGCACCCAGACCCTTCTAGAGGCCCCCAGGACCCTTCTACAAGCCCCCATACCAATCTAGATCCACCCAGGACCCTTCTAAAAGCCCCCAGACCCTTCTAGAGGCCCCCAGGACTCGTCTAAAAGCCTCTAGACCCTTCTAGAGCCCCCCAGGACCCTTCTAAAAGCACCCAGACCCTTATAGAGGCTCCCAGGACCCTTCTGAAAGCTCCAAGAACCTTCTAGAGCATCCCAGGACCCTTCTAAAAGAACCCAGACTCTTCTAGGGCTCCCCAGGACCCTTCTAAAAGCCCCCAGACCATTCTAGAGACACCCATGACCCTTCTGAAAGCCTCCAGAACCTTCTAGATCCACCCAGGACCCTTCTAAAAGCCACCAGACCCTTCTAGAGCCCCCCAGGACCATTCTAAAAGCACCCAGACCCTTCTAGAGACACCCAGGACCCTTCTAAATGCCCCCAGACACTTCTAGATAAGCCAGGACCCTTCGAAAAGCAACCAGAACCTTCTAGAGCCACCCAGGACCATTCTAAAAGCCCCCAAACCCTTCTAGAGCCTCCCAGGACCCTTCTAAAAGCACCCAGAATCTTCTAGAGAGCCCCAGGACCATTCTAAAGGCCCCCAGACTCTAATAGACCCTCCCCGGATCATTCTAAAAGCCCTCAGACCCTTCTAGAGACCCCCAGGACCCTTCTAAATTCCCCCAGACCCTTCTAGACCCTCCCCGGATCATTCTAAAAGCCCCCAGACCCTTCTAGAGCCTCGCAGGACCCCTCTAAAAGCCCCCAGACCCTTCTAGAGCCCTCTAGGACCCATCTAAAAGCCCCCAGACCCTTCTAGAGGCCCCTAGGACCCTTCTAAAAGACCCCAGACCCTTCTAGACCCTCCCCGGATCCTTCGAAAAGACCCCAGACCCTTCTAGAGCCCCCCAGGATCATTCCAAAAGCCCCCAGACCCTTCTAGAGGCTCCCAGGAACCTTCTAAAAGCCCCCAGACCATTCTAGAGCCCCCCAGGACCCTTCTAAAGGCCCCCAGACCCTTCTAGACCCTCCCTGGATCATTCTAAAAGCCCCCAGATTCTTCTAGAGCCTCCCAGGACCCTTCTAATAGCCTCCCGACGTTTCTAGACCCTCCCCGGATTATTCTAAAAGCCCCCAGACCCTTCTAGAGCCCCCCAAGACCCTTCTAAAAGCCTCCAGACCCTTCTAGAGCCCCCCCGAACCACTCTAATAGTTCTCAGACCCTTCTAGAGGCCCCCAGGACCCTTCTATAAGTCCCCAGACCCTTCTAGAGAACACCAGGAACATTCTAAAAGCCCCCAGACCATTCTAGAGCCTCCCAGGAGCCTTCTAAAAACCCCCAGACCCTTCTAGAGCCCCCCCGGACCACTCTAATAGATCCCAGACCCATCTAGAGGCCCCCAGGATACTTCTAAATGCCCCCAGACCCTTCTAGAGAATCCCGGGACCCTTCTAAAAGCCCCCAGACCCCTCTAGAGCCCCCCAGGACCCTTCTAACAGCCCCCAGAACTTTCTAGACCCTCCCCGGATCATTCTAAAAGCTCCCAGACCCTTCTAGAGACCACCATGACCCTTCTAAAAGCACTCAGACCCTTCTAGAGGGCCTCAGGACCCTTCTAAAAGCACCCAGACCCTTCTAGAGCCTCCCAGGACCATTCTAAAAGCCCCCAGACCCTTCTAGAGCCCCCCAGGACCATTCTAAAAGCCCCCAGACCCTTCTAGAGCCTCCCAGGACCATTCTAAAAGCCCCCAGACCCTTCTAGACGCCCCCAGGACCCTTCTAAAAGCCCCCAGACCCTTCTAGATGACCCCAGGACCCTTCTGAAAGGCCGCAGACACATCTAGACACTCCCCGGATCTTTCTAAAAGACCCCAGACACTTCTAGAGATCCCCAGGAGCATTCTAAAAGCCCCCAGACCCTTCTAGAGCACTCCAGGACCCTTCTAAAAGCCCCCAGACCCTTCTAGAGCCCCCCCGGACCCTTCTAAAAGCCTCCAGACCCTTCTAGAGGACCCCTGGACCCTTCTGAAAGACCCCAGAACCTTCTAGAGCATCCCAGGACAGTTCTAAAAGCCCCCAGACCCTTCTAGAGCATCCCAGGACAGATCTAAAAGCCCCCAGACCCTTCTAGAGCCTCCCAGGACCCTTCTAAAAGCTCCCAGACCCTTCTAGAAACCCCCAGGACCCTTCTAAAAGCCCCCAGACCCTTCTAGAGCCACCCAGGACGCTTCTAAAAGCCCCCATACCCTTCTAGAGACCTCCAGGACCCTTCTAGAGCCCCCAAACCCTTCTAGAGCCCCCCAGGACCCTTCTAAAAGCCCCCAGACCCTTCTAGAGCACACCAGGACCCTTCTAAAAGCCCCCAGACCCTTCTTGAGCCCCCCAGGACCCTTCTAAAAGCCCCCAGAATCTTCTAGCGGCATCCAGGACCCTTCTACAAGCCCCCAGACCCTTCTAGAGCCACCCAGGACCCTTCTAAAAGCACCCAGACCCTTCTAGAGGCCCCCAGGACCCGTCTAAAAGCCTCTAGACCCTTCTAGAGCCCCCCAGGACCTTTCTAAAAGCACCCAGACCCTTCTAGAGGCTCTCCGGACCCTTATAAAAGCACCCCGACCCTTCTAGAGCCTCCCAGTACCCTTCTAAAAGCAACCAGACCCTTCTAGAGAAACCCAGGACGCTTCTAAAAGCCCCCAGACCCTTCTAGACCCTCCCCGGATCCTTCTAAAAGCCCCCGGACCCTTCTAGAGCCACCTAGGATCCTTCAAAAAGCACCCAGACCTTTCTAGACCGTCCCCGGATCATTCTAAAAGCCCCCAGACCCTTCTAGAGACCCCCAGGATCATTCTAAAAGCCCCCAGACCCTTCTAGAGCCCCCCAGGATCATTCCAAAAGCCCCCAGACCCTTCTAGAGCCCCCTAGGACCCATCTAAAAGCCCCCAGACCCTTCTAGAGTCCCCTAGGACACTTCTAAAAGCCCCCAGACCCTTCTAGACCCTCCCCGGATCCTTCGAAAAGACCCCAGACCCTTCTAGAGCCCCCCAGGATCATTCTAAGAGCACCCAGACCCTTCTAGAGCCCCCCAGTACCCTTCTAAAAGCCCCTAGACCCTTCTAGAGCACCCCAGGACCCTTCTAAATGCCCCCAGACCCTTCAAGAGGCACCCAGAACCCTTCTAAAAGCACCCAGACCATTCTAGAGCCTCCCAGGACCATTCTAAAAGCCACCAGACCCTTCTAGACCCCCCCAGGACCCTTCTAAAAGCCCCCAGACCCTTCTAGAGCCCCCCAGGACCCTTCTGAAAGGCCGCAGACACTTATAGACACTCCCCGGATCCTTCTAAAAGACCCCAGACCCTTCTAGAGCACCCCAGGACCCTTCTAAAAGCCCCCAGACACTTCTAGAGCCCCCCAGGCCTCCTCTTAAGGCACCCCGTCCCTTCTAGAGCACCCCAGGACCCTTCTAAAAGTCCCCAGACCTTTCTAGAGCACGCCAGGACCCGTCTAAAAGCCCCCAGACCATTTTAGAGCCCCCCCGGACCCTTCTAAAGGCCTCCAGACCCTTCTAGAGGCACCCTGGACCTTTCTGAAAGCACCCAGAACCTTCTAGAGCCCTCCAGGACCCTTCTAAAAGCACCAAGACCCTTCTAGAGCATCCCAGGACCATTCTAAAAGCCCCCAGACCCTTCTAGAGCCTCCCAGGATCCTTCTAAAAGCCCCCAGACTCTTCTAGATCCACCCAGGACCCTTCTAAAAGTCCCCAGACCATTCTAGAGCCACCCAGGACCATTCTAAAAGCCCCCAGACCCTTCTAGAGCCTCCCAGGACCCTTCTAAAAGGACCCAGACCATTCTAGAGCACCCCAGGACCCTTCTAAAAGCCCCCAGACCCTTCTAGAGCCTACCAGGACCTTTCTACAAGCACCCAGACCCTTCTAGAGCCCCCAAGGACCCTTCTAAAAGCCCCCAGACCCTTCTAGAGGCCCCCAGGACCCTTCTAAAAGCAACCAGACCCTTCTAGAGCTCCCCCAGGACCATTCTACAAGCACCCAGACCCTTCTAGAGCCCCCCAGGACCCTTCTACAAGCCCCCAGACCCTTCTAGAGGCCCCCAGGACTCGTCTAAAAGCCTCTAGACCCTTCTAGAGCCCACCAGGACCTTTCTAAAAGCACCCAGACCCTTCTAGAGGCTCCCCGGTCCCTTATAAAAGCACCCAGACCCTTCTAGACCGTCCCCGGATCATTCTAAAAGCCCCCAGACCATTCTAGAGCCCCCCAGGACCCTTCTAAAAGCCCCCTGACCCTTTTAGAGCCCCCTATGACCCATCTAAATGCACCCAGACCCTTCTAGAGGCCCCCAGGACCCTTCTAAAAGCCCCCAGACCCTTCTAGACCCTCCCCGGATCCTTCTAAAAAACCCTCTAGAATTGTCTGCGGCCTTTTAGAAGGGTCCGGAGAGGCTCTGGAAGGGTCTGGGTGCATTTAGAAGGATCCGGGGAGGGTCTAGAAGGGTCTGGGGCTTTTAGAAGGGTCCTGTGGAGCTCTAGAAGGGTCTGGGGTCTTTTAGACGGGTCCTGGGGGGCTCTAGAAGGGTCTGGGGCTTTTTAGAAGAGTCCTGGGGAGCTCTAGAAGGGTCTGGGGCTTTCAGAAGGGTCCTGGGGGTCGCTAGAAGTGTTTAGGTGTATTTGGAAGGGTCCTGGGGAGCTCTAGAAGGGTCTGGGGGCTTTCAGACAGGTCCTGGGGGCATGTAGAAGGGTCTGGAGGCTTTTAGAATGGTCCTGATGGGCTCTAGAATGGTCTGGGGGCATTCAGAACGGTCCTGGTGGCCTCTAGAAGGGACTGGATGCTTTTAGAAGAGTCCTGGGGGGCTCTAGATTGGTCTGGGGGCATTTAGAAGGGTCCTGGGGGGCTCTAGAAGGGTCTGGGGGCTTTTAGAAGGATACGTGGAATCTCTAGAAGGGTCTGGGGGCTTTTAGAAGGGTCCTGGGGGGCTCTAGAAGAGGCTGGAGGCTTTTAGAAGGGTCCTGGGTGGCTCTAGAAGGGTTTGGGGGCTTTTAGAAGGATCCGGGGAGGGTCTAGAATGGTCTGGGTGGTTTTACAAGGGTCCTGGGCGGTTCTAGAAGGGTCTGGGGGATTTTGGAAGGGTCCTGGGGGGCTCTAGAAGGGTCTGAGGGATTTTAGAAGGGTCCTGGGGAGCTCTAGAAGGGTCTGGGTGCTTTTATAGGGGCCCTGGGCTTCTCTAGAAGGGTCTGGAGGCTTTTAGAGGAGTTATGGGGGGCTCTAGAAGGGTCTGGGGGCTTTCAGAAGGGTCCTGCGTGCATCTAGAAAAGTCTGGAGGCTTTTAGAAGGTCCTGGGGGGCTCTAGAAGGGACTGGGGGCATTTAGAAGGGTCCTGGGGGTCTCTAGAAGGGTCTGGGGGATTTTAGAAGGATCCTGGGGGCCTCTAGAAAGGTCTGGGGGCATTTAGAAGGGTCCTGGGGTGCTCTAGAATGGTCTGGGGATTTTCAGAAGGGTCCTGAGGGGCTCTAGAAGGGTCTGGGGGGCTATTAGAAGGGTTCTTGGTGCCTCTAGAAGGGTCTGGGGTCTTTTAGAAGGGTCCTGGGAGGATCCAGATGGGTCGGGTACTTTTAGAAGGATCCGGGGAGGTTCTAGAAGGGTCTGGGGGCGTTTAGAAGGGTCCTGGGAGGCTCTACAAATGTCTGGAGGGTTTTAGAATGGTCCTGGGGGCATGTAGAAGCGTATATGGGCTTTTAGAATGATCCGGGGAGGCTCTAGAAGGGTCTGGCGGCTTTTAGAAGGGTCCTGGGGCCCTCTAGAAGGGTCTGGGGGCATTTAGAATGATACGGGGAGGATCTAGAAGGGTCTGGGGGCTTTTAGAAGGGTCCTGGGGGCTCTAGAAGGGTCTGGAGTCTTTGAGAATGGTCCTGGGGGGCTCTAGAAGGGTCTGGGGGCTTTTAGAAAGATCCGGGGAGGGTCTAGAAGGGTCTGGGAGGTTTTAGAAGGGTCCTGGGGTTCTCTAGAAGGGTCTGGGTGCTTTTACACGGGCCCTGGGCTCTCTAGAAGTGTCTGAGGGCATTTAGAAGAGTCCTGAGGGGCTCTAGAATCGTCTGGGGTCTTTTAGAAGGGTCCTGGGGTGTTCTAGAAGGGTCTGGGGGATTTTAGAAGGGTCATGCGATCCTCTAGAATAGTCTGGATGCTTTTAGAAGGGTCCTGGGGGGCTCTACAAGGGTCTGGGGGCATTTAGAAGGGTCCTGGGGGGCTCTAGAAGGGTCTGGGGGATTTTAGACGGGTGTTGGGGGGCACTAGAAGGGTCTGAGTGCTTTTAGAATGGTCCTAGGTGGCTATAGAAGGGTCTGGGGGCTTTTAGAAGGGTCCTTGGGGGCTCTAGAAGGGTCTGGGGACCATTAGAGGGGCACTGGGAGCCTCTAGAATGGTCTGGGTGATTTTAGAAGGGTCCTCGGGAGGTCTAGAATTGTCTGGGGGCTTTTAGAAAGGTCCTGGGAGGCTCTAGAATGGTCTGGGGGCTTTTAGAAGAGTCCTGCGTGTCTCTAGAAGGGTCTGGGGGCTTTTAGAAGGGTCCTTGGGGGCTCTAGAAGGGTGTGGGGACCACTAGAGGAGCCCTGGGGGCCTCTAGAGGGGTCTGGGGTATTTTAGAAGGGTCCTGGGGAGCTCTAGAAGGGTCTGGGGGCTTTTAGAAGGGTCCTGGGAGACTCTAGAAGGGTCTGGGGGCATTTAGAAGGGTCCTGGGGGGCTCTAGAAGGGTCTGGGGGCTTTTAGAAGGGTCCTGGGGTGCTCTAGAAGGGTGTGAGTGCTTTTAGAATGGTCCTGGGGGCATCTAGAAGGCTCTGGGGGCTTTTAGAAGTGTCCTGTGGGCCTCTAGAAGTGTCTGAGGGATTTTAGAAGGGTCCTGGGAGGCTCTGGAATGGTCTGGGTGCTTTTAGAAGGATTCGGGGAGGGTCTAGAAGAGTCTGGGGGCATTTAGAAGGGTCCTGTGGGGCTCTAGAAGGGTCTGGGTGCTTTTAGAAGGGTCCTGGGGGGCTCTAGAAGGGTCTGGGTGCTTTTAGAAGGGTCCTGGGGAGCTCTAGAAGGGTCTGGGGTCTTTTAGAAGGGTCCTGGGTGGCGCTAAAAGTGTCTGGGTGCATTTAGAAGGGTCCTGGGGAGCTCTAGAAGGGTCTGGGGGCTTTCAGAAGGGTCCTGGGGGCCTCTAGAAGGGTCTGGAGGCTTTTAGAAGAGTTCTGGGGGGCTCTAGAAGGGTCTGGGGGCATTCAGAAGAGTCCTGGGGGCCTCTAGAGGGGTCTGGATGCTTTTAGAAGAGTCCTGGGTGGGTCTAGATGGGTCTGGGGACATTTAGAATGGTCCTGGGGGGCTCTAGAAGGGTCTGGGTAAGTTTAGATAGGTCCTGGGGAGCTCTAGAAGGGTCTGGGTGCTTTTAGAAGGGTCCTGGGAGACTCTAGAAGGGTCTGAGTGCTTTTAGAAGGGTCCTTCGGGTCTCTAGAAGGGTCTGGGTTCTTTTAGAATGGTCCTGGGTGGCTCTAGAAGGGTGTGAGGGATTTTAAAAGGGTCCTGGGAGGCTCTAGAAGGGTCTGGTTGCTTTTAGAAAGATTCGGGGAGGGTCTAGAAGGGTCTGGGGGCTTTTAGAAGGGTCCTGGGGGCATCTAGAAGGGTCTGGAGGCTTTTAGAAGAGTTCTGGGGGGCTCTAGAAGGGTCTGGGGGCATTCAGAAGGGTCCTGGGGGCCTCTAGAAGGGTCTGGAGTCTATTAGAAGAGTCCTGGGGGGCTCTAGATGGGTCTGGGGTCATTTAGAAGGGTCCTGGGGGGCTCTAGAAGGGTCTGGGGGCTTTCAGAAGTGTCCTGGGGGGCTCTAGAAGGGTCTGGGTGCTTTTAGAAGGGTCCTGGGTCATCTAGAATGGTCTGGGGGCTTTTAGAAAGGTCCTGGGAGGATCCAGATGTGTCTGGGTGGTTTTAGAAGGATCCGGTGATGGTCTAGAAGGGTCTGGGTGCTTTTAGAAGGGTCCTGGGGGGCTCTACAAATGTCTGGAGGATTTTAGAAGGATCCGGGGAGGCTCTAGAAGTGTCTGGCGGCTTTTAGAAGGGTCCTTGGGAGCTCTAGAAGGGTCTGGGTGCTTTCAGAAGGGTCCTGGGGGCCTCTAGAAGGGTCTGGGTGCTTTCAGAAAGGTCCTGGGTGGCTCTAGAAGGGTCTGGGGGCTTTTAGAAGGGTCCTGTGGGGCTGTAGAAGGGTCTGGGGGCTTTTAGATTGGTCCTGGGGGGCTCTAGAAGGGTCCGGGGGCTTTTAGAATGGTCCGTGGAGGCTCTAGAATGGTCTGGGTGCTTTTAGAAGGGTCCTGGGGGGCTCTAGAAGGGTCTGGGGTCTATTAGAAGGATCCGGGGAGGGTCTAGAAGGCTCTGTGGGCATTTAGAAGGGTTATTGTTGGCTCTAGAAAGGTCTGGGGACCATTAGAGGAGCCCTGGGGTCCTCTAGAAGGGTCTGGGGGATGTTAGAAGGGACCTGAGGAGCTCTAGAAGGGTCTGGGGGCTTTTACAAGGGTCCTGGGGGAATCTAGAAGGGTCTGGGGGCTTTTAGAAGGGTCCTGCGTGTCTCTAGAAGGGTCTGGGGACCATTAGAGGGGCACTGGGAGCCTCTAGAATGGTCTGGGTGATTTTAGAAGGGTCCTCGGGAGGTCTAGAATTGTCTGGGGGCTTTTAGAAAGGTCCTGGGAGGCTCTAGATGGGTCTGGGGGCTTTTAGAAGAGTCCTGCGTGTCTCTAGAAGGGTCTGGGGGCTTTTAGAAGGGTCCTTGGGGGCTCTAGAAGGGTGTGGGGACCACTAGAGGAGCCCTGGGGGCCTCTAGAGGGGTCTGGGGTATTTTAGAAGGGTCCTGGGGAGCTCTAGAAGGGTCTGGGGGCTTTTAGAAGGGTCCTGGGAGACTCTAGAAGGGTCTGGGGGCATTTAGAAGGGTCCTGGGGGGCTCTAGAAGGGTCTGGGGGCTTTTAGAAGGGTCCTGGGGGGCTCTAGAAGGGTCTGGGGGCTTTTAGAAGGGTCCTGGGGTGCTCTAGAAGGGTGTGAGGGCTTTTAGAATGGTCCTGGGGGCATCTAGAAGGCTCTGGGGGCTTTTAGAAGTGTCCTGTGGGCCTCTAGAAGTGTCTGAGGGATTTTAGAAGGGTCCTGGGAGGCTCTGGAATGGTCTGGGTGCTTTTAGAAGGATTCGGGGAGGGTCTAGAAGAGTCTGGGGGCATTTAGAAGGGTCCTGTGGGGCTCTAGAAGGGTCTGGGTGCTTTTAGAAGGGTCCTGGTGGGCTCTAGAAGGGTCTGGGTGCTTTTAGAAGGGTCCTGGGGAGCTCTAGAAGGGTCTGGGGTCTTTTAGAAGGGTCCTGGGTGGCGCTAAAGTGTCTGGGTGCATTTAGAAGGGTCCTGGGGGAGCTGTAGAAGGGTCTGGGGGCTTTCAGAAGGGTCCTGGGGGCCTCTAGAAGGGTCTGGAGGCTTTTAGAAGAGTTCTGGGGGGCTCTAGAAGGGTCTGGGGGCATTCAGAAGGGTCCTGGGGGCCTCTAGAAGGGTCTGGATGCTTTTAGAAGAGTCCTGGGGGGGTCTAGATGGGTCTGGGGACATTTAGAATGGTCCTGGGGAGCTCTAGAATGGTCTGGTGCTTTTAGAAGGGTCCTGGGAGACTCTAGAAGGGTCTGACTGCTTTTAGAAGGGTCCTTCGTGTCTCTAGAAGGGTCTGGGTTCTTTTAGAATGGTCCTGGGGGGCTCTAGAAGGGTCTGGTTGCTTTTAGAAAGATTCGGGGAGGGTCTAGCAGGGTCTGGGGGCTTTTAGAAGGGTCCTGGGGGCATCTAGAAGGGTCTGGAGGCTTTTAGAAGAGTTCTGGGGGGCTCTAGAAGGGTCTGGGGGCATTCAGAAGGGTCCTGGGGGCCTCTAGAAGGGTCTGGAGTCTATTAGAAGAGTCCTGGGGGGCTCTAGATGGGTCTGGGTTCATTTAGAAGGGTCCTGGGGGGCTCTAGAAGGGGTCTGGGGGCTTTCAGAAGTGTCCTGGGGGGCTCTAGAAGGGTCTGGGGGCTTTTAGAAGGGTCCTGGGTCATCTAGAATGGTCTGGGGGCTTTTAGAAAGGTCCTGGGAGGATCCAGATGGGTCTGGGTGGTTTTAGAAGGATCCGGTGATGGTCTAGAACGGGTCTGGGTGCTTTTAGAAGGGTCCTGGGGGGCTCTACAAATGTCTGGAGGATTTTAGAAGGATCCGGGGAGGCTCTAGAAGTGTCTGGCGGCTTTTAGAAGGGTCCTTGGGAGCTCTAGAAGGGTCTGGGTGCTTTCAGAAGGGTCCTGGGGGCCTCTAGAAGGGTCTGGGTGCTTTCAGAAAGGTCCTGGTGGCTCTAGAAGGGTCTGGGGGCTTTTAGAAGGGTCCTGTGGGGCTGTAGAAGGGTCTGGGGGCTTTTAGATTGGTCCTGGGGGGCTCTAGAAGGGTCCGGGGGCTTTTAGAATGGTCCGTGGAGGCTCTAGAAGGGTCTGGGTGCTTTTAGAAGGGTCCTGGGGGGCTCTAGAAGGGTCTGGGTCTATTAGAAGGATCCGGGGAGGGTCTAGAAGGCTCTGTGGGCATTAGAAGGGTTATTGGTGGCTCTAGAAGGGTCTGGGGACCATTAGAGGAGCCCTGGGTTCCTCTAGAAGGGTCTGGGGTCTTTTAGAAGGGCCCTGGAGGACTCTAGAAGGCTCTGGGGTCTTTGAGAAGGGTCCTCGGTAGGTCTAGAATTGTCTGGGGGCTTTTAGAAAGGTCCTGGGAGGCTCTAGAAGGGTCTGGGGGCTTTTAGAAGAGTCCTGCGTGTATCTAGAAGGGTCTGGGGGCTTTTAGAAGGGTCCTTGGGGGGCTCTAGAAGGGTGTGGGGACCACTAGAGGAGCCCTGGGGGCCTCTAGAGGGGTCTGGGGTATTTTTAGAAGTGTCCTGGGGAGCTCTAGAAGGGTCTGGGGGCTTTTAGAATGGTCCTGGGAGACTCTAGAAGGGTCTGGGGGCATTTAGAAGGGTCCTGCGGGTCTCTAGAAGGGTCTGGGGGCTTTTAGAAGGGTCCTGGGGGGCTCTAGAAGGGTCTGGGGGCTTTTAGAAGGGTCCTGGGGTGCTCTAGAAGGGTGTGAGGGCTTTTAGAATGGTCCTGGGGGCATCTAGAAGGCTCTGGGGGCTTTTAGAAGTGTCCTGTGGGCCTCTAGAAGTGTCTGAGGGATTTTAGAAGGGTCCTGGGAGGCTCTGGAATGGTCTGGGTGCTTTTAGAAGGATTCGGGGAGGGTCTAGAAGAGTCTGGGGGCATTTAGAAGGGTCCTGTGGGGCTCTAGAAGGGTCTGGGTGCTTTTAGAAGGGTCCTGGGGGGCTCTAGAAGGGTCTGGGTGCTTTTAGAAGGGTCCTGGGGAGCTCTAGAAGGGTCTGGGGTCTTTTAGAAGGGTCCTGGGTGGCGCTAAAAGTGTCTGGGTGCATTTAGAAGGGTCCTGGCGAGCTGTAGAAGGGTCTGGGGGCTTTCAGAAGGGTCCTGGGGGCCTCTAGAAGGGTCTGGAGGCTTTTAGAAGAGTTCTGGGGGGCTCTAGAAAGGGTCTGGGGGCATTCAGAAGGGTCCTGGGGGCCTCTAGAAGGGTCTGGATGCTTTTAGAAGAGTCCTGGGGGGCTCTAGATGGGTCTGGGGACATTTAGAATGGTCCTGGGGGGCTCTAGAAGGGTCTGGGGGAGTTTAGATAGGTCCTGGGGAGCTCTAGAAGGGTCTGGGTGCTTTTAGAAGGGTCCTGGGAGACTCTAGAAGGGTCTGAGTGCTTTTAGAAGGGTCCTTCGGGTCTCTAGAAGGGTCTGGGTTCTTTTAGAATGGTCCTGGGGGGCTCTAGAAGGGTGTGAGGGATTTTAAACGGGTCCTGGGAGGCTCTAGAAGGGTCTGGTTGCTTTTAGAAGGATTCGGGGAGGGTCTAGAAGGGTCTGGGGGCTTTTAGAAGGGTCCTGGGGGCATCTAGAAGGGTCTGGAGGCTTTTAGAAGAGTTCTGGGGGGCTCTAGAAGGGTCTGGGGGCATTCAGAAGGGTCCTGGGGGCCTCTAGAAGGGTCTGGAGTCTATTAGAAGAGTCCTGGGGGGCTCTAGATGGGTCTGGGTTCATTTAGAAGGGTCCTGGGGGCTCTAGAAGGGTCTGGGGGCTTTCAGAAGTGTCCTGGGGGGCTCTAGAAGGGTCTGGGTGCTTTTAGAAGGGTCCTGGGTCATCTAGAATGGTCTGGGGGCTTTTAGAAAGGTCCTGGGAGGATCCAGATGGGTCTGGGTGGTTTTAGAAGGATCCGGTGATGGTCTAGAAGGGTCTGGGTGCTTTTAGAAGGGTCCTGGGGGGCTCTACAAATGTCTGGAGGATTTTAGAAGGATCCGGGGAGGCTCTAGAAGTGTCTGGCGGCTTTTAGAAGGGTCCTTGGGAGCTCTAGAAGGGTCTGGGTGCTTTCAGAAGGGTCCTGGGGGCCTCTAGAAGGGTCTGGGTGCTTTCAGAAAGGTCCTGGGTGGCTCTAGAAGGGTCTGGGGGCTTTTAGAAGGGTCCTGTGGGGCTGTAGAAGGGTCTGGGGGCTTTTAGATTGGTCCTGGGGGGCTCTAGAAGGGTCCGGGGGCTTTTAGAATGGTCCGTGGAGGCTCTAGAAGGGTCTGGGTGCTTTTAGAAGGGTCCTGGGGGGCTCTAGAAGGGTCTGGGGTCTATTAGAAGGATCCGGGGAGGGTCTAGAAGGCTCTGTGGGCATTAGAAGGGTTATTGGTGGCTCTAGAAGGGTCTGGGGACCATTAGAGGAGCCCTGGGTTCCTCTAGAAGGGTCTGGGGTCTTTTAGAAGGGCCCTGGAGGACTCTAGAAGGCTCTGGGGTCTTTGAGAAGGGTCCTCGGTAGGTCTAGAATTGTCTGGGGGCTTTTAGAAAGGTCCTGGGAGGCTCTAGAAGGGTCTGGGGGCTTTTAGAAGAGTCCTGCGTGTATCTAGAAGGGTCTGGGGGCTTTTAGAAGGGTCCTTGGGGGCTCTAGAAGGGTGTGGGGACCACTAGAGGAGCCCTGGGGGCCTCTAGAGGGGTCTGGGGTATTTTAGAAGTGTCCTGGGGAGCTCTAGAAGGGTCTGGGGGCTTTTAGAATGGTCCTGGGAGACTCTAGAAGGGTCTGGGGGCATTTAGAAGGGTCCTGCGGGTCTCTAGAAGGGTCTGGGGGCTTTTAGAAGGGTCCTGGGGGGCTCTAGAAGGGTCTGGGGGCTTTTAGAAGGGTCCTGGGGTGCTCTAGAAGGGTGTGAGGGCTTTTAGAATGGTCCTGGGGGCATCTAGAAGGCTCTGGGGGCTTTTAGAAGTGTCCTGTGGGCCTCTAGAAGTGTCTGAGGGATTTTAGAAGGGTCCTGGGAGGCTCTGGAATGGTCTGGGTGCTTTTAGAAGGATTCGGGGAGGGTCTAGAAGAGTCTGGGGGCATTTAGAAGGGTCCTGTGTGGCTCTAGAAGGGTCTGGGTGCTTTTAGAAGGGTCCTGGGGGGCTCTAGAAGGGTCTGGGTGCTTTTAGAAGGGTCCTGGGGAGCTCTAGAAGGGTCTGGGGTCTTTTAGAAGGGTCCTGGGTGGCGCTAAAAGTGTCTGGGTGCATTTAGAAGGGTCCTGGGGAGCTGTAGAAGGGTCTGGGGGCTTTCAGAAGGGTCCTGGGGGCCTCTAGAAGGGTCTGGAGGCTTTTAGAAGAGTTCTGGGGGGCTCTAGAAGGGTCTGGGGGCATTCAGAAGGGTCCTGGGGGCCTCTAGAAGGGTCTGGATGCTTTTAGAAGAGTCCTGGGGGGCTCTAGATGGGTCTGGGGACATTTAGAATGGTCCTGGGGGGCTCTAGAAGGGTCTGGGGGAGTTTAGATAGGTCCTGGGGAGCTCTAGAAGGGTCTGGGTGCTTTTAGAAGGGTCCTGGGAGACTCTAGAAGGGTCTGAGTGCTTTTAGAAGGGTCCTTCGGGTCTCTAGAAGGGTCTGGGTTCTTTTAGAATGGTCCTGGGGGGCTCTAGAAGGGTGTGAGGGATTTTAAACGGGTCCTGGGAGGCTCTAGAAGGGTCTGGTTGCTTTTAGAAGGATTCGGGGAGGGTCTAGAAGGGTCTGGGGGCTTTTAGAAGGGTCCTGGGGGCATCTAGAAGGGTCTGGAGGCTTTTAGAAGAGTTCTGGGGGGCTCTAGAAGGGTCTGGGGGCATTCAGAAGGGTCCTGGGGGCCTCTAGAAGGGTCTGGAGTCTATTAGAAGAGTCCTGGGGGGCTCTAGATGGGTCTGGGGTCATTTAGAAGGGTCCTGGGGGGCTCTAGAAGGGTCTGGGGGCTTTCAGAAGTGTCCTGGGGGGCTCTAGAAGGGTCTGGGTGCTTTTAGAAGGGTCCTGGGTCATCTAGAATGGTCTGGGGGCTTTTAGAAAGGTCCTGGGAGGATCCAGATGGGTCTGGGTGGTTTTAGAAGGATCCGGTGATGGTCTAGAAGGGTCTGGGTGCTTTTAGAAGGGTCCTGGGGGGCTCTACAAATGTCTGGAGGATTTTAGAAGGATCCGGGGAGGCTCTAGAAGTGTCTGGCGGCTTTTAGAAGGGTCCTTGGGAGCTCTAGAAGGGTCTGGGTGCTTTCAGAAGGGTCCTGGGGGCCTCTAGAAGGGTCTGGGTGCTTTCAGAAAGGTCCTGGGTGGCTCTAGAAGGGTCTGGGGGCTTTTAGAAGGGTCCTGGGTCATCTAGAATGGTCTGGGGGCTTTCAGACAGGTCCTGGGGGCATGTAGAAGGGTCTGGAGGCTTTTAGAATGGTCCTGATGGGCTCTAGAATGGTCTGGGGGCATTCAGAACGGTCCTGGTGGCCTCTAGAAGGGACTGGATGCTTTTAGAAGAGTCCTGGGGGGCTCTAGATTGGTCTGGGGGCATTTAGAAGGGTCCTGGGGGGCTCTAGAAGGGTCTGGGGGCTTTTAGAAGGATACGTGGAATCTATAGAAGGGTCTGGGGGCTTTTAGAAGGGTCCTGGGGGGCTCTAGAAGAGGCTGGAGGCTTTTAGAAGGGTCCTGGGTGGCTCTAGAAGGGTGTGGGGGCTTTTAGAAGGATCCGGGGAGGGTCTAGAATGGTCTGGGTGGTTTTACAAGGGTCCTGGGCGGTTCTAGAAGGGTCTGGGGGATTTTGGAAGGGTCCTGGGGGGCTCTAGAAGGGTCTGAGGGATTTTAGAAGGGTCCTGGGGAGCTCTAGAAGGGTCTGGGTGCTTTTATAGGGGCCCTGGGCTTCTCTAGAAGGGTCTGGAGGCTTTTAGAGGAGTTATGGGGGGCTCTAGAAGGGTCTGGGGGCTTTCAGAAGGGTCCTGCGTGCATCTAGAAAAGTCTGGAGGCTTTTAGAAGGTCCTGGGGGGCTCTAGAAGGGACTGGGGGCATTTAGAAGGGTCCTGGGGGTCTCTAGAAGGGTCTGGGGGATTTTAGAATGATCCTGGGGGCCTCTAGAAAGGTCTGGGGGCATTTAGAAGGGTCCTGGGGTGCTCTAGAATGGTCTGGGGATTTTCAGAAGGGTCCTGAGTGGCTCTAGAAGGGTCTGGGGGGCTATTAGAAGGGTTCTTGGGGCCTCTAGAAGGGTCTGGGTTCTTTTAGAAGGGTCCTGGGAGGATCCAGATGGGTCGGGTACTTTTAGAAGGATCCGGGGAGGTTCTAGAAGGGTCTGGGGGCGTTTAGAAGGGTCCTGGGAGGCTCTACAAATGTCTGGAGGGTTTTAGAATGGTCCTGGGGGCATGTAGAAGCGTATATGGGCTTTTAGAATGATCCGGGGAGGCTCTAGAAGGGTCTGGCGGCTTTTAGAAGGGTCCTGGGGTCCTCTAGAAGGGTCTGGGGGCATTTAGAATGATACGGGGAGGATCTAGAAGGGTCTGGGGGCTTTTAGAAGGGTCCTGGGGGCTCTAGAAGGGTCTGGAGTCTTTGAGAATGGTCCTGGGGGGCTCTAGAAGGGTCTGGGGGCTTTTAGAAAGATCCGGGGTGGGTCTAGAAGGGTCTGGGAGGTTTTAGAAGGGTCCTGGGGTTCTCTAGAAGGGTCTGGGTGCTTTTACACGGGCCCTGGGCTCTCTAGAAGTGTCTGAGGGCATTTAGAAGAGTCCTGAGGGGCTCTAGAATCGTCTGGGGTCTTTTAGAAGGGTCCTGGGGTGTTCTAGAAGGGTCTGGGGGATTTTAGAAGGGTCATGCGATCCTCTAGAATAGTCTGGATGCTTTTAGAGGGGTCCTGGGGGGCTCTACAAGGGTCTGGGGGCATTTAGAAGGGTCCTGGGGGGCTCTAGAAGGGTCTGGGGGATTTTAGACGGGTGTTGGGGGGCACTAGAAGGGTCTGAGTGCTTTTAGAATGGTCCTAGGTGGCTATAGAAGGGTCTGGGGGCTTTTAGAAGGGTCCTTGGGGGCTCTAGAAGGGTCTGGGGACCATTAGAGGGGCACTGGGAGCCTCTAGAATGGTCTGGGTGATTTTAGAAGGGTCCTCGGGAGGTCTAGAATTGTCTGGGGGCTTTTAGAAAGGTCCTGGGAGGCTCTAGAATGGTCTGGGGGCTTTTAGAAGAGTCCTGCGTGTCTCTAGAAGGGTCTGGGGGCTTTTAGAAGGGTCCTTGGGGGCTCTAGAAGGGTGTGGGGACCACTAGAGGAGCCCTGGGGGCCTCTAGAGGGGTCTGGGGTATTTTAGAAGGGTCCTGGGGAGCTCTAGAAGGGTCTGGGGGCTTTTAGAAGGGTCCTGGGAGACTCTAGAAGGGTCTGGGGGCATTTAGAAGGGTCCTGGGGGGCTCTAGAAGGGTCTGGGGGCTTTTAGAAGGGTCCTGGGGTGCTCTAGAAGGGTGTGAGTGCTTTTAGAATGGTCCTGGGGGCATCTAGAAGGCTCTGGGGGCTTTTAGAAGTGTCCTGTGGGCCTCTAGAAGTGTCTGAGGGATTTTAGAAGGGTCCTGGGAGGCTCTGGAATGGTCTGGGTGCTTTTAGAAGGATTCGGGGAGGGTCTAGAAGAGTCTGGGGGCATTTAGAAGGGTCCTGTGGGGCTCTAGAAGGGTCTGGGTGCTTTTAGAAGGGTCCTGGGGGGCTCTAGAAGGGTCTGGGTGCTTTTAGAAGGGTCCTGGGGAGCTCTAGAAGGGTCTGGGGTCTTTTAGAAGGGTCCTGGGTGGCGCTAAAAGTGTCTGGGTGCATTTAGAAGGGTCCTGGGGAGCTCTAGAAGGGTCTGGGGGCTTTCAGAAGGGTCCTGGGGGCCTCTAGAAGGGTCTGGAGGCTTTTAGAAGAGTTCTGGGGGGCTCTAGAAGGGTCTGGGGGCATTCAGAAGAGTCCTGGGGGCCTCTAGAAGGGTCTGAATGCTTTTAGAAGAGTCCTGGGGGGGTCTAGATGGGTCTGGGGACATTTAGAATGGTCCTGGGGGGCTCTAGAAGGGTCTGGGGGAGTTTAGATAGGTCCTGGGGAGCTCTAGAAGGGTCTGGGTGCTTTTAGAAGGGTCCTGGGAGACTCTAGAAGGGTCTGAGTGCTTTTAGAAGGGTCCTTCGGGTCTCTAGAAGGGTCTGGGTTCTTTTAGAATGGTCCTGGGTGGCTCTAGGAGGGTGTGAGGGATTTTAAAAGGGTCCTGGGAGGCTCTAGAAGGGTCTGGTTGCTTTTAGAAGGATTCGGGGAGGGTCTAGAAGGGTCTGGGGGCTTTTAGAAGGGTCCTGGGGGCATCTAGAAGGGTCTGGAGGCTTTTAGAAGAGTTCTGGGGGGCTCTAGAAGGGTCTGGGGGCATTCAGAAGGGTCCTGGGGGCCTCTAGAAGGGTCTGGAGTCTATTAGAAGAGTCCTGGGGGGCTCTAGATGGGTCTGGGGTCATTTAGAAGGGTCCTGGGGGGCTCTAGAAGGGTCTGGGGGCTTTCAGAAGTGTCCTGGGGGGCTCTAGAAGGGTCTGGGTGCTTTTAGAAGGGTCCTGGGTCATCTAGAATGGTCTGGGGGCTTTTAGAAAGGTCCTGGGAGGATCCAGATGGGTCTGGGTGGTTTTAGAAGGATCCGGTGATGGTCTAGAAGGGTCTGGGTGCTTTTAGAAGGGTCCTGGGGGGCTCTACAAATGTCTGGAGGATTTTAGAAGGATCCGGGGAGGCTCTAGAAGTGTCTGGCGGCTTTTAGAAGGGTCCTTGGGAGCTCTAGAAGGGTCTGGGTGCTTTCAGAAGGGTCCTGGGGGCCTCTAGAAGGGTCTGGGTGCTTTCAGAAAGGTCCTGGGTGGCTCTAGAAGGGTCTGGGGGCTTTTAGAAGGGTCCTGTGGGGCTGTAGAAGGGTCTGGGGGCTTTTAGATTGGTCCTGGGGGGCTCTAGAAGGGTCTGGGGGCTTTTAGAAGGGTCCTGGGGTGCTCTAGAAGGGTGTGAGGGCTTTTAGAATGGTCCTGGGGGCATCTAGAAGGCTCTGGGGGCTTTTAGAAGTGTCCTGTGGGCCTCTAGAAGTGTCTGAGGGATTTTAGAAGGGTCCTGGGAGGCTCTGGAATGGTCTGGGTGCTTTTAGAAGGATTCGGGGAGGGTCTAGAAGAGTCTGGGGGCATTTAGAAGGGTCCTGTGGGGCTCTAGAAGGGTCTGGGTGCTTTTAGAAGGGTCCTGGGGGGCTCTAGAAGGGTCTGGGTGCTTTTAGAAGAGTCCTGGGGAGCTCTAGAAGGGTCTGGGGTCTTTTAGAAGGGTCCTGGGTGGCGCTAAAAGTGTCTGGGTGCATTTAGAAGGGTCCTGGGGAGCTGTAGAAGGGTCTGGGGGCTTTCAGAAGGGTCCTGGGGGCCTCTAGAAGGGTCTGGAGGCTTTTAGAAGAGTTCTGGGGGGCTCTAGAAGGGTCTGGGGGCATTCAGAAGGGTCCTGGGGGCCTCTAGAAGGGTCTGGATGCTTTTAGAAGAGTCCTGGGGGGGTCTAGATGGGTCTGGGGACATTTAGAATGGTCCTGGGGAGCTCTAGAAGGGTCTGGGTGCTTTTAGAAGGGTCCTGGGAGACTCTAGAAGGGTCTGAGTGCTTTTAGAAGGGTCCTTCGTGTCTCTAGAAGGGTCTGGGTTCTTTTAGAATGGTCCTGGGGGGCTCTAGAAGGGTCTGGTTGCTTTTAGAAAGATTCGGGGAGGGTCTAGCAGGGTCTGGGGGCTTTTAGAAGGGTCCTGGGGGCATCTAGAAGGGTCTGGAGGCTTTTAGAAGAGTTCTGGGGGGCTCTAGAAGGGTCTGGGGGCATTCAGAAGGGTCCTGGGGGCCTCTAGAAGGGTCTGGAGTCTATTAGAAGAGTCCTGGGGGGCTCTAGATGGGTCTGGGTTCATTTAGAAGGGTCCTGGGGGGCTCTAGAAGGGTCTGGGGGCTTTCAGAAGTGTCCTGGGGGGCTCTAGAAGGGTCTGGGGGCTTTTAGAAGGGTCCTGGGTCATCTAGAATGGTCTGGGGGCTTTTAGAAAGGTCCTGGGAGGATCCAGATGGGTCTGGGTGGTTTTAGAAGGATCCGGTGATGGTCTAGAACGGGTCTGGGTGCTTTTAGAAGGGTCCTGGGGGGCTCTACAAATGTCTGGAGGATTTTAGAAGGATCCGGGGAGGCTCTAGAAGTGTCTGGCGGCTTTTAGAAGGGTCCTTGGGAGCTCTAGAAGGGTCTGGGTGCTTTCAGAAGGGTCCTGGGGGCCTCTAGAAGGGTCTGGGTGCTTTCAGAAAGGTCCTGGGTGGCTCTAGAAGGGTCTGGGGGCTTTTAGAAGGGTCCTGTGGGGCTGTAGAAGGGTCTGGGGGCTTTTAGATTGGTCCTGTGGGGCTGTAGAAGGGTCCGGGGGCTTTTAGAATGGTCCGTGGAGGCTCTAGAAGGGTCTGGGTGCTTTTAGAAGGGTCCTGGGGGGCTCTAGAAGGGTCTGGGGTCTATTAGAAGGATCCGGGGAGGGTCTAGAAGGCTCTGTGGGCATTAGAAGGGTTATTGGTGGCTCTAGAAGGGTCTGGGGACCATTAGAGGAGCCCTGGGTTCCTCTAGAAGGGTCTGGGGGCTTTTAGAAGGGCCCTGGAGGACTCTAGAAGGCTCTGGGGTCTTTGAGAAGGGTCCTCGGTAGGTCTAGAATTGTCTGGGGGCTTTTAGAAAGGTCCTGGGAGGCTCTAGAAGGGTCTGGGGGCTTTTAGAAGAGTCCTGCGTGTATCTAGAAGGGTCTGGGGGCTTTTAGAAGGGTCCTTGGGAGCTCTAGAAGGGTGTGGGGACCACTAGAGGAGCCCTGGGGGCCTCTAGAGGGGTCTGGGGTATTTTAGAAGTGTCCTGGGGAGCTCTAGAAGGGTCTGGGGGCTTTTAGAATGGTCCTGGGAGACTCTAGAAGGGTCTGGGGGCATTTAGAAGGGTCCTGCGGGTCTCTAGAAGGGTCTGGGGGCTTTTAGAAGGGTCCTGGGGGGCTCTAGAAGGGTCTGGGGGCTTTTAGAAGGGTCCTGGGGTGCTCTAGAAGGGTGTGAGGGCTTTTAGAATGGTCCTGTTGGCATCTAGAAGGCTCTGGGGGCTTTTAGAAGTGTCCTGTGGGCCTCTAGAAGTGTCTGAGGGATTTTAGAAGGGTCCTGGGAGGCTCTGGAATGGTCTGGGTGCTTTTAGAAGGATTCGGGGAGGGTCTAGAAGAGTCTGGGGGCATTTAGAAGGGTCCTGTGGGGCTCTAGAAGGGTCTGGGTGCTTTTAGAAGGGTCCTGGGGGGCTCTAGAAGGGTCTGGGTGCTTTTAGAAGGGTCCTGGGGAGCTCTAGAAGGGTCTGGGGTCTTTTAGAAGGGTCCTGGGTGGCGCTAAAAGTGTCTGGGTGCATTTAGAAGGGTCCTGGGGAGCTGTAGAAGGGTCTGGGGGCTTTCAGAAGGGTCCTGGGGGCCTCTAGAAGGGTCTGGAGGCTTTTAGAAGAGTTCTGGGGGGCTCTAGAAGGGTCTGGGGGCATTCAGAAGGGTCCTGGGGGCCTCTAGAAGGGTCTGGATGCTTTTAGAAGAGTCCTGGGGGGCTCTAGATGGGTCTGGGGACATTTAGAATGGTCCTGGGGGGCTCTAGAAGGGTCTGGGGGAGTTTAGATAGGTCCTGGGGAGCTCTAGAAGGGTCTGGGTGCTTTTAGAAGGGTCCTGGGAGACTCTAGAAGGGTCTGAGTGCTTTTAGAAGGGTCCTTCGGGTCTCTAGAAGGGTCTGGGTTCTTTTAGAATGGTCCTGGGGGGCTCTAGAAGGGTGTGAGGGATTTTAAACGGGTCCTGGGAGGCTCTAGAAGGGTCTGGTTGCTTTTAGAAGGATTCGGGGAGGGTCTAGAAGGGTCTGGGGGCTTTTAGAAGGGTCCTGGGGGCATCTAGAAGGGTCTGGAGGCTTTTAGAAGAGTTCTGGGGGGCTCTAGAAGGGTCTGGGGGCATTCAGAAGGGTCCTGGGGGCCTCTAGAAGGGTCTGGAGTCTATTAGAAGAGTCCTGGGGGGCTCTAGATGGGTCTGGGGTCATTTAGAAGGGTCCTGGGGGGCTCTAGAAGGGTCTGGGGGCTTTCAGAAGTGTCCTGGGGGGCTCTAGAAGGGTCTGGGTGCTTTTAGAAGGGTCCTGGGTCATCTAGAATGGTCTGGGGGCTTTTAGAAAGGTCCTGGGAGGATCCAGATGGGTCTGGGTGGTTTTAGAAGGATCCGGTGATGGTCTAGAAGGGTCTGGGTGCTTTTAGAAGGGTCCTGGGGGGCTCTACAAATGTCTGGAGGATTTTAGAAGGATCCGGGGAGGCTCTAGAAGTGTCTGGCGGCTTTTAGAAGGGTCCTTGGGAGCTCTAGAAGGGTCTGGGTGCTTTCAGAAGGGTCCTGGGGGCCTCTAGAAGGGTCTGGGTGCTTTCAGAAAGGTCCTGGGTGGCTCTAGAAGGGTCTGGGGGCTTTTAGAAGGGTCCTGTGGGGCTGTAGAAGGGTCTGGGGGCTTTTAGATTGGTCCTGGGGGGCTCTAGAAGGGTCTGGGGGCTTTTAGAAGGGTCCTGGGGGGCTCTAGAAGGGTGTGAGGGCTTTTAGAATGGTCCTGGGGGCATCTAGAAGGCTCTGGGGGCTTTTAGAAGTGTCCTGTGGGCCCCTAGAAGTGTCTGAGGGATTTTAGAAGGGTCCTGGGAGGCTCTGGAATGGTCTGGGTGCTTTTAGAAGGATTCGGGGAGGGTCTAGAAGAGTCTGGGGGCATTTAGAAGGGTCCTGTGGGGCTCTAGAAGGGTCTGGGTGCTTTTAGAAGGGTCCTGGGGGGCTCTAGAAGGGTCTGGGTGCTTTTAGAAGAGTCCTGGGGAGCTCTAGAAGGGTCTGGGGTCTTTTAGAAGGGTCCTGGGTGGCGCTAAAAGTGTCTGGGTGCATTTAGAAGGGTCCTGGGGAGCTGTAGAAGGGTCTGGGGGCTTTCAGAAGGGTCCTGGGGGCCTCTAGAAGGGTCTGGAGGCTTTTAGAAGAGTTCTGGGGGGCTCTAGAAGGGTCTGGGGGCATTCAGAAGGGTCCTGGGGGCCTCTAGAAGGGTCTGGATGCTTTTAGAAGAGTCCTGGGGGGGTCTAGATGGGTCTGGGGACATTTAGAATGGTCCTGGGGAGCTCTAGAAGGGTCTGGGTGCTTTTAGAAGGGTCCTGGGAGACTCTAGAAGGGTCTGAGTGCTTTTAGAAGGGTCCTTCGTGTCTCTAGAAGGGTCTGGGTTCTTTTAGAATGGTCCTGGGGGGCTCTAGAAGGGTCTGGTTGCTTTTAGAAAGATTCGGGGAGGGTCTAGCAGGGTCTGGGGGCTTTTAGAAGGGTCCTGGGGGCATCTAGAAGGGTCTGGAGGCTTTTAGAAGAGTTCTGGGGGGCTCTAGAAGGGTCTGGGGGCATTCAGAAGGGTCCTGGGGGCCTCTAGAAGGGTCTGGGGTCTTTGAGAAGGGTCCTCGGTAGGTCTAGAATTGTCTGGGGGCTTTTAGAAAGGTCCTGGGAGGCTCTAGAAGGGTCTGGGGGCTTTTAGAAGAGTCCTGCGTGTATCTAGAAGGGTCTGGGGGCTTTTAGAAGGGTCCTTGGGAGCTCTAGAAGGGTGTGGGGACCACTAGAGGAGCCCTGGGGGCCTCTAGAGGGGTCTGGGGTATTTTAGAAGTGTCCTGGGGAGCTCTAGAAGGGTCTGGGGGCTTTTAGAATGGTCCTGGGAGACTCTAGAAGGGTCTGGGGGCATTTAGAAGGGTCCTGCGGGTCTCTAGAAGGGTCTGGGGGCTTTTAGAAGGGTCCTGGGGGGCTCTAGAAGGGTCTGGGGGCTTTTAGAAGGGTCCTGGGGTGCTCTAGAAGGGTGTGAGGGCTTTTAGAATGGTCCTGTTGGCATCTAGAAGGCTCTGGGGGCTTTTAGAAGTGTCCTGTGGGCCTCTAGAAGTGTCTGAGGGATTTTAGAAGGGTCCTGGGAGGCTCTGGAATGGTCTGGGTGCTTTTAGAAGGATTCGGGGAGGGTCTAGAAGAGTCTGGGGGCATTTAGAAGGGTCCTGTGGGGCTCTAGAAGGGTCTGGGTGCTTTTAGAAGGGTCCTGGGGGGCTCTAGAAGGGTCTGGGTGCTTTTAGAAGGGTCCTGGGGAGCTCTAGAAGGGTCTGGGGTCTTTTAGAAGGGTCCTGGGTGGCGCTAAAAGTGTCTGGGTGCATTTAGAAGGGTCCTGGGGAGCTGTAGAAGGGTCTGGGGGCTTTCAGAAGGGTCCTGGGGGCCTCTAGAAGGGTCTGGAGGCTTTTAGAAGAGTTCTGGGGGGCTCTAGAAGGGTCTGGGGGCATTCAGAAGGGTCCTGGGGGCCTCTAGAAGGGTCTGGATGCTTTTAGAAGAGTCCTGGGGGGGTCTAGATGGGTCTGGGGACATTTAGAATGGTCCTGGGGGGCTCTAGAAGGGTCTGGGGGAGTTTAGATAGGTCCTGGGGAGCTCTAGAAGGGTCTGGGTGCTTTTAGAAGGGTCCTGGGAGACTCTAGAAGGGTCTGAGTGCTTTTAGAAGGGTCCTTCGGGTCTCTAGAAGGGTCTGGGTTCTTTTAGAATGGTCCTGGGGGGCTCTAGAAGGGTGTGAGGGATTTTAAACGGGTCCTGGGAGGCTCTAGAAGGGTCTGGTTGCTTTTAGAAGGATTCGGGGAGGGTCTAGAAGGGTCTGGGGGCTTTTAGAAGGGTCCTGGGGGCATCTAGAAGGGTCTGGAGGCTTTTAGAAGAGTTCTGGGGGGCTCTAGAAGGGTCTGGGGGCATTCAGAAGGGTCCTGGGGGCCTCTAGAAGGGTCTGGAGTCTATTAGAAGAGTCCTGGGGGGCTCTAGATGGGTCTGGGGTCATTTAGAAGGGTCCTGGGGGGCTCTAGAAGGGTCTGGGGGCTTTCAGAAGTGTCCTGGGGGGCTCTAGAAGGGTCTGGGTGCTTTTAGAAGGGTCCTGGGTCATCTAGAATGGTCTGGGGGCTTTTAGAAAGGTCCTGGGAGGATCCAGATGGGTCTGGGTGGTTTTAGAAGGATCCGGTGATGGTCTAGAAGGGTCTGGGTGCTTTTAGAAGGGTCCTGGGGGGCTCTACAAATGTCTGGAGGATTTTAGAAGGATCCGGGGAGGCTCTAGAAGTGTCTGGCGGCTTTTAGAAGGGTCCTTGGGAGCTCTAGAAGGGTCTGGGTGCTTTCAGAAGGGTCCTGGGGGCCTCTAGAAGGGTCTGGGTGCTTTCAGAAAGGTCCTGGGTGGCTCTAGAAGGGTCTGGGGGCTTTTAGAAGGGTCCTGTGGGGCTGTAGAAGGGTCTGGGGGCTTTTAGATTGGTCCTGGGGGGCTCTAGAAGGGTCTGGGGGCTTTTAGAAGGGTCCTGGGGTGCTCTAGAAGGGTGTGAGGGCTTTTAGAATGGTCCTGGGGGCATCTAGAAGGCTCTGGGGGCTTTTAGAAGTG
This sequence comes from Clamator glandarius, assembly GCA_033459285.1. Taxonomy (NCBI): domain Eukaryota; kingdom Metazoa; phylum Chordata; class Aves; order Cuculiformes; family Cuculidae; genus Clamator; species Clamator glandarius. The sequence continues at coordinate 7,408 of JAUNZM010000181.1, read as the reverse complement.
TCCTGTGGGCCTCTAGAAGTGTCTGAGGGATTTTAGAAGGGTCCTGGGAGGCTCTGGAATGGTCTGGGTGCTTTTAGAAGGATTCGGGGAGGGTCTAGAAGAGTCTGGGGGCATTTAGAAGGGTCCTGTGGGGCTCTAGAAGGGTCTGGGTGCTTTTAGAAGGGTCCTGGGGGGCTCTAGAAGGGTCTGGGTGCTTTTAGAAGAGTCCTGGGGAGCTCTAGAAGGGTCTGGGGTCTTTTAGAAGGGTCCTGGGTGGCGCTAAAAGTGTCTGGGTGCATTTAGAAGGGTCCTGGGGAGCTGTAGAAGGGTCTGGGGGCTTTCAGAAGGGTCCTGGGGGCCTCTAGAAGGGTCTGGAGGCTTTTAGAAGAGTTCTGGGGGGCTCTAGAAGGGTCTGGGGGCATTCAGAAGGGTCCTGGGGGCCTCTAGAAGGGTCTGGATGCTTTTAGAAGAGTCCTGGGGGGGTCTAGATGGGTCTGGGGACATTTAGAATGGTCCTGGGGAGCTCTAGAAGGGTCTGGGTGCTTTTAGAAGGGTCCTGGGAGACTCTAGAAGGGTCTGAGTGCTTTTAGAAGGGTCCTTCGTGTCTCTAGAAGGGTCTGGGTTCTTTTAGAATGGTCCTGGGGGGCTCTAGAAGGGTCTGGTTGCTTTTAGAAAGATTCGGGGAGGGTCTAGCAGGGTCTGGGGGCTTTTAGAAGGGTCCTGGGGGCATCTAGAAGGGTCTGGAGGCTTTTAGAAGAGTTCTGGGGGGCTCTAGAAGGGTCTGGGGGCATTCAGAAGGGTCCTGGGGGCCTCTAGAAGGGTCTGGAGTCTATTAGAAGAGTCCTGGGGGGCTCTAGATGGGTCTGGGTTCATTTAGAAGGGTCCTGGGGGGCTCTAGAAGGGTCTGGGGGCTTTCAGAAGTGTCCTGGGGGGCTCTAGAAGGGTCTGGGGGCTTTTAGAAGGGTCCTGGGTCATCTAGAATGGTCTGGGGGCTTTTAGAAAGGTCCTGGGAGGATCCAGATGGGTCTGGGTGGTTTTAGAAGGATCCGGTGATGGTCTAGAACGGGTCTGGGTGCTTTTAGAAGGGTCCTGGGGGGCTCTACAAATGTCTGGAGGATTTTAGAAGGATCCGGGGAGGCTCTAGAAGTGTCTGGCGGCTTTTAGAAGGGTCCTTGGGAGCTCTAGAAGGGTCTGGGTGCTTTCAGAAGGGTCCTGGGGGCCTCTAGAAGGGTCTGGGTGCTTTCAGAAAGGTCCTGGGTGGCTCTAGAAGGGTCTGGGGGCTTTTAGAAGGGTCCTGTGGGGCTGTAGAAGGGTCTGGGGGCTTTTAGATTGGTCCTGGGGGGCTCTAGAAGGGTCCGGGGGCTTTTAGAATGGTCCGTGGAGGCTCTAGAAGGGTCTGGGTGCTTTTAGAAGGGTCCTGGGGGGCTCTAGAAGGGTCTGGGGTCTATTAGAAGGATCCGGGGAGGGTCTAGAAGGCTCTGTGGGCATTAGAAGGGTTATTGGTGGCTCTAGAAGGGTCTGGGGACCATTAGAGGAGCCCTGGGTTCCTCTAGAAGGGTCTGGGGTCTTTTAGAAGGGCCCTGGAGGACTCTAGAAGGCTCTGGGGTCTTTGAGAAGGGTCCTCGGTAGGTCTAGAATTGTCTGGGGGCTTTTAGAAAGGTCCTGGGAGGCTCTAGAAGGGTCTGGGGGCTTTTAGAAGAGTCCTGCGTGTATCTAGAAGGGTCTGGGGGCTTTTAGAAGGGTCCTTGGGGGCTCTAGAAGGGTGTGGGGACCACTAGAGGAGCCCTGGGGGCCTCTAGAGGGGTCTGGGATATTTTAGAAGTGTCCTGGGGAGCTCTAGAAGGGTCTGGGGGCTTTTAGAATGGTCCTGGGAGACTCTAGAAGGGTCTGGGGGCATTTAGAAGGGTCCTGCGGGTCTCTAGAAGGGTCTGGGGGCTTTTAGAAGGGTCCTGGGGGGCTCTAGAAGGGTCTGGGGGCTTTTAGAAGGGTCCTGGGGTGCTCTAGAAGGGTGTGAGGGCTTTTAGAATGGTCCTGTTGGCATCTAGAAGGCTCTGGGGGCTTTTAGAAGTGTCCTGTGGGCCTCTAGAAGTGTCTGAGGGATTTTAGAAGGGTCCTGGGAGGCTCTGGAATGGTCTGGGTGCTTTTAGAAGGATTCGGGGAGGGTCTAGAAGAGTCTGGGGGCATTTAGAAGGGTCCTGTGGGGCTCTAGAAGGGTCTGGGTGCTTTTAGAAGGGTCCTGGGGGGCTCTAGAAGGGTCTGGGTGCTTTTAGAAGGGTCCTGGGGAGCTCTAGAAGGGTCTGGGGTCTTTTAGAAGGGTCCTGGGTGGCGCTAAAAGTGTCTGGGTGCATTTAGAAGGGTCCTGGGGAGCTGTAGAAGGGTCTGGGGGCTTTCAGAAGGGTCCTGGGGGCCTCTAGAAGGGTCTGGAGGCTTTTAGAAGAGTTCTGGGGGGCTCTAGAAGGGTCTGGGGGCATTCAGAAGGGTCCTGGGGGCCTCTAGAAGGGTCTGGATGCTTTTAGAAGAGTCCTGGGGGGCTCTAGATGGGTCTGGGGACATTTAGAATGGTCCTGGGGGGCTCTAGAAGGGTCTGGGGGAGTTTAGATAGGTCCTGGGGAGCTCTAGAAGGGTCTGGGTGCTTTTAGAAGGGTCCTGGGAGACTCTAGAAGGGTCTGAGTGCTTTCAGAAGGGTCCTTCGGGTCTCTAGAAGGGTCTGGGTTCTTTTAGAATGGTCCTGGGGGGCTCTAGAAGGGTGTGAGGGATTTTAAACGGGTCCTGGGAGGCTCTAGAAGGGTCTGGTTGCTTTTAGAAGGATTCGGGGAGGGTCTAGAAGGGTCTGGGGGCTTTTAGAAGGGTCCTGGGGGCATCTAGAAGGGTCTGGAGGCTTTTAGAAGAGTTCTGGGGGGCTCTAGAAGGGTCTGGGGGCATTCAGAAGGGTCCTGGGGGCCTCTAGAAGGGTCTGGAGTCTATTAGAAGAGTCCTGGGGGGCTCTAGATGGGTCTGGGGTCATTTAGAAGGGTCCTGGGGGGCTCTAGAAGGGTCTGGGGGCTTTCAGAAGTGTCCTGGGGGGCTCTAGAAGGGTCTGGGTGCTTTTAGAAGGGTCCTGGGTCATCTAGAATGGTCTGGGGGCTTTTAGAAAGGTCCTGGGAGGATCCAGATGGGTCTGGGTGGTTTTAGAAGGATCCGGTGATGGTCTAGAAGGGTCTGGGTGCTTTTAGAAGGGTCCTGGGGGGCTCTACAAATGTCTGGAGGATTTTAGAAGGATCCGGGGAGGCTCTAGAAGTGTCTGGCGGCTTTTAGAAGGGTCCTTGGGAGCTCTAGAAGGGTCTGGGTGCTTTCAGAAGGGTCCTGGGGGCCTCTAGAAGGGTCTGGGTGCTTTCAGAAAGGTCCTGGGTGGCTCTAGAAGGGTCTGGGGGCTTTTAGAAGGGTCCTGTGGGGCTGTAGAAGGGTCTGGGGGCTTTTAGATTGGTCCTGGGGGGCTCTAGAAGGGTCTGGGGGCTTTTAGAAGGGTCCTGGGGTGCTCTAGAAGGGTGTGAGGGCTTTTAGAATGGTCCTGGGGGCATCTAGAAGGCTCTGGGGGCTTTTAGAAGTGTCCTGTGGGCATCTAGAAGTGTCTGAGGGATTTTAGAAGGGTCCTGGGAGGCTCTGGAATGGTCTGGGTGCTTTTAGAAGGATTCGGGGAGGGTCTAGAAGAGTCTGGGGGCATTTAGAAGGGTCCTGTGGGGCTCTAGAAGGGTCTGGGTGCTTTTAGAAGGGTCCTGGGGGGCTCTAGAAGGGTCTGGGTGCTTTTAGAAGAGTCCTGGGGAGCTCTAGAAGGGTCTGGGGTCTTTTAGAAGGGTCCTGGGTGGCGCTAAAAGTGTCTGGGTGCATTTAGAAGGGTCCTGGGGAGCTGTAGAAGGGTCTGGGGGCTTTCAGAAGGGTCCTGGGGGCCTCTAGAAGGGTCTGGAGGCTTTTAGAAGAGTTCTGGGGGGCTCTAGAAGGGTCTGGGGGCATTCAGAAGGGTCCTGGGGGCCTCTAGAAGGGTCTGGATGCTTTTAGAAGAGTCCTGGGGGGGTCTAGATGGGTCTGGGGACATTTAGAATGGTCCTGGGGAGCTCTAGAAGGGTCTGGGTGCTTTTAGAAGGGTCCTGGGAGACTCTAGAAGGGTCTGAGTGCTTTTAGAAGGGTCCTTCGTGTCTCTAGAAGGGTCTGGGTTCTTTTAGAATGGTCCTGGGGGGCTCTAGAAGGGTCTGGTTGCTTTTAGAAAGATTCGGGGAGGGTCTAGCAGGGTCTGGGGGCTTTTAGAAGGGTCCTGGGGGCATCTAGAAGGGTCTGGAGGCTTTTAGAAGAGTTCTGGGGGGCTCTAGAAGGGTCTGGGGGCATTCAGAAGGGTCCTGGGGGCCTCTAGAAGGGTCTGGAGTCTATTAGAAGGGTCCTGGGGGCCTCTAGAAGGGTCTGGAGTCTATTAGAAGAGTCCTGGGGGGCTCTAGATGGGTCTGGGGTCATTTAGAAGGGTCCTGGGGGGCTCTAGAAGGGTCTGGGGGCTTTCAGAAGTGTCCTGGGGGGCTCTAGAAGGGTCTGGGTGCTTTTAGAAGGGTCCTGGGTCATCTAGAATGGTCTGGGGGCTTTTAGAAAGGTCCTGGGAGGATCCAGATGGGTCTGGGTGGTTTTAGAAGGATCCGGTGATGGTCTAGAAGGGTCTGGGTGCTTTTAGAAGGGTCCTGGGGGGCTCTACAAATGTCTGGAGGATTTTAGAAGGATCCGGGGAGGCTCTAGAAGTGTCTGGCGGCTTTTAGAAGGGTCCTTGGGAGCTCTAGAAGGGTCTGGGTGCTTTCAGAAGGGTCCTGGGGGCCTCTAGAAGGGTCTGGGTGCTTTCAGAAAGGTCCTGGGTGGCTCTAGAAGGGTCTGGGGGCTTTTAGAAGGGTCCTGTGGGGCTGTAGAAGGGTCTGGGGGCTTTTAGATTGGTCCTGGGGGGCTCTAGAAGGGTCTGGGGGCTTTTAGAAGGGTCCTGGGGTGCTCTAGAAGGGTGTGAGGGCTTTTAGAATGGTCATGGGGGCATCTAGAAGGCTCTGGGGGCTTTTAGAAGTGTCCTGTGGGCCTCTAGAAGTGTCTGAGGGATTTTAGAAGGGTCCTGGGAGGCTCTGGAATGGTCTGGGTGCTTTTAGAAGGATTCGGGGAGGGTCTAGAAGAGTCTGGGGGCATTTAGAAGGGTCCTGTGGGGCTCTAGAAGGGTCTGGGTGCTTTTAGAAGGGTCCTGGGGGGCTCTAGAAGGGTCTGGGTGCTTTTAGAAGAGTCCTGGGGAGCTCTAGAAGGGTCTGGGGTCTTTTAGAAGGGTCCTGGGTGGCGCTAAAAGTGTCTGGGTGCATTTAGAAGGGTCCTGGGGAGCTGTAGAAGGGTCTGGGGGCTTTCAGAAGGGTCCTGGGGGCCTCTAGAAGGGTCTGGAGGCTTTTAGAAGAGTTCTGGGGGGCTCTAGAAGGGTCTGGGGGCATTCAGAAGGGTCCTGGGGGCCTCTAGAAGGGTCTGGATGCTTTTAGAAGAGTCCTGGGGGGGTCTAGATGGGTCTGGGGACATTTAGAATGGTCCTGGGGAGCTCTAGAAGGGTCTGGGTGCTTTTAGAAGGGTCCTGGGAGACTCTAGAAGGGTCTGAGTGCTTTTAGAAGGGTCCTTCGTGTCTCTAGAAGGGTCTGGGTTCTTTTAGAATGGTCCTGGGGGGCTCTAGAAGGGTCTGGTTGCTTTTAGAAAGATTCGGGGAGGGTCTAGCAGGGTCTGGGGGCTTTTAGAAGGGTCCTGGGGGCATCTAGAAGGGTCTGGAGGCTTTTAGAAGAGTTCTGGGGGGCTCTAGAAGGGTCTGGGGGCATTCAGAAGGGTCCTGGGGGCCTCTAGAAGGGTCTGGAGTCTATTAGAAGAGTCCTGGGGGGCTCTAGATGGGTCTGGGTTCATTTAGAAGGGTCCTGGGGGGCTCTAGAAGGGTCTGGGGGCTTTCAGAAGTGTCCTGGGGGGCTCTAGAAGGGTCTGGGGGCTTTTAGAAGGGTCCTGGGTCATCTAGAATGGTCTGGGGGCTTTTAGAAAGGTCCTGGGAGGATCCAGATGGGTCTGGGTGGTTTTAGAAGGATCCGGTGATGGTCTAGAACGGGTCTGGGTGCTTTTAGAAGGGTCCTGGGGGGCTCTACAAATGTCTGGAGGATTTTAGAAGGATCCGGGGAGGCTCTAGAAGTGTCTGGCGGCTTTTAGAAGGGTCCTTGGGAGCTCTAGAAGGGTCTGGGTGCTTTCAGAAGGGTCCTGGGGGCCTCTAGAAGGGTCTGGGTGCTTTCAGAAAGGTCCTGGGTGGCTCTAGAAGGGTCTGGGGGCTTTTAGAAGGGTCCTGTGGGGCTGTAGAAGGGTCTGGGGGCTTTTAGATTGGTCCTGGGGGGCTCTAGAAGGGTCCGGGGGCTTTTAGAATGGTCCGTGGAGGCTCTAGAAGGGTCTGGGTGCTTTTAGAAGGGTCCTGGGGGGCTCTAGAAGGGTCTGGGGTCTATTAGAAGGATCCGGGGAGGGTCTAGAAGGCTCTGTGGGCATTAGAAGGGTTATTGGTGGCTCTAGAAGGGTCTGGGGACCATTAGAGGAGCCCTGGGTTCCTCTAGAAGGGTCTGGGGGCTTTTAGAAGGGCCCTGGAGGACTCTAGAAGGCTCTGGGGTCTTTGAGAAGGGTCCTCGGTAGGTCTAGAATTGTCTGGGGGCTTTTAGAAAGGTCCTGGGAGGCTCTAGAAGGGTCTGGGGGCTTTTAGAAGAGTCCTGCGTGTATCTAGAAGGGTCTGGGGGCTTTTAGAAGGGTCCTTGGGAGCTCTAGAAGGGTGTGGGGACCACTAGAGGAGCCCTGGGGGCCTCTAGAGGGGTCTGGGGTATTTTAGAAGTGTCCTGGGGAGCTCTAGAAGGGTCTGGGGGCTTTTAGAATGGTCCTGGGAGACTCTAGAAGGGTCTGGGGGCATTTAGAAGGGTCCTGCGGGTCTCTAGAAGGGTCTGGGGGCTTTTAGAAGGGTCCTGGGGGCTCTAGAAGGGTCTGGGGGCTTTTAGAAGGGTCCTGGGGTGCTCTAGAAGGGTGTGAGGGCTTTTAGAATGGTCCTGGGGGCATCTAGAAGGCTCTGGGGGCTTTTAGAAGTGTCCTGTGGGCCTCTAGAAGTGTCTGAGGGATTTTAGAAGGGTCCTGGGAGGCTCTGGAATGGTCTGGGTGCTTTTAGAAGGATTCGGGGAGGGTCTAGAAGAGTCTGGGGGCATTTAGAAGGGTCCTGTGGGGCTCTAGAAGGGTCTGGGTGCTTTTAGAAGGGTCCTGGGGGGCTCTAGAAGGGTCTGGGTGCTTTTAGAAGGGTCCTGGGGAGCTCTAGAAGGGTCTGGGGTCTTTTAGAAGGGTCCTGGGTGGCGCTAAAAGTGTCTGGGTGCATTTAGAAGGGTCCTGGGGAGCTGTAGAAGGGTCTGGGGGCTTT
>JAUNZM010000180.1:1800000-2118627 GCA_033459285.1 Clamator glandarius | reverse complement strand
AAGTATTTAAATATTTCTGTGGACATTTTGGTTAATAAACATGGAACTGAGAAAAACAAGGAGGTTATACAGGGAAAGAGGATGGCCAAAATTAAAGGCAAAAGAAGAGCTGAAGAAAATTAAAGGTCTAACTGATGACTGGCATCCGACCTAACTGAACCTTTTTTCTGAAGAAGCTGCTGAGATGCTGATCTGGAGATTTATAAAGCTCTTCCTGGGCACAACATGCTAGTTACCTTCCAGCTGAGGTGAGAAAGTGGCTCAGCTGTGGAGCTGTGATGAGTTTCTCAAAAATACACAGCAAGATTTGTTAATTTACAATGGGAAAGCATTATTGTCCCTTTAATAATAAATTATTTTATATCTCAATAATCAGCATGAGCCACCAGCCCTTCAGAACCTAGCAGGGAATAAATAGGCATGTGTAATGTGAAATATGGTATCGCGTAAATAAAAGCCCATATAAACTTATTGCATTGTTGCTACGTGCAAGAAGTTCCAACCAGGAACACTGTGTCTCCTACCTCAGCTGAGGAATCCAAGCGTGATGCTGAAGTTTCAAAACACTGGAGCCTGGTCAATATTTTTAACAAGATGAATCGACAGTTTAATAATTCCCAGGTCCCAAACACGTATGAAACGAGCCCTTGATGAGATAGGTCTGATTACAAATAACCTGCAGAGTGATGAAAGTTTGCTTTAATATCTGTTTTTTTAAGTCTGATTTAGAATTTCAAGGGGCTTCAAAAGAAGGCAAAGACTAGAAAACAGTTTGATTTAGTACTGTTAGATGTGTGAAATAAAATGCTGGACAATAAGAGATGTAAAACAAGCAACAAGTGCAAATGACTTAAATCAAATTAAAGAGCTAATTGAAAATAATGGAATTAAAACCTTTCTTGGTTGTTCTTATTCATCTGGTTTTCATCACTGTTTGCAACAGCACTTTTTTTAATCTTTTTTACTTTGAAGAACAAACTTTCTCTGCCATAAAAGACAATGATTTTAATCAGTATCTGAGATGTCATTCTATGGGGATGTAGATGCTAAATGCCAGTCAGGAGGAGAAGCGCCACCAACATCAACCAGCAGGACAGCCAGAGCTCTGTATGGCCTTTCATAGAATCATAGAATCACCAGGTTGGAAGAGACCCACCAGATCATCGAGTCCAACCATTCCTATCAATCACTAACCCATGCCCCTCAGCACGTTGTTCACCCGTCCCTTGAACCCCTCCAGAGAAGATGATTCAACCAACTCCCTGGGCAGCCTCTGCCAGTGCCCAATGACCCTTTCCATGAAATATTTTTTCCTAATGTTCAGCCTAAACCCCCTCTGGCGGAGTTTTGTCTGTAGAAATTTCTGATACAACATTATGATACCGAGTAACTTTGTCCCATCATAGTGTTCCTCTCTAACCCACCTTTGCTTTCATTCTCTGTACTCTCTAAAAGTAATAGCCTTTTCTCTATTATAGCACACACGCTCTTACTCCTTCAGCTGGGAAAACCTCTGCCTCTGGTGAGTAACCACAAGGTAAGGACAAGCTGAAATTATTTCCCCTGTGTGCTGCTACGCTGCCTCTTCATGGCATGAGGTCTAACACGGCCAAATGCCGGGTCCTGCACTTGGGGCACAACAACCCTGAGCAGCTCCAGACTAGGAGAAGCCTGGCTGGAAACTGCCTGGAGGAGAAGGACCTGGGGGTGCTGGTTGACAGCGACTGAACATGAGCCAGCAGTGGCCCAGGTGGCCAAAAAGGCCAATGGCATCTTGGCTTGGATCAGAAACGGCGTGACCAGCAGGTCCAGGGAGGTTCTTCTCCCCCTGCACTCGGCACTGGTGAGACCGCACCTCGAGTCCTGTGTTCAGTTCTGGGCCCCTCACCACAAGAAGGATGTTGAGGCTCTGGAGCGAGTCCAGAGAAGAGCAACGAAGCTGGTGAAGGGGCTGGAGAACAGGCCTGATGAGGAGCAACTGAGAGAGCTGGGGGTGTTTAGCCTGGAGAAGAGGAGGCTGAGGGGAGACCTCATTGCTCTCGCCAACTACCTGAGAGGAGGTTGTGGAGAGGAGGGAGCTGGGCTCTTCTCCCAAGTGACAGGGGACAGGACGAGAGGGAATGGCCTCAAGCTCTGCCAGGGGAGGTTCAAGCTGGACGTTAGGAAAAAATTTTTCACAGAAAGGGTCATTGGTCCCTGGCAGAGGCTGCCCAGGGAGGGGGTTGAGTCCCCTTCCCTGGAGGTGTTTAAGGCACGGGTGGATGAGGTGCTGAGGGACATGGTTTAGTGTTTGATGGGAATGGTTGGACTCGATGATCCGGTGGGTCTCTTCCAACCTGGTTATTGTATGATTCTGTGATTCATTAGAGGGAGAGGAGAAGCATGTGCAGTTGCTCAATGCTGAGTGCGCACAGGATGCGAGGACTGCATAAAGAAATCATTTCTGGGTCTAAAAACCAAACCGTCACTGCTCCTCAAGTTTGATGAAATATCCAATCAGTCTCAGTGGGATTTTGTGGGCAAAGGATTAACAAAAAAAAAAAAAAAAAAAAGGAAGAGAGAAAACCCACCAGCTCCAGTGCATTCCCATAATGAAGGGTCTAAAAATGCCCCACTCATTGATGCAAAATTACAGTTATTGTTTATCCTCCTTCTACTTCACACGGCTTTATACAATACACACGACGAAAAATACAAGCAAACAACCGCCACATTAGTTAAGAGACCTTCCATTTTACTTTGGCAGTTCACGATAATGGAATTTAATTGTGGAAAAAGCTGAATAATTTCAGCTGAATGTCATTTGGTTCATTCAAACTGGGAATCAGGGACATTTTTAACAAAGGTTTTCAAACTTCTTTTGAAATCAGGAAGCTGCTGTGCACAGATAAGGGGAGAGGTTTGAGGATTCTCTATCAGAAATTTCAAGGTTTTTTCCATCTGCTTTTTCACATTAACTGGTAATTATCCAGAAAGGCACATAATAGTGCAGAAATGACAGAAGCTGACAAAGGTTTTCCTAAGATATGTAAATTGTCAGTGATAGGCAAGGTGCAATAGAAAGGCTTTCTACAGCACAATTATTTATGCCAGTTTCATTTGCTTTTAGGTAGCACTGATGGCATACGGCACCGCCGTGCTTATCACAGCCGCTGCACATTCCCCTCACCACCAGCATGCAGGCAAGATGGCAAAATCCGAGCTTGAAGGTTGGTGGTCTCCTCTGACTCCGCTCTTTATATAAAATACGTGTGCGCATGTCAGCACGGGTGTGCCTGTGAGTATAGATATTTCTGAGGACTCTCTTGTTTATTATAACATTCCCCTTCATTTCTCATGCTGCGTAACTAAATAAATAAGTGGGACGCTTCCCACTGAAACAGCTTCTACGTATTGGTTACGGCTGGTCTACGAGTCCACCCTCCCCGCAGCAGCATTATTTGAGGGAGGATGGTTTAAAAGAGACGCTTGACTGTTTGCATCTGATATTCATTAGCTCTTTCTATTGATCGCGTATTTTCAGCTAAACAGCCTGTAAAAGATGCTCAGATAAACTCCCTCCTCCAGCTGAAGAGCCTAGCTCATGTTCCTCTCGCTGGGGCTGAAAAGGCAGGTGGTGGGACAGCCAATCCATCTGCTTTTAAAGATCTAGTGCTGGGACGGCCACATGGGGATACTCTTAGCTTATGCTCCTTAAGAGAAAACAGACCGTTGCTCCCCTCCCAGTCTCAGGAATTATTACATGTGGGAATAGAGAAACGCCACCCTCCGTGCCACATCCCTGCCTGTCACTAGTGTGGGATCCACGTCCTGAACAGGATTTTACACACGTAATTTAGGTCTCTGCCATGCAAGCAGAGGGATGAAGGGTGGAGGTCTGAGAAATGTCTGCTTTCCAAAGGACAGACTGTGCTTCTGAGTCCTTCTGGGAGGTTAGTTTTTATTTAAATAAAGTGTTAAGGGCTGTGCATGGGAGAAATTCCTGCCTGACCCTGGCTGCATTTGGCTCATACCGGAATTACTGCTTTAATTAACCTTTTCTGGGAATAGGACTTCATATGTAACTACATATGTAATGAGAGGTTATAAGATCTTTAATGGATGAAGGGACTTTACCTACCAGTCCCTGATGTAGTGGTATCAGAAGTATTATGGTAGTATAATTACTTTACATTAGCACGTGAGTGATGTTAAGTTACACTGATGGGCGGATGTTTCCGTGTGTGTTTGGGGGGTGGAATTAATTTCCTTTTTGCTAATATTACCTTAAGTTAATGGTGGCTGGGAGAAAGTAAACAAGGGTGCAACATTATATTTATATTTAAAAAAAGCCACACAAGATTGCATTTGAAAGTCAATGCCCTTGGCTATTACCTATAAGGACCTTGTCTCCTGTGTTGAGCTTTGTCTTCCTAAATCCCACATCAGAGGATTTGGGTTGAAGGGGAAGGATTTGACCACCAGAGCAGGTGAGGCTGCAGGCTGCTGCTCCAAGAGGTTCTGTCCGTGTGGGAAACGGCTTGGGCAGTTACTTCTTTATTTCTTTAAAGACAGATTTTCTTTCAGGTGTTTTCAAGCCACAAAGAATAAACAGAATCTTTCAACCGCTACTTGATCAGTGCTTAGCTCCATCAGGAGGTGCAGGGTGCTCTGGATATAACATCCCAGGTGCTGAGTTATGGGGCTGCAGCCCCCGCTGGTACCAGAGGGACAAACCCACCAGCTCCTGCAGCTGACAGAGGGCTGCAACTTGAGCGCTTGCTCTTACCCAACAGAGCTTAAATTTTGACCATTAAATAATAGCAGCAAAATATTCAGCATCCATCTACAGCCAGGGAATTATTTATTAAAGCTATTCAGCAAATAATTGAGAAGAATGAATCCGTGAAAAGAAATTGTATACTGGAAAAGAGGTGAAATTCACTGGAGGAATTATTCACTTTAACTCATTCACTGAACCCCGCTAGTAGAGGTTTGAAATATAAGCTTCAAAGAGACTACACAGGCATGAGGGAATGTATGGAGTGGAAGGAGAGAAGGGTGAGAAAAAACACTGAGGCTGAAAAAAGCACTGCACCAACACATACCCTTCTGGTGGCTCTTGCTGTCCCCTGATGACCCTCATGATGTTCAGCAGCTGGGCAGGGAGTGCCAGTCCTCTGCCAAAGCAAAGCAGGGCAGTAAAACCCCAGATACGTGCTCGATTCAAAGGTCGTGTGGTAGTGAGGAGAGCGCAGGTCAGAGCCCAAGCCAGCGGCAGCAGCTCCCTGTGGCTGCATCACCTACCCCGAGCTGAGAGCTGGAATGAGAGTTTCACCTGCCTTCGTCAATTGTCTTTGGGATGAGATGTGAGTGGAGGCTGTTATGGGATTTCTCTCTTGCAGGCCTTCAGTTTTATACCTCTGATGAGCCTCATGTTAAAAGGGGATGAGTTTAAAGTGCACAAAAAGCTTTGGTTAAGTCATAGGCAAGAATCATAGAATCACCAAGTTGGAAGAGACCCACCGGATCATTGAGTCCAACCATTCCCATCAATCATGTCCCTCAGCACCTCGTCCACCCGTCCCTTAAACCCCTCCAGGGAAGGGGACTCAACCCCCTCCCTGGGCAGCCTCTGCCAGTGCCCAATGACACTTTCTGTGAAAAATTTTTTCCTAACATCCAGCCTGAACCTCCCCTGGCGGAGCTTGAGGCCATTCCCTCTCGTCCTGTCCCCTGTCCCTTGGGAGAAGAGCCCAGCTCCCTCCTCTCCACAACCTCCTCTCAAGTAGTTGTAGAGAGCAATGAGGTCTCCCCTCAGCCTCCTCTTCTCCAGGCTAAACACCCCCAGCTCTCTCAGCTGCTCCTCATAAGGCCCATATCTTAAAAACAATGTCCCCATGCCCAAGCAGCGTCTCCTATAAAATATCTTGCTCAGTTTTCCTTGTTCTATTTAAATCAGGGACTCTGAATTTCTGGAGTGCTTCTGATTTACCCAGTGTGGTGGTGGAAGGTTCAGAGCTAGCAGGAATTTTTGGAGGTAACGTGTTTTGCCTAAGTCGCTCGCTGCAGAATGTTGGACACGCTTTCAGCAAGCAGCACTCTGCCTGAGCCATCACTCCCAGGGATGCTGAAAATCATAAAAGAAATGGTCACTGGGGATGGCAGGAGCTCTACATCTTTCTGGGTTGTAAAAGAATGAAAGAAATAGCAATGAATAAAAAAAGTATGCTTTGAAATATCATGTTTTCATTGACCAAAACCTTTCAGCTTCTGCAATGGTAGAGCCCCTAGACATCATGCCCAGCATTTTGAGAAGAAAGGGAGGGAATCAGAGCAGGGAAATGTGGGGGCTAAAAGGCACAGAAATGGCCTGAATGCACTGTCCAAATTATCCAGATTTTTTTCTGCAACCTCTTGTTAGACTTTGAAAAAAATAAAAATAAGGAAAAAAAAACATATTTCAGAGTCATTGAACTGTGCTCACATTAACTTACACTAAAGTTATTTTTAATTAAATGAACTTCCCCTTTTTGTAGCTGGAAGGTACGTATGTGAGATAAAAACTCCATTCTAATAATGCTGAGACTCACCACCACTTAATTAGCTTCGCAACTCAAGGCAGATGGAGCAGGAAGGCAGCAGGGAGCTGGCCTTGTGCTGCTGGGTGGGATTTCAGGGAAAGATGCTCCCTCCTCCAGCAGCCCCTGTCCTTGAGCCCACCCAGCACCACAAGGCACACCAGGAGTGGAAATCACACCTAGTATTTGACACAGTTTGTGGCAAAAGCAATTATAATTAACATTATATTAAATATTAAGTCAAGATCATAAAATGTTGATTAGTACTGATTAGCTGTATAATCCATAATTAGAAATCACTGCACCCTTCACCAGGTACTGTAGTGCTTCGCTTATGATTTCACTGCTAAATTAAGCAAGTGATTCAGCTTTTGCCCGGAGCTTTACTTTGCACTTAATTTAGGTCAGAACCACTTTCAGGCAAAGAAAGGCACAAGACCCGTTCCTGCCGAGGCTCTTCCCGGTCTCTCCATCCCGAAGGCACCTCCCCATCACTTCTGTGCCCACAGGAAAGCGATGGCTGAATTCCCCTTGACCAGTCCCTGCTCTGCTTCAGTGTGCAAGATGTGGGAAGACGAAAGCTCCTTAGGTGCTTCCTTACCCTCAGAACAGCAAATGCAAAAGGTAGAGCTGAAGCCATCCGTGCCCTCCTGGCTCTTCCCAAGCCAAGGCAGATACATCAGTGTTTGGCAGCACCAAGATAATGATTTATTGCTGGCATAAACTAGGAGTGGACTGATACCATAGGAAGGAGGGAGGCCAAGAAGATTCTTTGGTCTGATTTGATTTTAGAAGATTGAATCCCTCTGTGCATCATACAGGATGGAAACACCAATCCTTTGATCAAATTGTTTGGAGAGGATGGTGGCTCTGGGCTGCAAGCTGGTGTGGGAGGGGGAGTGATTCCAGGTGTTTAGGAAGGTTTGCTGCAGCAGCCCTGCCTCCCTGAGCAAGCCCTTCCCCTACTTCATGGGCCCAGTTGTCATGAAGATCCATTTATAACAGATTAAGTCATCATTGCACACCAAGAAGCCCTCAAGTTTTGTTAAAGTAAAAACCAAAATCCTCTAACCATAAGATTTTATGTCTTTGCTGCTGTTTTTTTCAGTGTCTTCCTTGCCTACAGGTCCATCCATGATTTTCCATAGCATTTCTGGACAAAAATAATAAAATTCAGCAAATAAAATCCTAAACCCATGGCAGCTTGGCCATCAGAAGGAACTCCAGCAGCCTCCATACACGCTGCAGGTGAGCTGATCCAGAGGGAGCTTCACAGCCTGAGCTCGGCACCTGCTGGCAAACCCAGGGCTAGAAACAGAAAATGAATGATGATAATTTTTCTTTTCCAAGGACGCATTTTGGAGTCCTATGGAAGAAGTCTTTTATCCCTTCTGCGACATCCTGTTATCTTTTGCACTGATTAATATTGCCTGGGAGAGGAGAGGGGATGCTGGGCAGAGCCCCACGCTCTCAATCAATGAAATCAATGCAGTCGTGACGCTCCACCGATTTTCCCTAACCAAGAGTTTGGCCTAAAAGGCAGCATACGCAGCATTACAAGGGACATGTGGAATCACAGATAGCGCGGCTGCCGGTCAGGCTGAGGGAAAAAAGAGAAGCTGCACTCTGGGTCCTCATTTGCCTGTGATGGGCACTGCGGGATGCAGCCCCGGACTGGCGCACGGAGGTACCTGCACTCTGAAATGCTCACGGCTTGTTTTTGCACTCTTAACCATTCTCATTGTATTATTAATGGTCCTATCTTTATTTAAATGATGGCTTTAAGCTTGCATAGCTTGTCTCCTTCTTTTAAGAGCTGCTTCGGGTTAGTCCACTGTGGTCTGTCCTTCCCAGGGGCTGCCCTTGCTGAGCTCTTCAAGCAGCCGTGTGTCCCGAGCAGATCTTCACCTGCCCTCCTGCAAATCATCCAAAAAATCCAGAGCCACTCACCCTCTTCCCCTGAGCATGTGGCAACCTGAAAAAAACAAGAAAAAGGACCAAACCTTGTGTATTCTTTTCTGAGATGTTTATCATGTAGGGGTTACCTCTGGGTCAGCAAATAAATAGGAAGATATTTGGGAAGATTCCTGTGCCATGACTATCCAAAGCAAGGTATTTCTATTTTTTCTGTACTTCTATTAGGGAAAAAAAAAAAAAAAAAAAAGATGCAATTAAATGCAGAATTTCCTACCTTTGTATCACCCTTCCCTAGGCAGCATCGAGTGGCTGCTTGGCACGCGGTGCCGCGTTCTGGTGTAAAACAGTGTGGGCACCCACTTTATGGCCCTCATCTCTTATCTGTGTGGTATAACAAACCCAACCACCCAACAGACAGCCTGTTGGCTTGTGTAATACTCAAAATGTCTATTTTTTGCCTGCAGAACCAATGCATTAACTCAGAAGGGGCACCAGAACGAAAGCCTGGAGCTGCTGCCAGCCCTGGAGCTGAAATGCTCGACGAAGAGTGGTGGTATCGCTGCAAAAGAAAGAAAAATCTCTTCTCCAAAATGGCTGCGAAGAGCAAGCCTCTGCAGCTCCTTCTTTAACACCGAAGGTATTTTCATCCAAAAATATCTACTTAAAGGCAGGTTTAATCTTAGAACAGCATTTTGCAGTATATATAAAAAACCAAGCACCTTCAAAAATGTCTCAAGTTGTTTCTTCAATTTTTTTTCCCAATTAAATTAATTTAAAATGAGTGAAAAATGTTTCATGCCCTAAGATCCTGAAACCTTTGGTGTCAGCTGAAACCGGCACTTCTCTCAGCTTCAGCCCTTGCTGCAGGCATCTCTGCTTTGAAGCCTTTGAAGTGTTTGTGGCACAGGCAGAGCCTCTCCTCAGAGCTAGCAAGGCATTTTTTATATATATTTAATGTGTAAAGTGCATGCGTGCATGTGTTTGTGTTAGTGTAACATGGATTTTCACAAAACATATGGAAAGATGTAGAAGAGCT
The DNA here is from genome assembly GCA_033459285.1 of Clamator glandarius. NCBI lineage: Eukaryota > Metazoa > Chordata > Aves > Cuculiformes > Cuculidae > Clamator > Clamator glandarius. The sequence goes on along the minus strand of JAUNZM010000180.1, from coordinate 2,109,114 downwards.
CATGATTTCCAGGACAGAATTACAGGAAAATCCACTGGCTGCCTTGCTGAGAGCATCCATAAGGTGCATTTTTTTTTTCCCAAGCCCAGGTCACTTCAGCATCGTCCCAAAGATCCAATTGAAATCATGTTCTGCCCTTCAGAGAGACTGAAACAGCACATTTAGTTTTTCCTACAGGACTCACTCTCCCTGCATCAGGGTTCGCTCTTTTAAAGCTTCAAGGAAATAATATTGCGATGAAAGAACCTGGAGCAAAGCGGTTGTGGATGCCCATCCCAGCTGGGGGTTGCAAAGCAGCCGACACAGCCAACATCCCTGCCCTGCGTTTATTCTGGGGTTGTAGTGCAAGAGCAATCCAGTAAGTTTGAGTAATGGTTGGGTTTGGGAGCTAATTATGTGTCTCACAAGGTGATGACCTCGATTCTGGAAACACCGTGTGTGGTTTGAGAGGCAGCATCTCTGCCGGTGTAAGAAATGATCTGATGCGAAGGCTCCAGCTCAGGAACCAGCAGGACTGATTTGGTGGCTGATTTGTCTAAAGTGTTACATTTCCCTATGTTTTAGTCAGAGACAGAATCAAAGTTGTTGCCTCTGTTTTGGAAATGAGCCACGTTTATTCACCACACATTGCAAGGAGTCCAGCTTTTAACCCATGAGATTTAATCAGTGATAAAAACTTCCCACTTTAAAGCAGGGGAGTTCAACCTGCATTATTTGCACAGCATTTCTGAATGGTTTGGCAACATCTTTTCCCACGGACTGGTTTTTAAACAGAAAAGTGTGAAGGATTTCTAAGGATGTCTGAAAAGGAACAACAATTTCGTTCTGTGACTCTACAAAAATATCTCTGACTACTGGTAATATATTTTGCCAGGGCAATGTCCTTATTCCAGGGGTGGTTTTTGTCTTCTCGGCATTTGTTGGTTTTGGGGGTTTTTTAATGCAAGCCACACAGGAAAATATAATTAACCCAGTGTTTTTCAGACAATTGCCCTTTAGGCCACTTTGTTTTTATTTTTTCTAACTTTATGAAGCCATCATTATCTAGTCAGCCAAGGTCAGATGAGACTTTTTTCTTCTTTGCAGACCCTAAAGCTTATAAAGCTTCAATCTACCCTTCCGTAACCAAATGTTTAGTACCTACCGCTTGGGTTAATTAGAGTGCATTCGTTACTGCTCTGATAATAATCACTACTACGCCATCATTGCAGTGGCTGTGGGCTATTTCTTTCAATTGTTATTTCTTTTTTACTGCAAGTATTTATATAGTCACACCACCTAAACCACTGGTTCTCTTGGGTTCAGCCAAGGGTCCATGCAATGGAAAGATACCTGGAAATATCAGGTTCCAGAGGATAAGACCATCACCCATGCTCATGACAATTCCCAAACCAACTGCAGCTCAGCTTCATAGATCTACCTCAAAAATAGGTGACTCTTTTTGTTTTTTTTTTTTAAAGAGGAGGAGAGAATATTCATAGGGGAAATCAAGAGATCGCTCAATGTCCAGCATTGATTTATAAACAAGGTTTTCCAAGCAGGGTGAAAAGGAGTCTTCCTGATCCATTCTGTTTACAGTTGTTGGAATTGATAACATGGCTTTGGCTCCTCAGAGAGAACAGGGGATGAATTAAGAAACAAATACATTTCTGTAAATAAAGATTTTCCTATTTAGGGTGGTTTTTTAGGAAATGTGAGGGGGGAGGGGGATCTGCTTCTCAAATGTCAAGTACTTGAAAGACTAAAAATAGATCAGTGGAATAAATAAATTAACCCAGAAGACAGGGCTGATGCTCTGCAGGCATTAGGGATTAAATACATTCGCTAAATTCAAAGTGGTATTCCAGATAAGAGCTCTTTGTGCTGCAGCATGTACAGCTTATTGATTATAGGATTGAGGTGCTGTGCTCTCTTGTAAAATGTACTCCGGCTGATATGACTTAATCCCGAGGTAATGTACAGCCCGGCGCACAAAGCATGGAGCTAGCTTATATTTTCTTATATATTTTAATTTTGTTTGCATCTTAATTTGCTGCATCACGTCTGTGCCTTCTCCCCCCAGTGCTTCCCCAGGCAGCGTTTGCTCAGGGTGAGTGCCGAGAGGCGCTTCAGAAGGTGCTGACTCAGCAGGATGAGGGTTGGGATGCCCAGTGGAAGCCTAGGTGGTAGGGAGCATGGGAATCATTCTTAGTTATCTTCCTTTCCACAGGGATGTACCGCCTGAGCTCCTCACTTTTCCGTTGCATTGTGTGGGCTGGCTGCAAGGGTCGGTGGTCCCCGGGCGCAGGTGATGATCAGTCGATGCGAGGAGCCTGGAGGAGCAGCTCAGATCGAGATACTTGTGCTTCAAGGCTTCTACATGGTGTTATCAGAGAATTGTGTCTGACAAAGGTGAAAACACAACCTCTCCAGATAAGATGGACTTTTCTGAACAAAAAGAACCAGTAGAAAATTAAGCGAGTCCTGCTGGGTCAAAACAAGCAATCCCCGAGAGGCCGTTACGCACCTTGCTGGAATGAGTTTTAGTTAAGTTTGAATTAGCCTGTTTTCCATGGCAGGGGGTACTTTCATCAACCTGGTTGGATGTTCAACTGCCAAAGTCGTTTCACCCCAACAGAGAAGGACAGATTTCTTGCCTCCTTTGGAAGCTCTCCTGGCCCTGGTGCTCAGCTCAGCTCCCCCCTACAGGTTGCTCTGGCCAGCAGACTTCTCCAAACATGGAATTTTACCATATAATTTACCAAAAAAGAGCAAAGTCTCCAGGCCTCTGGTGGTCTGAGGATGCAGCTGGGCTCAGCAGTGATGCTTCCATGGCACGCTGCTCTCCTGGTCCTTCTCACTTCGGAATTGCTGCCCAGCACCTTCACCCTCCTGGCCTTAGAGGCTCCTTGGATGCAAGTTTTCTGAATCATCAATAGAAACAGTTGGTCTGATCAAAGACATGTAGCCTCTTCTGTGTAACAGTTCCTCCCAAGCGCAATCCATGGGGCCTGTGTTTTAACACCCAAGATTCATTAATATTTCCTGCAGAGTGTTCAATAAGCAGTGAATAAAGCAGGAAGTGTCCCAGATGTTGGGAAGAAAAAATGGAATTATTCATTGCTTACTAACGTCAAATGCTAATGTGAGAAAAGCATCCTTGAAGAAATCCTTGACTATAATTCATCAGTGATGTGAAATCACTGTTTTAATTATGCATTTTTGAATGTATTTATTAGTCTCGGTTCTGATCTGACTTACAGATGTTTAACAGTGATAAGGGTCTACTGCAGCCTCTGGAATTACTCATGGTTTATAATGACAAAACTTGGATCAGAATTAGGTCCCTGTCACTACTCTATAATACCCTTTCATCAAACTTCTTCACATTCAACAGATGAAAGAGGCAGCAGCTTCCACAATTTCAAACCCTAACGCTGAGTCCCTTAGCTTATTTTTCTGATATTTCTCCTCCAGAAATGATGTTTCTCACTCAAAATTTTGTCTGCTTGAGTTATATTTCATAGAACCATAGAATGTTTTGAGTTAGAAGAGACCTCAAAAAGGATCCAGTTCCAACCCCCCAGCCACGGGCAGGGACACCTCCCTCTGGATCTGGTCGCTCCAAGCCCCATCCAACCTGGCCTTGAACCCCTCTAGGGATGGGGTAGCCTGGGCCAGGGCCTCCCCACCCTCATCATGAAGAATTTCTTCCTAATGCCTAATCTAAATCTTCCCCCTTCCAATTTAAAACCATTCCCCCTAGTCCTCCATGCCCTTGGAAAAAGACAGATTTCCTGTAGCCCCTTCAGGTACTTGAAGGCTGCTATAAGGTCTCCTCGGAGTCTTCCCCTCTCCAGACTGAAGAACCTCAACTTTCTCAGCCTGTCCTCATAGAATATGTTCCTATTTGCCATAAGAAACCTGAAAGCTAAGGAATTAGACTCTTTAATACACAAAAATTATGTGTTTGGTTGTGCTAGCTACAAATTTTAACCGAGAAGGTAACTATTTTAGCTATGTTAGTCTATAATCTCATTCTCCATATTCCTATTGTGCCTATCAGAGTATATTCAATACCAGAGGGGCTTTAAAAAAAGAAAATGCATTCAAAAATGATTCAAAAAGTCATGCAATCTTCAAAAGAATGATGGAGTTTTAAACTATTGCTTGTTCTAGAGCTCATCTAGAATGAGCAAGTCTCCAGGGATGGTTTGCTCCCTAAGGCATGAATGCTTGATTAAGCTAAATGTATTCCATAAATGCCTTGATGACATTAAACTAAATTTTTTAAAGAACAGATGGAGAAAGTTAATAAATATTTCATTCTATAATATAAAACTTCTATATTCACAACTTCAGGGATTCATGGCTTCATAGATATCAATAAGTCTGATGGATTTCTTGCTGCCTTCTCATTCTTCTGCCCCGGTGTCTCTTATGGGATCATCATTTCTGCATGCTTGGGTTGTTTTATGGGATCAGTGAAAGGCAAGTGACTGTAAATCTTGACCTCTTCTGCTCCTGGATTATATACTTCTATTCTTTCTGACCATAAGCGTTCATCTCTACACTGAATAGATAATTAAATGACAAAAATTATTCAAAGGGAATTTATAGGGAGAAATTATCACTCGAAGACCGGAGGGGGCACAGGCATAACCCAAGGAAATATCATGAAAAAACAGCTTAGAATGGCCAAATAAAACACCAAAATATCTGTGTATCTGTAAATCTCACGAAACATCTATTCACTGGCAAAACCCTATGATTTTCACTTGGACACATCACTTCTATTTTAAACAAAATTTCTATTAATGGAAAACAGTGTGAATTTTCCTTAAGAACTGTAGACCAAGCCTGTTACTCCTATGAAAGAACTAATCTTTACATGTGGGAATTACAATTTCTCACTCCGTGTACGCCATGAATCTTGCAAAAGAATAATTAGAACTTGCTCCCAAAGTAAAGAAACGCTACACTTGAATAATATTTTAGGAAGAGCATTAACAAACATTTTTATACTGCCAACAACCTTCACTCCTTTCTGGAAGAGATTTACATTACATTACATTATTAATTAACTATACTGAGTCAACAGTATGACACAAAGCTTGGGAGATGTATGTTTAGCACAAACTGTGACATGCATGAGAAACGCGTGCGTTTGGAGGAAGTTGGATTTAAAATTTATGCAAATGACTTCAGCAAGCAAGGGCCCAACAAACTACTTCAAAGCATCAAGATGCAGCCTGAAACGCAAGACAAGATCAAATCTTTGTCATTTCTCAAGCGCCTTTATAAACCTCCGCGTATACGGTATAAATTACTTACCCTCCTGTGCCTCAATAGTTTGGTATAAAATTAGCAGGCATAAATTTTAGTTGGACTGTTGTAATCTGTCAGACAACAAACACCTGGGCAATTGTAGGAATTTTAAAGTACCTAAATGGTATATAATTTGTATTTTTGAAGTGGACTCTTGTCCTGTGTTTGTAGAAGACAACAAGGTCTCATGATGTAGCTTAACAAATAAAATAAAAATTAATTGTTCCAACTCCCTTTCCCCAGATCTGTCCATTGTTCAATTTTTGCATAGAATCATGGAATAATTTGGGTTGGAAGGGACCTCAAAGCCCATCCAGTCCCACCCCTGTCATGGGCAGGGACACCTCCCACTGGATCAGGGGCTCCAAGCCCCATCCAACCAGGCCTGGAACCCCTCCAGGGATGGGGCAGCCACCCCTGCTCTGGGCAGCCTGGGCCAGGGCCTCCCACCCTCACAGCAAAACATTTCTGCAACAGCACCACGTCCTTCCTGTACTGAGGTCTCACCAGAGCAGAACAGAGGGGAGAATCCCCTCCCTTGACCTGCTGGTCACATTTCTTTTTTTGGGGGGTTGAGAATTGCCGCAACACAGCGTCCAGGGAAAATATTAAATGCAGATCAAATGAACGTACCGTAAAGAAATATTAATTAATTCATGTTAAGTTTCATGCTACAGAAATTGGTTTATTCACTTATTGAAAGTTAGATTAGGTCTAGGTATCTTCAGAATCAGAGCTTTTAACAAAAAAAGTTTCTCATGTTTCCCGACATCCCATTAAAGTGGTTGCCCTTTGACGTCAATTAAAGCTGGCTAAAAAAAAAAAATCATCCTTAATTGCTTTTCAGAAATAGACGTTATAGCACACACCATCACAGCCAAATTCGATTACCTTTTACAAGAACCAAGGGTGCTGGGAATGCTATAAAACTCCAGGTCTACTGAATGTGGGTACGGGCTCAGCTTTTCACAGGAAAGCCTCTTCCCTGGGCTGCACAAAGAATGGTTCTAAAAACTGATTTAAAAACGCATAGAAACATCTACATTTCTCCGAAAAGTAAAAATGCTGAAGCTGGACATTCAGCCAGGGCTGGTTTCGGGCAGGCGGTGTTTGGATGCTCAGCGCTCCATCCCTGCCTCCGCGGAAGGGTGAGTGTAATCATGCACCTATGCTGACAGATATAACTACAAAAATGATCTAGTCCTCAAAACTTGCATCTGTTTCATTACAAGGATCATCACCAACTTTCTCAAAGTCCTTCTCTGAATTTGTCTCACTCCAGGGACTTCATGATGTCTCTGCCGATCAGGTAGAAGAGGAGTCCGGAAAGTAAAACCAGAGGAACCCCCGCTGCGGCAAACATGAACGACCACCCGTAGTACGTGTGCACGGGCACATCATCCATGCACCTCTCGCTTCTCTCCAGAAGGATGTACTTCTGAAAATCAGCAGCAAACTCCTTCCATATCACAAAGAGAAAGACGAGCAGGAGAAATAAGCCTCCTGGGAAGAGAGAAAAAGATTAATTATTCCCTGCATATGAAACACAGAAATAAAATTGAGAAGAGATTGCTACAAATTTCCACCTCTCCTCCTTGCAGGTCCGTTGCATCAAAGCTTGGTGTTGAGGAATTGTTATTCAGGACACTGCTCTGCAGGCTCCCATGAAAGCCAAGCCCACTCACTGTGGGAGACCACACCACTGCGACCAGTACAAGCACCTTCACACCTCTTGCTCTCACCACCGGTGCTACCGAGGGCTCCGGTGCAGCTGGATACGGGGAAACCATCACGGGCACGGCTGACGTTCACAGCAGGGACCTGCACAAGCCTTAACTCTGCATTCCCACCTTAAAGCTGGGGTTTGCCTTTTTCATTTTTAATCTGCCTGAGAAGACTGAGAAGTAGAGGCCAAAACTTACTTTTTTCTTTCTTCTATCTCCCCTTGCAAGTAGTGTCAGACCAAATTCCCACCAGAAATGCAAAGACACATGGGTCAGTCCTGCTGATGCCAAGCGTTATTCAGTAAGGACCCAGCCATCCCCCAGCACCAGGGCAGGCACAGCCCACACAGATGCCCCACTGGCTGCTCCAGCTCGTGGAAGCTCCTCTTCACGTCTTGGGTTACCCTTCCTTAAACCGGGCTTTGCAGTTAAGTACATAACCACACGGCAGAGAAACAGCACATAATGAAGTGGAAAAAAGCAAGTAGCCACGAGACATGAATTTCAGATGAGCTACTAAATAACAGAATAATAAGAATAATAATTTATATAAAAGCTTACACCATGAGGCTATTGAGACCCCCTTTGCTCTCCCCTAGAGCCAGACAGGAGGAGTGACTGCAAGGTTGGCATCTCTCTTCGAGAGGGTCCCCTCTCCCCAGAGCCTCTCAAACCTTGCAGGATGCCCGTGACCCAAACAGCAGCTGTCCCCGGAGACCTTGCAATCTCACATTTTCAGATGCACAGCCAGCAAACGTCAAGGTTTGCAGGAAGAGCTCGGTCACATCTGAAAAGGACGTGGTGAATACGCACCTCCTGGATGTGGCACAGCAGGGTTGGGGGCTTCAGTGCCGTAAGAGGAACCTTTCCCCACAGTCCAAAGCGATGCTGGTTGGAGGCTGCGAGTTTAGCTCATCAGCATGAAGCAGATGACAAAAACTAGTGCAGCCCCAATATTATTTACCGTGCTGTATCAAGAATATATACAGTGCACTTCAAAGTCAACATATATTAAAACAAAAAAGTGATAGTATGATGGCAGGTCTGAAAGCACTTCAATAATATCTGATCTTGCTGCTTTACAGCTAGAAGCTTGCTACTTCTGAATGGCACCATATAACATACAGATATATGCACATACACACACATATATGATAGAAATGCATCACAGATTATATTATTCTTATAGTAGAAGTTAACAGTTCAAAATTCATTTACTTGACAAGTTACCACACAGTTCTGTGGACGTGTTGTGGCTTCTGCTGGATTGAATTTCTCCTCTTGCAATTTTGAAATCAAAGGTAGTTTGTATTATATTTAATTATTCTTCCTGGCAGTTTATTCCCAATGAAATTCAGCTCCTAATCTAAGCAAAGGGAGCAGGTAAAGATTGACATTGCTATATCAGCTTAGCGATGGCAGTTACCGAAACCCTGGTCAGAGAAAACATGTCAATATTTAACTGTGTTTCTGTTTACGATAGGTCTAAGCACATGAGCTGCCACAAACCTTCGCTTCACGTAGCCAAAACCAAGAATTATGTGAAGGTATAGAGGGTTCAAAGCCCTCACTATGTGTTATAGAGAAGTTGAAGCTGCACATCCTAAGCTGTCATCTCAATTAAACTGTGTCCTGTACCCTAAAACTGCAAATTGAATCTTGATAATCAAGACTTAGCATAACCATATGACTATACTTTACATCACCACACGCTGTTATTTCAAGCCTTTTTTCCCTTCCATGGCAAAGTCCTTATGTTTGCTGGAGAGGCAGGCTAGGAGTTAAACAGCAGCTGTTGTAACATTTGCATGTTCATTGAGGTTTTGATACCACTTGAAATTAAGTGCACAAATAAATATTTTACACTTAATATGATAGTTGTATGCTTAAAATACCAATTATTCTACTATAAGAAAACGATTGCATATTTAAATAGTCACATGCCCTTTACAGAATACAATATATTGATAAGAAGGCAATTAAGTCTTTATTACTGATGTAATTTAAAATTAAATTAATTAGATAGGAGCTGAACCTTGAAAAGTGCTCTTTTAAAGATCAATTTCTATTTCATTAACTTATAATACCTACCATAAGAGACACAAATGAAACTTAGCCCTGGCGGGATGGAGGACATTGGTATGGTAGATTACTTTGAATTTTCCTATTTCTCCCTAAATAACCAGAGGTTTTACGTTGAGTTATCCCTCTATTTGCTATTTATTTTTTATTTTATTATCCCTCTATTTATTTATTAATTTATTTTATTACCCCTCTATATATTTATTATTTACTTAAATTGCCTAAGCCCCATTTATTGAGGAAACCAGACTAAAACTTAACGATTCTTACCGAAGAGGGTGTGGAGAAGCCCCAAGAGTGGGTGGCATCATTCCCAGGCTCGCCAGAAGCTAAGGATGGAGAAAAAGTCCCTCCCCTCACCCCAGGAGAAGTGCCAGGTCTTGATATGGAAGGAATTATTATTAAACAGGTACTGGAGGTGATGGCATGGCCAAGGCGTCTAAATTAAGAACATTTTCACACTCTGGGAAGATGACAAGAAAATATAAAGTAAGCAGCCTTCTTCCCTGTAATAATTACAGCTTAGTGGCAAGGAGTCCCTGGGATTTACACCATCTCCTCAGCAAGGACAGAAAACCAAAAGGGCAGGTGCAAGCGAGGAATGACGGTGGAAGCTCATTGAAAATTCTGCAAAAAAAAAAAAAAGCTTACTTGAAGAAATAACAAGAATTCATGAAACTGCCTAAAATTTGTCACATTCTTAGATGTTATTAGACATTTCATAAGGAGAATATCAGAATATTTCTCTCCCATTTACCGTATGAGCACAGGCTGAGAGAGGTAGTCGCTACAGGGGTTTTTCACCCCAGAGGAGAGAAGGCTTAGAGCAGCTTCCAGCACAGAAAGGGGCTCCAGAAAAGCTGAGGAGCGGCTCTTGATCAGGGAGAGCAGAGATAGGACAATGGGTAATGGCTTTAAAAAGACAGAGGGTACATTTAGAGTAGATATAAGGAAAAAAATTCTTTTTAAGAAGGGTGGTGAGGCCCTGGCACAGGCTGCCCAGAGCAGTGGCAGCTGCCCCATCCCTGGAGGTGTTCCAGGCCAAGCTGGATGGGGCTTTGATCAACTTGATCCGGTGGGAGGTGTCCCTCCCCATGGCAGAATTGGAATAGGATGGGCTCTGAGGACTTTTCCAACCCAAACTATTCTATGATATGACACAATATGATATTACATCTTTGTTTTCTGGCAGTCCCTAATGCCTTTTTATATACAGAGATGGATTTATTCCTGCCTTGGGTAGCAAAATGAGAAGCTGAAAAAAACCCAAAAAGTGGGTTTCTGCCCCCAAGAAATGAGCCTGGAGTCAGCACATGTATCTGAGATGCAGAACATGTCTTGGGTTTGGATAATTGTAAGGACCTCATCAAATGAGACCATCCCCACTCTACTCTCAGCATCACTGTGTTTTCTACCACTGGAAAATTAGCCAAGTGATCTCTTCCTTTCTATCTTTTTCCCTATTTGCTTCTGCTCATTAGGGTGGTATGAAAAAAAAAATTAACTGTGAAACTCTATCTCAACTCTGATGAGGTCAGCGGCATCTTCTGGGGAGGGGCTAATTGCAAGAAAATTGAAGTGGGGTATTAAATCTTTCTCCTCCGTGCATTGCTAACTACAGGATGATGAACCTGGAGCTCCATCTCTCCCTCCCAGGAGAGCTACCCCTCCGTTGTGAGTAAATTGGAGTTGGTTTTTTTCTTTCTCTCACTTTATATTGTTGTGACACCTTTATAGCTGCTAATTGTAGGGACAGGTGAGTGAACTCAATCTTTAACTCTTATTCTATGGAAGCTACTGAACTTCTGTGTAATCTGCTAATTACAAGAAAAATGAAATTTGACTCATTTGCCTTTCTCACTGGTTGTCTCTTAGAGATGTTAATAACAAGGAAATGGAGGGGTGACTTTCAGCCACCCTTCTGTAGCTGTGAGCCTCCTCTGCACACGGGGAGCCTGACACTGCCAAAATGGAGATTTTTGATTTGGGAAGAGGAATCTGAACACAAAAGTTGGCACTTTCAGCCAGAGGACTGGCAAAGTGGCCTTTTTTTTAATGCAGTTGCCTCATCTTGAAGAGCAGGTTTGTCTGAGAACACACGATACTTCTCTTGCAGGACCATGACACAGCTTTGAAAGCACAGAAGAGGTTTTGGCTACCTTTGCCCACTGGAAACAGCCCATAGTGAGAGCAATCCGGCAGCTGCGGGATGGTGTGAGGTCACCTGTGCACACCACACAAGTGGGGACGCTGGAGAAACAGCACCAGAAACACAGAGGCTGGAAGAAGTGTAAACTGTAGATGGTTCATAAAGTATTTGTGCTTCTCAGCGTAAGACAAGCCAGTAACCAGCTCCTCTTTAGGTTGTTTAACATTACCTGGGACACGCATCCTGGTTTCTTGCTTTGAAAACTCACCGTACACTCATGCTTCACTTGTGCATTCCCCCCCGAGCAGCCTCCCCAGCCTGAGCAAGACACCAGGTAGAGGTCAGGTCATTTCTTCACTTAAGCCTACAGCTATTCAGCCGGTCCAGATGTATTAGGGCAGTACTGCAAGCTCAGTAATTGCCCAAGGTCTGGATGAAGCGTGTGCTCCCTTCTAAGCTCGGTCTCCAAAACTCCCAAAGGAAATGCAAACCAAGAAGCACAAGAAAACTGAGGAGCACAAAGTTGTCTCAGCAACTCAAAACAGTTTCCAGAAGCTACAGTGCAGGGCTCACCCGGCCCTCTGGGTGACATTGTAGTGATAATTCATCATATTGTTATCCGACTATTGAGACAAGGGGACAATAAGTCACCAGCCAGGAGCTGCCTCCCCCTTGCAGGCGCTGAAGTTAAGTCTGAGGTGGCAAAAGGTTAGAAGGAAGGCATCAAGCTGGCTATTTGTTCATCCAATTTGGGTGCTTTTGGGAGCAGGCTGGCAGGGATAACTGCTCAGCTGCTGAAGTGGATGTGCAAACGCAGCAGCAGCAAAAGTCGGATGGGCTCTGGCCGTGTTTCCCAAGTCACCCAGCAGAAGAAATCAAGGGGGATGGCTCCAGTCCTTTGAAAGGGCTTTTAGAAATGCCACCCACTGAGCACTGCATTTGTTACGGTAGCTGGCAGAGGGTCAGATTTGTCCTCTTGAAAGTACAGAAAATAAAAGGCATCTCAGAGAGGAAACCCAAAGGGGACTAATTGAGTGATAACAATCTTCACCCTTAGGCATTGAATTCCCTCCAGTGAGGGAGGGGCACACGTAACTCCTCAAGGTCATGTCAGGCTGGCTAACCACAAATGTGCTTGGGAGCCTATATGCACTAATAATATTAAAGCCTTTTGGTAGCAAAAGCTGCATTGTTTTATAATGACTAACCATGGCTCTGGTTTCATGACCTCGGCGTGTGCTGCTACCAAAAGGGGCAGAGGGAGGTTATGGACAGCATAAAGTTGCATATAAAGGGTGTCCCAAGAGGCCAGGTCACCCTGCAGCCGTGGAGTCCCTTCCCACTGTCCGACTGCCAGACCACATTCCCTCTCTACAAATTGCCAGCGCTTTCACACTTCCTCAAGGAGAGATCATTTCTGCAAGGGAGGTTAATTAACGCTGACCCGCAGGCCATGATTAGAAGACAAGACGCGCTTTCTCCTGCGTCGTCTCTCCACATCCTACTTACTATCTGAAAGAAAGGGATGGCTAGGGAGTTGAAGCTCTGCTAAATCTATTGTTCTGACCGCTTAGCGCAATAATGCAAAATATTTTTAGCAGGGATGGCAGCAATATAAGCATGGAGGGATGCATCCCAAACCCATCAGGATGCCAGTGTCACTCGGAGGTCTGAGTTGGGGACAGACCGCCAACAGAGGGTTCATCTGAAACTCTAAGCAAACTTTGCTGAAAATGCTTAAACACTATTGCATTCTCCTAGGTATCATTTAGGCTGAAAATACAGCAGAAAGGCTCTTCCAGCTGAACTCGTTCCTCCTAATAACAGTTAATAACAATGATTGCTGTTCAGATTGAAACCGCATTAATACAAACTTCAATTTAAACAGCAGCATCCTCGTCTAATGCCAAGAGGTTTACGTGATGCATAATCAGCTCTTCTAAAAAGTGTCACATTCTATGCCCCAGCCTTTTAATCAAGAATTAGTCAAATACAGTGCAAAAACAATGAAGAAAAAAAGGAATACAGAGATTCAATATTACTCAGCATCCTCTTCTGTGCGGTATTTTGCTTATCTGGCCAGTGTCAGAAGGTAACTGATCTCAGTTTTTCCATTTGGGCTGAAGGTTGAGGGTTTTGAAGAGGTAGATCTTTAACTGAGGTAAACAGAGTGTCATATCTGAGAGGATTCTCATATTCAGCCCTAGTCTCACAAGAAGAGATGATCTCAATGCACACACACATCAAAGTGGCCAACACTGCTCACTAGAAGGCATTGGTACCTGATAGAGATCTTATAACAAGGTGTCTTGCATTCCCAAATCGTATCCATGTGAGTAACACCGCATGAAATTTGCCTTTAGAATAACGAAGCCAAATCAAGTATTTATTAAACTACGTGAGAGAGATAAATAGAGGCCCACAGGGTCACTGCCCTCACTTCGATAACTGAAGTCCTGGAGGCAAATGGAATACTTGACAAAATACAAAGCAATAGCAGAGGCAGGTAGGGCCACATTGATTTAGTGCCTTCCAGATTTTTTTAGACAAATCAATAGATGTCATCTAGCTTCATTTTATGAAGCAGCTCAGCTGGCATCACACAGTTAATTAGTAGAACATTTGGAGGAGAAAGTAATTAAGAAAAGAGGTATACAATGGATGGGAAGCTAAGTAATGATGGTAGGACATGGGAAGACTGGAAGAAGTTTAGGTGGAGTTCCTCCAAGGTTTGCTGTTGGGATCTCTCTTGTCAAACTTTTCCATTGACCTTTTTGCCCAAAAAAACTTGAGAGCACTCAAAACCCAAAGTTGGAGCAAAGACACCGGCTCCATTTGATTTGTGCTGTGCATGAGGAAGCAGGACCTGGTGCAGGATCCATAATTAAACACTGTTTTTTTCAGAGAAAGGCTTGACTTCATTATGAAGTTCTTCACTTGGCGTGGCCCAGCTGAGCTCCAGCCTTTAGCTGCCCGAGTCACAAAAAAGCTCTTTGGGAAGTTTGAGTCACAATTATAAACCAAGAACTTCTAGTAGTTAAGCCAGTTATTCCTCCTCAGATACAAAAAGAGGGAAAAGCCCAAGCAATGATACAGTGGAATCATTTGTAACGGCAGTGGGCATAATGAATAAATGACTATTTTAAATTCATTTTCCTGCTGTGCCATCGCTTCATCTTTTCAGGTTTTATTAAGCCAACCCTCCCATTCTGAACCGCTGGGCATGCCTTTCATTGCTCAGTGGGTTTCCGTCTCTACCAGATGTTAACAGCAGAGACAGGAAAGGCCCAAACGCAAAGACTGACTTCAGGGAACAGAGTGTGGCTGATTACTGCCCAGGGCTAACGCTGCTGTGGACTCTGCTGAAATAAAAGGCTCTGCTCTGCTCCATTGCATAGAAGAGTAGGAAGAAAAAAGGCTTTTTCCCATGCCCCATCCTTCCTAGGACTATCTTGCTACTGCTTGCCTGAGTTTAGGGGTTTGTTTCCACTGGGGAAGAGGGAAATCACTCACTCCAAGTCAGTGCTGTGTCCATCAGAGCCCCCACCTCCCTCCAGCAGTGCCTCCCCTTCCCCTGTGTGCACGAAGTGGAGCTCAGAATCACACAGAATCACAGAATGACCAGGTTGGAAGAGACCCACTGGATCGTCGAGTCCAACCGTTCCCACCAATCCCTAAATCATGCTCCTAAGCACCTCATCCACCCTCACCTTATACACCTACAGGGATGGTGACTCAACCACCTCCCTTGGCAGACTGTTCCAATGCCTAACCACCCTCTCCGTGAAGAACTTTTTCCTAATCTCAAGCTCGGCCACTGCATTCCTCGTCCAGGCATATCCCCTTACCCCAGCTTGGCAGCTTACCCGAGGCCAGGAGGAATCCACCTCCGACTTTGTAGGCGCGGGGGCTGGTGAAGGGTACTCCACACACCAGCAGGAGCCCTCCCACCAGCCCGGTGGCCACAGCCAGCATGATGAACGCCGTCCAGAAGCCTCTGTACACTGCATGGTCAAAAAGAGTAAAGTTAGGGAAAAGTAGTTTTCCAAAATCTGTGTTTAACTCCTACTTCAGTAAAAGCCACAGTGAAAGCAAACTCTAAGCTGCTCATGTGAGGCAGAGCTGGAGCTCGTGCTTCGCTAACTCCCTGATGATCCATGGGCGCAGCACGCCTGGAACTGGTGCAAGCTCAGGTTGAATGTCATGCCCTAAATAATGGGATTGGAATGAGTACAAGGGGTTCGAAGGGTTTGCCAGGGAAGCACGCCACAAAAGGGAGTGAGAGGAAAGGACACCGCGCTTAGCTGTGCCTGTGGGGGATGGAGGAGCTTGGCAGGAAAGGAGGGAAAATAGCAAAATTTGGAGGGGTGGAATCAGACCACATCTTTGTTCCATTTTAATTAACACTTAGGGAAGGTGCCAGGTTCCTTGTTTAAAAATAATGGCAGTTTTTGTTAGGAGGACTGCAGGGAAAACAGGAGCCTAGGATTTCCTCCAATAATGGCCTTGCTTGAAAGCGAGCAAGAGAACAGGGCACAAGAACAGCTGCCTCTTCATCCACTGAATTTCAGGGGTGGGGAGGATTGCTGCGATTTCATGCAACCACAGCCACCAGAGCCAAAGACGCTTGCATCCGTCACATCCCATGGGATGGGACGTGGCCCACTAATTTCACTCTCCCTGTAGCCAAGTATCTTCCAGTCATCACCATAACCTTGGCTAGAGGTGGTGGCCTTCAGGCAGAGGCCCTCTGACACCCTCCTCCCAATCCCCCTGATCCATCCAGTCCCCTCAGACCACCCCATCTCCCTCTTGTTTCTCAGAAGCACCAGTCAGAGAGATTTGAGCTGAGCACGAGAAAGTGCTGAATTGATTCACACTTGAAAGTAAAAAAAAAAGAGTGATATAGAGAAGATGCACATTACTCATTTGAAACCATTTTGTCAGGAGAGCCACTTAGGGAGAGATAAGTATCTTGAACTCTCCAAAACCACAGAATTCATTTTCGTGTTTAACCTCCTGTCACCCGTTTCTCTCAGGGAGCCTAAGAGGATGCAGATAAGGCTGAATTATCTCTGGAGCAGGTAATAGCTGGAGGACTCCTCTTCTTGGACGGCCTCCTGGTTCGTCATCATTTGCATATGAGGATGGACTGGTTTGAAATAAAATCGGTGCTAATGACAGAAGCGCTGGCTCCCTGCAAATGCTGTGAAGCTCAGTGGCTGCAGCAGAGGAGCCCAGCGCTCCCGCTGCCCTCGACGCGGGTGCTGGGACACCCTCATCTCCCCAGGGGTCACAGGGGGCGGGTGCTGGGAGCCTGCAGAGCCCCCACTACCCTGCACAGAGCCCGTTCCCAGCACCAACCGGGGATTCAGCCCAACAGGCATTTCTGGAGGCGTGCGGAGAGGGTTTCATAGCAAGGGCTGACAGGCAGGGACAGGTGCCTGAAGGGCCTTTTTTTAGTACAGAAAAATTAGTGTGTTTATCAGTGAGAACATTCAGAAACTGGACATCGTGCCTGCCTCTACTAAGCAGAATAAAAACCCACCCCTTAACCCACATGCTTGCTGCTGTGGGCTCCTCCTTCTGCTGTCAACAGGTCCCTCGTATCCATTTTACATTACAGCGCGTTCCCCGGGGCAGGAATCCTGCACAGCACAGCAAAAGAAACTAGCTGCTCTTCCTCACATGCTCCTACTGACAATTTTTTTTTTTTTAATTAATTCCTCATAAAAAAAAAATAAAAAAAAAAGTACCGCTAAAGGCTAAGGAAAAGGTCAAGATGTTTGTTTGTGCAGTATGCCTGCCCCGGATCCCTGGAGGCAATGCAGAGTGATGCACACTATTTAAAGAAATCAATTCATTTCAAAAAAAAGATCATTGAATTAATTCTAGCTGCTGCCACCAATTTAGCAAATTAAAATTCCTAACAGCAGCTGATTCATTAAAGGACTCTGAAAATATAGGGAAACATAAATAAAAAGGGGACTAGTTGAAAGGAAAGCTCTCCAACTGTGTCAGAGTCGGTGTATTAAAAATAAGCCAGTCACTTTGTGGGTCTTCTCACACTTTGGTCTTTAGCTGATTTTCCAGTGCTTGTTTATTTTGTCTTGCAACAAATCAGTGCCAGAGCTCTCCCAGGAAGCCAGACTTCGGAAACGAGTCAGCGCCAAACTGCCACAAGCCTGCAGCCCAGGAGGAATTATTTGTGTTCCTTGCCCACAGGGTCTGGATTTGGCCATGGGGCAGAAGCTCTTTGCCTCCAGCTCCTCCTAGTGAGCAAGGAGGTGGGAGAGAGTGCATTTAGCATCCTCCCTTGCTCATTGGAGTAAGTTCTGGCTGGTTCTGGAGGACAGAACATGTGGGAGAAGATCTCCATGTGCTCCTGGTTCGAGGCAGTCACTGAGCAAGAGCATTTTGTTAAGGAGCTTTCCAAAAGTCTTGGTCACACTTAGCCACATGTATTTACAATGGTAGCATGGACACACATGATAAATCTCTTCCTAATCGCTTGGGAAAGTAACTGCTGGAGGAAGAGGAAAGAAACCCACCTGCAGTTGTGTCATAGGAAGGATGGGGGAAAGGTCCAAGAGCAATGGGCATGGGAAAGAGGTAGCCGTGCATGCAGAACTTGGTATGTGCTTGGCTGGCTGGAAGAGAACAACAGAATCAATCCCTGTTTGCTTTCATTTGCCTCAAAAATCATGATTGTATTATTCAGAAGGCAACGTACTACTCTGCAAAATCTGCCAAACCCTCAGAAGGCTGGGGAGCACAGAAGGACAGTAAATCCTAGTTAGACAGAAAAAAGAGAAAGAAAAAGAAGAATGATGGGTGAGGGGAGCTATAACAGGATCTGGGACTGCTACCCGTACATCTTCTCATCCTCTTAACCTGAGCCTGTGCTGGACGTAAATCATGAAAGATGAAGCAACTGAAATCAGTGTAAATATTCCCATCACTGTCTTCCTCCAGAAAATGTGTCCGACTGCCTGGAAGGGGCACAGGTAGAGGGTGCCAGAACAGGCTACCCTACAAGACTTCCAGTTTGTCAGAAGCAAAAGCACAATTAGAATGGAAGTGCCCCATCAATATTAATACCACTGAGGCTTATCATGATTAACAGTAATAGAATGAATGTTAAATGAATTAATTAATGGTTGGCCACTTATTTAAATATGTTCCCCAGCTCAAAGGAACACTTTATAATAGGTGGACATTAGTTCATGGTAAATTGACTATGGAATACCTATTGAATTAATTATTACATCCATGAGAGCAGCAAATTAATTTGCCATGATCAATCCTATTATAATAAATACCTAAAGAAGTAATACAAATTTGCCACTTATCAGAAAGAGTCATTTTACTTCAGGTAACGTTATATTATATCATGTATTTCCATATAAAGTAATTAGATGGCAAACTCCCTTTCTCAAGCCTGTCCCTTTTTATCAAACAATTCCTGTGCGAAAACCCTCACATTGTTCAGCTGAATGGTGGCAGTAACGGTTCCTGCAAGACTTTACAAGAAACACAGCTCAGGGGCTGGGGGACAGCAAAGTCACCTGAAGTTTTAATCATCACAGAGTAACTTCAGTGTGGGAACCTGCATCTTTTGCAGCCCAGTGCCCTGTGAGGCCATCATGCTGATCCACAGGCATGTGAGCATCTTCAGTGCATCAAAGCACCAGCAAGCACAGGGTCAAGGCTTATGCAGTGTTTAAAACTTCTGCAGAACTTATTTAAAAATCTCTTTTTTTAATCCCCAGCGCTTCCCTAGACTTGTGGCACCCCAGGGCAAGGCTATCCCCGGAATATTTGCTGTGCTCTAATGCAAGAGAGCTGGTGGCTGGCTCAGCTCGCTGCTGCCAGGCGTGTTGTGGGGTGGTCTCACTCCTTTGCTCTTTCTGGTGAGGACAAAGAGGATGAAAAAGATGAAATAAATACAACCATCTCCTCATCCTTGGGAGCCCTTCTTGTGCTTCAGACTGTGAACAAACAGTGCAGTGGCATCATACTTACTGTACCAGAAGGTCCAGATAGTCTCTGAGTGGCCCTCACCAAAGAACCAGCACCTCCAGAAGAAGCCCTCATGATGGAAAGTGAGGATCTCCTTCCTGACCTCTGTTGGTATTTCAGCCTGTGGAGGAATGAAAGTTTATACAGTTGGTGCTTTCGTTTCTGTTGGGGTTTTCATTTGTTGTTATTTGAGCTGGTTTTGGAGGGGTTGGGTAATAGAAAGGCAGATGCTGTCCTTGACCTTCTGCTGTACCACAGCTACATGATGTTCTGATACCAACCCATCCCACAGACCTTCACAAAACAGTTTCTTCTTTCTCTAGTATCTTTGAAGCACTGATTGCCAGGGCTGGACGGGTACGTCCAGGTGTGACCAAATGCAACAGTTCAGAGTCCTTGCTACTCTGCAGAGTCCACGTAAGGTCTGGCCTAACCCTAGAAGACAACCCAACTCTAACACTCCCAGTAAGCCTCTTCCAATCACCAGCCCAAAGGTTTCCTTCTTTCTCTCCCTCTACTGAGCCCAGCAGAAGCTATGTTAAACTTAACATGAGACAAATTACTCTGCCCACACCAATTTTCTCATAGACCACCACAGGATGTTGAATTTTTTTCCTTTTTTGTGAGTCTACTTCATCCCCTAGACTAGACCTGTGAGCACAAGGCTTAGCTCTCTCTAGAAGGAAGGATATTACAAAGCTGAGTAGTGGACTATTTACCAAAAAACTTATTTAAATCATAGTCAAAATGAATTTTATCTGTAGCATATGCAGCTTGATAAAGGGGACCTGACTGCTACAAGATGGTGTTTTGTGGGGGACAGAGAAACTCCGTACAGGATTGACCCCTATGAACTGGAGAAAGGAGACAGGACTCAGCAGGGAGTGCTAGAAGATGCTTCCCCCACCTCAAGGTGTTTATGCATCAAGTTATGACTGTTTCCATAGCTCTGACCTGATTCTCTTTTTATTTCAGGATAAAATACCAACTCTGACAATGGTAACATCCAGCCCTCAGACTTGGTCAGCTGGATGGCTGCTGACTCCGTGCATCTACAGCACATTCAATCGCTGCTTGGCAGGTGCTTGAGACCATCCTTATCTGCAAGGGACAGGATTTGCAAGTTTAAGAAAGGGCAGAGAAGGTAAAACAGCCCACTGAACGCAACCGGTAACTGAAATAGAAATAATAGTGTCTGAGCTAGAAATAAAACAGTTCAGAGGAAAGAGCAAGAGCAGCTCCTATTTCTGCTTGGTGCTTTTGAAGCCGCTCTGCTTTAGCGACAGGCATGCTAACGCTTGGCCACGCGTGCACCTTAAATGTCTGAGATGCTTATTCACGGCATGCGGTGCAACAGTCTCTAGCCTCTCCGCTTTAAAAGAGAACAGCACAAACAAAAACCTGACACAATTAACACTGTCACTTCCCAAGTACGCAAAAACTGAGCAGCGCTCTTCTGACTGTGACCCTCTTGCCACCTCTGGGGCTTCACTCTGCTGCATTAAGCAGAAAAGACAGTGTCTTCTGCCAGACAGTTTTTCTATCATAATTTTTTTTCAATAGAGAAAGTCATTTGGAAACATGACTCAAGCGAACAGCGTCCTACAATTGATTAAGGCGTTCTGAAATGAAAGAAAAAATTTCTTGCAGGCATCATGATGCTTACCCAATGTGACTCACCACTCCAGAAAAAAAATCAAACCTAATTGGATTGAACTTTGAAGTAGCAAAAAGTCTGCGCACAACAAGGATCTTCCTGTCATTTTGTAATTGAAACCACACACACCGATGGCTGCAAAAACATTTTTGAAGAGTGGGTGGCTCAGGGAACTGATCTGGTTGTTATTTCATTGAAGAGTTAAGCAATAGCTAGTTCAGTTACAATCAAGCTTTCAAAGGGATCTATACACAAGTTAGCAGTTAGTACTAAAATACCAAATTGTCCTTCGAAAATTACATTTCCTGCTAAGTGAAGTCCTATATAAATCTTAAGTTTAAAATATATCATCGTCTTCTTGTTAGATGGGCAGGAACTCAGCTACCCTGTTCTGCATCTCACGTTTGCTTTTGTTTTCTGTCTTTACTGTAGTCACATCACTTGAGATGTAAACGATTGCCAAGTCGTACGCTTTAAAATACGAACTATTTCTAAATGAAGAAACTGCAGAGAGAGAAATCTTTTAATGGCAAATATCAGGAGATACCTTTTGTCTTTCGAGGCAAATGCTGTCAGCAAGTAATGCTCTTACAATTTTGCCTTTCATTTCCTAATGTTCGTATCTGCCAGATTACAGAGAGGCTGTCTTCATGTTTCCTGGATGCACTTTACTTCAGTCAAAATGCTAGATATCATGAAATCGCTGGTTTGGATTTCAAAGTTAGTTCTGGTTGGTGTTTTACATTAGCACATTGCTTTCCACCAGCGTAAATATTATGACAGATTTAAAACTTTAAAATCGTAAGTTATTTAAATAAGTCGAGATTTCAGTGTTTACCTCTGCGGTCTGCAGCGTGCTGTTCCCCCCCTCAAAGACACCACAGGTCTCCGTAGCAAGAAGCCAGTAATCCGTCCCGAAAGCGATGAGAAAGAGCAACACGCCGGTGCCGCCGAGGAGCGCGGCTACGAGAGCAGCTCTTCCAGCCTTCATGGGGCAGCAGGTAGGCAGCAAACTCGGAAATCAGAAAAGAAGAAAACTACTGAAGTTTCCAGGGCCACTGGAAGAGGGAGAAGAGAGAAGTGCTATTTTTGGACCTGGATAATAATCTTCTGGGTGGTGTAAGTTTCAGCGGGTAGTGGGAACAGGACTAATAAAAGCAGATGACCTGGCATAACCAAACAGCTGTGGCATTAAGGAACACGACAAATAGCTATTGAGGCAGAGCAGGAAGGTTTCCAAATAAACATACGGCTGTTCGTTTCAGGAGAACACTACAGAGGGCCCTTAGCCTCTGTAGGTCACCAGTGGTTGCAATGCAGAAGTTCTTAGGTCATGGGAGAGGTTTTAAAACCCTTTTTGTGCATGAGATGAGCATAAAAGCTGAGAGTGGCGTGAGCAGATCTGAAGTCAAAGATCCTTACCGTGTCGAAGAGCCTACAGTTTAAACAGCCGTTGCTGTGAGATACCTGTAGCCGCATCCTCGCAGCTGCAGTTCAGAAGTGGCATTTCTGGAATATTCATCTTTCCTTCACACGCTTCCTCTGAACAAAACACCAATGTAGATTTTACACAAAGCAGCCCCAGACATCCAAGCAACAACATCAAAATATCGGTGCTATCTCTTCAATAACTCATAACATCTTGCTGCTCTCAGAAGTGATATAATCAACCCAAAACGTTTAAAACCAGGCAGGTCCACATCTAACATGACAAGGAGTATTAATATCCAGTGTACATACCAGTAGACCTAGAGCGTCCTGCTCTGCAGAAGGATGTCCTCTCGCCTGCCGCAGAAGAGCAGACTAAACAGCAGCCGTACCCCTCCCACCACCCGAGCTTGCTCTTGGAAGCTCATGAGGACGAGGACATTCCCACATGGAATTTCACTGCCATTTGGTTCCTAACAGTTTTGTCTTCTGCTGGAGCATCTGCTGTAGATCACTGCCAGAAAGGGGATGCCAGACTAGGAAAATTATGATTTCTGTAGGGCAATAACTGTATCCCTGTGACATGCCAGGAAGCTGGGGGAGGGAATTTAAGCTACAGTGAAAAATCAAGTTCTGATTTTCTAACCTTAGCCTAGGTCATGACCTGTTCTAAATAGGGGGATAGATGAAATGTTGACTTCCTTACCCTACCAGGATTTTGCGTTGCCAAATTAATTTCCAAATGAAATTAATAGTTAAAGTTAACTGTGAACATATGGGTATCTCAGAGAAACTGTACAATGGTTAGGGAAACCGGAGAGGGTTGGGTAGAATTTTGACTATGCTTCTAGCCAACTGTTGAGGCATATGGACTGACAAATCTGCTCGCTTTTCTTCTATGAGCACAATAGACTTTAAATTATAATAATTTATTCTGTCCTCTGCATTTTTCTTTTTTAAATATTGCAGGCTAGGACAGCTTTTAAATAATACATTAGATTTTTTTCTGTCACAGTGGCAGTGATGCTGTTTATTTAATCAGACCGCCAGCATGGGAGGCATCCAAGAGGATCCAGGAAAGAGGTCTCTGCCCAGAGGAGTCTCCACGCTAACATAAGGGGAAAGTAAAGGTGGGTCAGGTTACAGACTTTGTCATGCAAGGTTGAAACCAAACCACAGTGCCCACAGCCCCAAAAGAGCTCGAGCAGGGCTGCAAGGGGCCAAAGTGCAAGGAGGATAAATGATGTTGCCACATCTGGCACATAGGTGCTTCCAGCCAACCCTCCCTACGCCTTCACTCATCCCAATCCCAGCCCATCCCTGAGCAGCCCACCAGCTCCACTCTTTTTCCATAGTTCTGAACTGCGATACCATCCCCACCCTGCAGTCATTTGGTTACTTCGCAGGTAATGACGGCTGCAACGAGATGATCTCATTGTATTGAACATAAGATGCTTGATTACGTACAAAGTGCAACACCTCTATCACCCAATAAACCTTCAATAAGTGTCATTTCAATCAGCTGCCATTTCACTGACGTGCAATCCTGGTCAAACTCCTCTGAGGTAACAAGGACAGTAGGTGGCCGTGTCTTTGTTCAATCTATATCTCAAAGCTGAACACGATCGACGAGGATGGGTTGGCAAAGCTTGAAGGTGCTTGGTGAAGACAAGGGTTTGCACACCAGAAGTGAAGACTTTTTGCAGACTGCAGTGCAATTGCCTATAAATAAAATGCAAAGTGGGCACTCATGTATTTTTTAAAAAAGCGATTAATGCACATATCCACGTGCCTGCTTTTTAGACAGCTGTATTTGGCGATACTGTATTTATGCTAATGTGCATTCACACGATAGCGCTGTTTGCCATTTGGAAGGTGTCCTCAGCAATTCTCGGTCCCATTGGCAGAAAAACCCCTGCGTGGCTGCAGCAGAGCACTGCTGGTGCTCAGCATTGGCTCCTCACGGGCTATCATGAGCCCAGCCAAACCAGTTCTTAGGCTGTGGAACAGGAATTGAGTTTGCAAGGTCAAAACATCTCTCCACGCAATGAGCTGACCCTTCTCCTTGATGCCCTCCCATGCACGTGCTCATCACTATGAAGGTCTGAAAAATTCCTGGACATGAGGGACAATGAGACCATGTCTGGAGCACCAGCAGCTGCAGGGATGGGGTCAGGGCAGCTGCTCCAGCGTCACACGGTGGGAGCACCCAGGTTACACAGGGACAGCCAACACGAGAGGGGCTACAGCCCTCTTAAGCGCCCTTTCACTCTCCTTAATTATTTTTTATTTCTAATTAGGCATAATAGAATAGAATCAAAACCGCTTTGGGCTGGAATGGACCTTTACAGGTCATCCAGTCCAACCTCACTACGGGAACAAGGACATCTTTAACCAGATCTGGTTTCTTGGAGCCCCATCCAACCCAACCTTGAATGTCTCAAGGGATGGAGCCTCCAGTGCCTCCCTGGGCAACCTGGGCCACCAACCCCATTGTGTCCAGCCAGCCCGTACGGTGTTGGCTCCTCGGGCTGGCAGGTCGTGGGGCTACCACAGGAGAAAATTCCTTCAGCATTCACCTCACCTCTGCAGGCCCCTTGCTTCACTGTTTCAGGGAAGAAGTTAACTTACATTATAATAGAAATCTTTTTCATAAGGCTTTTTAGTCTAAAAAAACAGGGTATAATAGAAAAACTCATTCCTTTACAACTAATAAAGATGTTTTATTCTGAAGAGTAAGACTCAGACCCATTCCGGTCTCAACATGTAAATGAGGGGGTTTTGGGTTTCTTTTGTGCAAGCATTTTGTTCATATAGATTTTATACAATGCAAGAGAGAGCCTTGTTAACAGACAGGACACACAATATACTAGAAAAAAAAAAGGAAAAAAGGAAGAAGAAATGGCAAGAAAGCCACCAATAAATCATTCCAGCCCCCGTCTCTTCCTCGGCAGTTAGAAAGGGCTGGGGATTTTCTGATGAGCTAATCAGAACGTGTTGGGTTTAAAAACCAAATCATTTTTGAGGAAGGGCTGAGGTGAGCAAGTATCTCTGGAAAATATTTAAGAAAGGCTTTTCTTAGTTTTGAATGTTTCTTTTCAAAGTTTTTAAAGAAAAAGTTCCCTCCTAGAGGGTAAAATACCTTTCAATATGTATTAAAGAATGAAAGCAATTATTAAATTTCCTTTCCTACCTTAACTTTTCTGGTGCCATCCGGGATCTGCCTTCAGGTTCCTCTTATCCAGAGAGGCTGAATGAGGGTGTCACCCCAAACAGCACTGGGACCTAGATGTTAGGAAAGGGAAAGTATAGTCTGGATGTTTTATTGACCTTTGTTTCCTAATTGACCTTGACGATATTTTGCCCTTAAACTTTAAAACTGAAATCATGCATCTCCATACATAAATATATCTATAAACGTACATAACTCCAGCAAGGAGATGGGGCTAATAAGCTTGGATTATTCCCAGAATCAGTGTTTTACGTTTTGCTTGATCAAAGACTCCATCAGCACGGTTTGATTTGACATTTTTTTGTGTTTTGATCCACGCTTACAGAAAATGGTATATTATGTAGATAGATCAACATATTTTTACATTCTTATGCTGAAAGCAGAGGATTCTTTTCCTATTTTATAAAAAACAGTTGTGATTTCAGGTCTGCTTTCACTGACTTCCCCAGTACACATACCTTTCTGCACTGGAGCTTACCCTGATGACCTGTCATGCTCTGAGAGATGTTCCATGCAGCATCTCCTTAAGCAGATGGGGTGAATACCTCTCATGGGTCTCTGTTTTTACTCCTGCTCCCACAAAACTCAGAAGGAGAAGAAACCAAGGAGAGCAAAGCCATTCAGATCGTTACAAGTTCTAACCAAGCACTATCATCTTTGCCTTGGAAACGCCACCAGCATCGCCAGTCGGTTTTGCAAGGAGCAACCCCCCAGTGTGAGGAGGGAGAGGAATAGATACCCCTATTGCCATTTGCCCCTTTAATTCTGCATTGAAATTATAAGCACTCATTCATCTCCATCACATGCTCCTTTTTCATCTCTTCCGTCTACACGTCTCTTGGAAGAAGCACGTAAGCCTGGGTGTTGAAAGATCCTTAGCGTTTCTTATGAGGTCAGATACCCCCAGCACTTGATGTCAGGATTGAGAAAAGCTCCGCTTGCCTCACCTGCTTCTTAAGTGTTGCCAGTACTTTCCAAGATTAAGCCATTATAATCTCCTTAAGCGCTTGTGAAATAAAATAAACAGAAGCATGATTTTCTGGTCCAAATGAAAATTTTAGAAAGCTCAGTTGCTGAACGCAAATGCTTTTTCAAGTCATGAGTGCAAAAGAGATTTACAGCCCGAGTTGTAAATGCAGCAGATCTAGGTGCCCAGACTTTTCTGATATAGTTTTTGGGCTCTCGCTTTGCCATTGAGCTGCTCCCCAGCCTTAGCAACTTTTGCCTGTTTGAACCTTAACTTTCAAAAGGCTCCTGTAAACTTCCAGAGCGAGCACAGAGCAGTAACTCTCTGAACCACTAAAGGAATCAAACTGATGCAATTTATTTCCACAGAACCATGCAATATTCAATGATACACTGAATCCGTGTTTTTAACACTCTTTAAAGGACTAAAACCCTGCAAAGAATTAATTAGGCATGCTCCGAAGCCTGAGCATTTAACAGTTTTCCACTCAGCTGTAGAATTTTAAGACCACCAACACTGGATACTGGCAAAGATTATCTAAGGTATTCCAGGCTGAAATACATACTGGTCAGAGGGCTCGGCCACTAAGCAACTGGAAAATACTTCATGAAAGTTTTAGCTCTACTATTATATTTTATAAAGAAACTTTAAGAAAAGAGAAATCCATAATGTCTAGAAGGTTACACTTGGGGCAGAGTGACTCATTGGGAAAGTATGTACTGCACAGAATATTGTCTTCTCTGCAAATCGTTCATGCGGCACAGAGGTATTTATGGCCCCAGCACTGCAAAGCGGGGTTGAAAGGGATTAATGGGCTGGGATCTGCACAGGGTCAGGACAGTGCGTGTGCACAGGCACCGGGGACGGTTGGAGCCACCAGGCTGGCAGGAACCTGCAACGGCCTCCGCCTTGCCACGAGCGGCTGAGACGCACACCTGAAGCCAAGCAACATCTGGAATTGCTAGAAGCTAGGAGATCCTGGCATCAAAATGTCTCTTATTCCACTAAAGTGAGATGAAAATCTACATTTTTTTAAAAAAATACAACCAAAAGGTTGGTTTTTTTTCTTTTTTTTCTAAATTTCAGTTCCATTTTCTGGAAGTGCCCTGATTTTTCCAACCATTTTGGTTGCCTGCTACAGCATGAAAATGTACTTATCCCAAACCAACCACCATCTGACAAGGTCCGTGCTAACTCAGAACAATATTGCAGGGAGCTCATTTCACACAATAGGAAACTCAGATGAAAAAGACCATGATTTAAGTACCCGGTACCCAGAAGCACAAAGGATGCTGTACAAGACAAAGATGGTGCAGGCATCCAGATATTTCATCTCAGAATCCAAAGCAAGTGAGAATCAGCCAAGATATTCACAAAGTTTATATCCCTGATTTAAAAAAAAACTTGATTATGAACTCCTTGGCTAGGAACTTGATTTATTTTCCTTTTTGCTCTCCAGCTACAGAATTAAAAGGACTAATCTTAGTAAATCTTTCTGTAGCTATTGACTGTGCAGAACTTCAGAAGAAGTTTGAAACACTGCGGACATTAAACTGGAGGTAAATAGGAGACATTTCAACCCCAGATAGCTGAGGACCTTCAGATTCAATATTATTTTCCCTGTCACATGTACGCGATTGCTTATGGCAGATTGTTTTCCTCACTTATTACAATGGTTTCCTTGCTCACAATCTTGTGATCGCTGCGCGAGGCAGAGCTGAATGCGCCGCTGTTCCGAGTGGCTCTGCCGGAGCGATGTCACCCAGAGACACAGCCCCGCGTGTCACCAGCCACCGCCGATGTCATCGGGAGCGCGTCGCGGATGCAAAGAGGTAACGACTCTTAGCTGACCTCATAACACAGCAGGTTTAATTGAGTTTGAAATGCAGCGCATGAATATTTCAGCATTTTTAAAGGTGGGCTGTTTCTAAACAAAGTGCAAATCCAAGCAACGTGGATTAAACAAAGAAACAAATCAAAACTTTAATAATGTAACTGAAGACAATGAGGGACTTACACTACAATCAATAAATATATACATATATATACATAGACACATAAATAAGGCTAAAACATCCAATTTTCACTTGCAGCAAGGTGAGTTTTCAGTGATGGGGCAGCAACAAGCAGCCTTCAAACCAAGATGAGCTACATCAGCTTATGTCAGGACAGTGCAAAGGGGTTTGTTCAAATGAAAATGGGACAACCCCCCCATCATTGCAAAGCACACACAAGCACATCATTTTGTGTCCTTAATATGAGAGAAAAGCCCAGGGTAGCAAGCAGTGGTCTCCCTGTGGAGTATTTCTGCACACAGGAGAAATACTCTAGAAAAATATCATGGAGGAGAGTATGAGAATTCCTGTAGTTTCTTTTATTTTCATTTCAGAAAGAGCCACTTTTCCAGATTAAATACATTTGGATCCCTCAATGCAGGGGAAATGGAAGAGAAAGGAAAACGTCAAATATTTCAATGCTAAAACTTACCCTGTTGTGTGCAGCTATGGACAAGAATTGAAAGGCTTGGACACTTACGTGGAGTTTCAAAGACGATCACTCAGATCTGGAGGTATCTGCCTTCCTTGGGTGCTACCCCTGGAGTTCACCCGCACCCCTCCTGGCAGAAGCGCTCCACAGCAGCAAGGTTTCAGGGTCCCTCTCTGCATCTTCTCAGGAGATGCATTCACCCCTGTCCCTGCAGCTCCTGGCTAGGCAGCAGGGATCACCTCAGAAGGTTTTTGCAGGCTCGCTGCAAAGCAGCCACAGCACCAGGCTCGCCCATCTCTGTAAGGGCTGGCACACTTTTCTCCTGGTATCACCACTGGATTTGGAGCACTTCATTTGCTTGTTTAAGGTAAACCGTTTCTTAAATAAATTTAAAAATAAAGAGTAGGAACATATTTTCCCCTTTTAACTCAGCTGTGACAAGGTTTCATTGAAAGAACTCTGTCTAGCTGTGGGTCCCAAAGCCTTATTTAACTCTCTGGCTTAACTTTGGACTTCGTGTGATTAATATTCAGACAGGATCCCTCAGCTGCTGAGGAGCAGAAGAGATCTTTCACTGTTTCTCCTGTCACACTCTGTCACCTGATAAAAAACTCTCCTTGAGATTATAAAGTTCTCCCTAAACACAATCTAAATGCTCCCTCCTGTTTAGCCTCTCCCTGCCGACTACTGAGAAGATCCGATATCTCACCATATTAAAACATCCTTTCTTGCAGTCACAGGGAGTTTCAGCCGTTTTCCCAGGCTGAACACGCTCATTCTTTCTGAGCTCCTCCCTCAAGCGTTACCTTGCACGGCTCGTGCTCAGCTGAGCATCTTTGCCTTCAGTTCCCTTTAAAAACCCAGCATGGTGCAATGAGAGCACCTGTTTTGGTGCCCACTGTGCCCTGTCCATGCTGTCCTTTTCAATAGTCACCTTATTTACATTATCTACATGCATAGGAGCCATCCACGAGCAGAGTCAGACCCATCACGGGAAGCCAGCAGCATCGCTTTTGCTTTTACATCTCCAGAGTCAGCTCTTTCTCCATTTCTTTCTTCTCACTCCAGGCCACGTCGCTGGCACGTGGTGGTGGGATGACGCACACAGATTGCGACCGGTTCTGTTTCGCTCCCTGAATCTTTTCTGCATTCCCCACTGCGGGAAGAGAGAAACATCAATCAGTATGAGAAATGTTTGGCTTTGTGGGTAAACAAGAGTGAAGGAACACTGAGAGCTACTGAGGTGGTGGCCTATTTCTCATTGGGGACGAGCTATCTCATTGCAAAGAGCACTTTTCAATTATAAAAAAAAAATCAGTGCTTCAATTGAAGAAAAAGGAAAAAAAAGATAATTTAAACCCTATTTTGTAATCTAAAATATGTGACGTATCTGGATCAATTCTTTTGTCATCAGCAATTCCTGCCAAGCATCTTAGTGCTTGATGGAACATGAAGAGTGGAACCGGTTCCAAATGCTTGCCTGGCTGGGCAAGGGGGATGAGAAAACTCTGTGTAAACTCACGCAACCCTTCGTGGCACAAAGATAATGAGGAGGCCAAACACCTGGACTGGGACACCCTTCTCACTTGCTACAGTTCCCAGTGCCACCACTTGCCCCCCAGTAGCTGCCTGGAGACCTTCACTGCCCCAGTACATCTCAGTGCAAGCCGCATCTTATCTCAGGTGGGGCTTGAGATGGGGCACAGGGGCTAGGAAGGCTCTTGGCACTCCTTGTCCATCGAATCATAGAATGCCAGCATCAAAGGGACCTCAAAGATCATCTGGTCCGATGTTTTTTAGGTGCTTACTCGTGATGCTTATCTCAGGAGGGGAGGGAGGAATCACCACAGCACCCACCAACTCCCCAGCTTACCGGAGAGGGAGCGGCACGGCCTGGGCTGCGGGCTGGAGTCACCCGGCATCGAGTAGGAGTCATCCCTCTGTGATTAAGGAAGAAAAGGACTTTGGTGCATTTATGAAGACGGGTAGCAAGTCTGTTAACGACGCTCCTGCTTCAGTAAGAAGCCATTTGCCATCCCCAAGGACTCCGTTCCCACTTGTTTTACTTTGGCCAAGAAAAACAAAGAAGAGCTATTGCTAAAACTGGGTCGAATAGATGGCAGGAAATATTTACAGGTGCCAATTTGTTTCCAGTTAGTGGAGAGGTCTGAGCTTTCACGGCCTGATTCAGTGCTGGGATGGGAAGGAGCAGCCCTGGAGCGGGGAGGACGGAGCAGGCGAGCGCAGGAGGCAAAGCTCGTCCCTGGGGCACGGACGTTCCTCACCTTGGCTGTTCTCCACCTTGGCTGCAGGCCAAGGAGGCAGGTAACGAGCTCGCACTAACGAGCTCCCTGTCCTTTCACTCCAGAGCTAATCTCTACCCTTCAGGAAAAAAAAAGAAAAAAATATAAATCAGGTAGCACAATGCTGCCCGAATTGTTCGGTGCTTCTGCAAACTGGGAATACGTCTCCCGCGCAGCTGCGATTTGGCACCTCGGTCCAGAAACCCAGACTGCCAAAATAACTCTGGACACCTCCCAGCCTGGTTTGCTGTTTTGTTTCTGCTCCTTTTTCCTCCCTCCCCTAACGAGGACCGATGCCCTCCATCCCTTGTTCGCACTTTTATTGACTATTTTAATAACAAAGCCTTCGCGGCTCCAGCAGCAGCGTTGGACTCCCTGGAAAGCATTCCCAGGGCATTTAACGATTCTCAGAGCATGCTCCATGAAAGGGCTCCCACATAATTACCGAAGGCACTATGTCATTTACACACATGGCTTACAGGCAGCTCCAAATAAGCTCCTTCTCGGGAGCGTACTTGGGTCTTGGCAGAAGAAAAGAGGACGAAGTTGCCTGGCTACAGGTGCAAGGATTTTCTGGGTGCTCAGTGGTAAATAAAAGCTATCCTGGGTCTCCAAAACCGCCCGGCCAGTGTACTCTGTGTTGGATCCTTGCCTACAATAAGACAAGCCCCCAGTCCAGGCAGCATCCAGAGCCAGCGCGATGCGCAGCTCCAGGAAACAGCAGCTTTCAGAAGGAATTTTGTCCTCGGGCGGAGGAAGGCGAACTTTTTGCTGGAAATAGATAGTCTTGGAGTTGATCCTCTGGGCTATGATTCAGATCTGAAGTCACCTCGTCGTCCTGCCAAGGTTTTTTTCTGCCTGGTGTAAATTATTTAACCTGCGCCATTGGCTCGGGAGGGATGAGGATTGTTCTTTTCTTACTTCTTTTCTCTGCCTTCTCAGCTCCCTCTGCAACCCCTCCTTGGCAGAGGCTTCTAACGCAGCACAACTGCAAAAGCCGAGGCAGATACCCAGAGTGCAGGAGACCCTGAGGCTCCCACAGCCACCCAGGTTTGCTTCATCCCAGCTGAAGCCAAGTGTCGACCATGAACCAGAGCCTGGCCTGACAAGGGCACTGGTTTCTCTGCACTGGCTGTGGAAGAAGATGGATTGTCCACTAGCTGAGATGAACTTCTCTCCTGGCTCCTCCCAGTCTCGTGGAGCCACAGACCTGTAAGAGGATGCTCTTCCAGACCTTCCTTACCTTGTGGTAAGGATACAGAGGGGAAAAGACCAACCGGCACATAATAAATTACAAGATGAATCTAACTGAGCTCCAACAGCTTCATATTTTAACAGCAAAGGACCAACCAGCTTCAGTAAAAGAGAAAAATAGATATACAGACAGGCAGCGAGCAGAAAAAGCAGGGTTTCTACAGAACTAAAGGGATTTTCCAGTTATCCACTCAGCTCATAACACCTAACTGGTTGCATCACCAAAGCCTTTGTCAAATGGAGCAGCAATAAAATACACACACAGGCTTTTCACTGGTGAATTTTCAGTGGTTTTGCTTGAAGTTTGTTTCAGGGCTCCTTGCTTTCCAGTTGGGTTTGCGAACACAGTTGTAATGCTTCCATCTCGTGGTGAAACGCAGAATAGAAAAAAACGCTTGGCATGAGAGCATTTAGATTTTTCCTGCTGACTCAAAACCTGGAAGGCCAAAACCTTCCCCCTTGGGACTACAAAAGATGTAGTGTCAGACAACTAGGAAAAAAACCTCAAATGCCAGCTGTATTTTTCATTCATCTCCTTTTAAACAAGAAAATACTATTTGCTTGTCAACTTGGCGTGAAACAGGATCCGCGTGGCTTAATTTTTCCCCTCAAAATTTAAAGTGTTGAGCTGCTTTTAATGGGCTAAAATCTACTTTTTAGAGCAGTGTTCCTCCTTTCTGCTGATAAAGTCAGCATGAAGCAACAGCATTCACCCACCCTCTCACCTCATCTTAACATCCCAGGGCTCTCGTACATTATCCCACCACTTTTAGCTATCACCTTATTTCTCTTTGCAGTAAATTGTGGCAGCTATTCTAAGACATTAGCAGATAGGCTGCTGATCACACAAATTATGCCTGATTTTTCCTTTTGGGTGCAGAGGGTTGGTTCTATGGCTTGGAGTCACCCTTATAGATATCACTGGAATCAGCTCTTGGTATTTACATCTGCTTGACTTTGGCACAAAGCAAAGGCGGCTGCTCTAAAGAAGTGTAATTAGCACCAACAAATGACTCCTACAAGAGTGTATACAGCAGTATTGAGGATATACAGCAGTATTAAGCCTCAAACTGGCATTTTGCATAATCCATAGGAGCATTCGCCAACCCCAGAAGGCATTAGCCACCATCCATGAGTCAGCACAGAGTGAGTTCTACTGCATTTGCAATTCCCACAAAAAATCCTGTTCTCTCAAAGGGCAGCTATAAGCATTCCAAGTCACAGGAGAAACACTGTTCCCAAAGGTGCTGATTGTCCCATCAAATGTACCCCAGTACCCAATGGGAGCAGCACTGAGGGGGAAAGCAGCAGTGCAAGAGTTAACAATCAAAAGTCCTTAAAGCATGTAACGTACGCGCAAAATCAGCCCCAGTTTGATGTTGTTCTTTTGAAGTTTAATTATACCAAATGTTCTACAGGAACATGCCATGTTCTTGCCTATCTATTTTGAATTGTAAGTACCAATCAGCATGTAAATGATCAAATTAAATCTTTTAAGTTGTTTGCAAGAGCCAGAACACCTTTCTGTGAACGAAGGGCTGAGCAGCAGCGGCATTTGGTGCATTACTGCTGTTCTCGGTGGGCTCTTCAATGACTGGCATTTAAACAAAGAAATCAGAGTGGAAGAAAGCCTGCGGCAGTCCCGAGTTCTTGTGCTGTTGTGGAATATTACTATCTAAATAAAGAAAGATAAATGATTTCTTTTTAAAAGGTCAATCTGTTCTCCTTCATGATGGAGCCTTGCTGCCCAAATTAGACACCACGGTTTGCACTTGGACAAACTTTTTTGCTTGCTCTAGCTCAAGCCATCAAGATCCAAGACTAGGAAAAGTGAGTGAAATTCAGGGATGGTTCAGCAATTACTGCTGTGGACCTGAGGCTGGGGAGCAAAACCCAGGTGGAGTGGTGTGATTGCTTTTCCTCTAGAGCAAGAGCTACAGAGGCAGGGGGAAACTGAAAAGACCAAGCCCACTCCTTGAGCACCATCCTTGGCCCATTTCATCTTTCCACAGGGAAATGTTGGCCCAGCTTCTCCCACTGACTTCCAAAGAAGCCAGCAAATGTCTCCACCAGCCACAGACACTGTATTTACCTTGTTCCTCCTCTGACTCAGAACGTGAACCAAAGTGGAGCTGTGGCAGCAGTAAATTTAGACTCAAAGCAGTTCTCCTAGGAACCCAGTATGCAACGCTTCCTTGTATTTTACTTTCTTCACATCTGCCCAGAGCCATAGCTACTTCAAAAAAAACCTCACCTCCAGAAAAAAATGAGAACGCTCACAAATATGCTTCTGTCCTTTCAAAGGAGTTGGGGGGGAAAGAAACACCGAACAGTTTCAAATATTTACAGTCCATCTGGACCGCTGACAATGGGTGAACCAAATTCCTGCCTTCGATGACATCTCCCAGAAAAGAAAACATGGGAAAAACAGACTTCTGAATCTACAGACTAAGCCCAATTAATAACATTTGCTCAGTAAATAACTTTCCTAGCATGGATGGAAGCCTGTGCTCACAAACCACCGAATAGCACTGCACACAAGATGGCTCATTTGTTTGTCAGGAGTTGGATTGAGTTGGGTTTTTTTCTCCCCCTTGGTATTTCCTACTCACTGGAATGCAATTTAGGATTGAAAAACACTTTTTTTATTTATTCAAGGCAACAGGATTTGTCTTTACAAGGAAATACCACCAGCAATAAAGTCTTTATATACATTCCTAGTGCTTGTTACACCTCCATGGGAAAAGCAGCCCATGCACGGTCTCTCCATGTCCGAGCCTCCCCCTCTTACCTCCTTCCTGGAGATGACCCCATCACCTCGGCTCACTTCCACCCGCAGGCCCTTGTGCCGGAGGATCAGGATCTCCTTGGCATGTCCCATGGGCTCCGTCTCTCCGGGAAGCGTGTGCCTGTTGTACGCTGGCCCCTGCACGTCGCACCAGAGACATCGCTGTTGGAGGTGGGAACGTCCCTTTCTCCACAGCAGCATCCCTTCACCAGCACCTGCATCTTCCTGGGTCCTTCACTCCCCTGTAACCGTCCTCCCTAGTTAAGGGGATAAACTGATCCACCCAAGTATGAGAGCCAGCAACGGAGGGGAAGAACCAAAGAAGGAAGATGGGACTCCAAACTCTGCTGCTTTATGCAAAATCACCCAAGCGATCACTGCATGTCAAGACTGAGACTAGTCTCTACCAGTCCAGGTGACACACAAACCCAGCGCAACTATTAGTCTGAGGTGTCTTCAGCCTCAGAGAATCTGCCCATCGCTCCAACATTTTATAGCAGCCCCACCTTTACACATAAATCATGCAATCAACAGGAACCATAAAACCTGCTTCAGAAGCCGTAAGGCAGCCGAGTTAATTCTCCCACATCAGTGGGAGCTGGGATAACTCTGTTGCTACAAGGGTGAGGCTGGATTCAGGCAGCAGTAAGTGCAAACGGAGGCTGTGCCTTCATCTTCATTCCACGCTCCATTTCCATAGGCTCCCACCCAGCCTTATCTCATTGCTTGTCTTGGCTCAGCAAGAGGACAGGAGGGGGTGCTTGATCCCTCAGTGCTGAGCTGCCCACACCAGCAGCATCCCCAAGGACTCAGTATTTCGTGTGTAATCCATAAAACAAAGGCTTAGGTGGATTTTAAGGATAAAGCTCCGTGTATCACCATGTGAACAGCAATTACACTGCACAGTCCTAGGTGTTGTGTGAAACCTCAGGCAGATTATTTATGAGTTATTCTGTAAACAGTAACTGTTTTCCATGCTATTTACCCGCTGCACCAGTTCCATGGCAAAGCTGCTGAGTGGTTTTAAACCCTCTGCAGATTAATTTTCACTCGCAGCTCACTGACTGTTCTCTCCTCTATGGGAAAAAAACGCAATGTGAGGATAACCCCATCCCTGCTCTGCCCTGGAGGTAACACGGAGCTGTTGCAACTGCTGATCTGCTAACCTGATGCCTGAAGATCCATGTGCTCCTCCTTTCTCCTTTCTGGTTCTGGGTACTGATGCCTAAAATACTTCATAAAATTATAGGCTGACTGGGTGAACCTTTCAAAAGCTGTCATGCTGCAAACAGAAACGTGCCACTGACTTGGAAACTGGATCTGGCTTCACACAGCCAACTATTCTCTGTTCACAAAGAGACATCATTAGTAATTATGTAAATATTCATAACAACTGCTCAGGCTGTTAGGAAAACTGAGATAACTTTTGTTACTGGACATCTAAAATACAGATTGAGGGAAGAGCTATACCGTTCTCCTTATTCGGTACAGGTTCCTTGCCAATATTTCCTGTATATTTTCCAGGACATCCAGATTCAGAGTATCCTCCAATTTTTTGTCTGTTATGACAGTCCTGTCGTTGTTGCTGCAAAGAAAACCAGAACACCTTATTTTGGAAGATGCACAGCGGCACAACCATTGCACCCCCAAAGCCCAGAGGTCACAGCAGCCCTTTTGGAGCTGACTAAGAGGGAATTACTGCAGCAGGGGCATTTGGTATCTGCATCAGAGCTGTGCCATCCACCTGCTCCCTGGTTAAGTAGATAACGGAGCTGTGGCAGAGCAGAAACCTCCGTGAAAGGCGAGATGGTCCTTCTGACATGCAACTTTTTGACCCTGCTGCCTCAGCTGATGTTCATTCCTGCTGTTGGTTCCCTTCAGTACATGCGATGGGGCAAAGCCATCAAAAATGGTGCAAGTGCCTTTTCCTCAGAGCATCCCTCCTGTGCGACTACGAGAGATACAGCTGTGCCTCCAAAAACAAGACCAGACACAGCGTTCATCAATGCCAGCAGGTCTCTCATCCACCCAATCATTCTTAATACCCACCTACGAATCTTTAAACAGCGTTTACTTTGTCTTTGTCTGAGCTATGTTGCTCCTTCCCGTGGGACAGCTCAGCAGGGAAGAGGAGAGCAGGCAAAGCAGCTTGCAAAAGCTTTTCCTGACAGTTTCTTTGAGCAGGAGGGTTGGAGGAGTGATGGAAAGGGAATGACTGCGGAAGAGCACTTACAGCAAGGATGGGTGAGATGGGGTATGAGCCAGCTGCCCCGCTTCTGCTAGCTCGATGGCGTGCTTGCGCTCCAGCTTCTCGTAGAGAAGCACGATACTTGATTTTGGCTGGTCGTACTCTCGAAGCAGGATCCTCTGCAGGTATTTGCTGTTGAAA
The DNA here is from genome assembly GCA_033459285.1 of Clamator glandarius. NCBI lineage: Eukaryota > Metazoa > Chordata > Aves > Cuculiformes > Cuculidae > Clamator > Clamator glandarius. The sequence goes on along the minus strand of JAUNZM010000180.1, from coordinate 2,071,325 downwards.
TATTCTAATCTGTTTGAGAACAAAACAAGATAGGCTTAGCCTCCTCCCATGACTTCCCAGCAAGCCAGAAGGCTCATAGTCCACAACTGCCCCATTGTATTCTATTACCTTCTTTCCAGAAAACAACGGTCCAAAAGGTCAGTCCCTAATTATTTTTGCATTACACTACACAAGCTATGATATTAAAACTTGCCAAATACAATAAAAGCTCCCCAACGTGTCAGATTTATCGTGAATTCTACTATAAGTGCTACAAGAACACGCAGTAACCCCAAAGAATGCAGCAGATTTAAATGCTTCAAAGTTCCCTTTTGAACCATTTCCTTTTACTTTCTGCTCAAAATGAGCACAACATTTGAGAAAGACCTACTGATGCTCAAGTTTGGCGCTGTTAGCTGCACACAGAGCTGCTCAGGAGGAGCCAGGGACCCCCGCAGCAGCAACGATTCCCATACCCTCTAGTGGAACTTCCAAGCACTGGCATTCCTAAGAAAATCCCTGCCAGCTGCATTTCTCAGCGGTGGCGAAGTCAGCTGCATCTGTGCCTGCAGAACCAAGGAGTTAAACCTGGCAGGCTCCTATCAGTGTATTTATATGCAATCTACCAGAACTTAATGAAAATTAAGCACTTTGCTACAAAAATCCATACAGATCCCTTATCGTTCGCCAGTCCACAACAAGCAGTTGTCCCTCCAAGTGCTACAAGCTTGTATGTTTAATGTTAATTATGCAGCCACTGGGTTGGGGTCCCCAGCTCCAGCATGGGCAGCACCACTGCAGGCAGCGACAGGCTGAAGACACACAAGATGCGTGACGCTCTCATTTCCAGCAGATTCCTTGGGCCAAGAGGGGACAAACACAACAGGAGAGGAGAAAAGAAGGGTTTTAGGGTGAAGGACAATGTGATCTGCAAGCAGGAGAGTGCTTCGAGAACCTGGGCTTAGCTTGGACAAGGAAAAGCTGCCCCTCTGCCACCTGCCTGTGCCTCGAGGATGAACAAGGCTCAGCTGATCACAGTGGAAACTTAGGGAATAGGAACCAGTCTCATTTTTTTCTACACATGCACACGGTTGTATTTTGGCAAATCCTTACTTGTCTTTCCAGTAATACTGTCCCCAGTGTCCAGATATATCTTCAATGCCAGCCAGCAAATGATCCAAGAACTAAACAGAAGAGAGGATTTCACTGTACTCCGGTTGCACGTATTGCATACGCGATGAACTCACTCAGCAAACATCAAAAGCCAGAAAACAAATCAGGGGATGCTTTCAGCTCAGTACACAGCACCGGTAAGCAAGAGGAGGGGCTGGGGGGTTAATTCCCCATCCAGTCACCCATGTGTGTCCCTTAGCTCTGGAGCACAATAAGGGGTTTGGCTGCTTGCTTTCAGGTCTGTGCAAGCAAAGAATAATCCCTGAGGGACGTGGATCTGCTCTTTATGGTATGTCCAGGATGGCTGATGGCTTGCACGCCCTGCAGATCGGGCCTTAATAAGCAGGAAATGCTCATATTGAGGTTTTTGAGGACAATTTGTCTCAGGAGATCAGTATCTTCAGAATATAGATGTAGATAATGTACAAATGGTGCTTTAACTTGAATAATAAACACTGCCTTCCTGCAGACGCTTTCCATTAAATTAAATCATTGGCTGTATTGTGCCTTATACAAAACCATTATTATTGTTTAATATTGTGTTAAAAATCCTGGGCAGGTTGATTTTTCCGCCTAGGAGTTAAATCTCTAGCATTTCCCAAATCCTTTTCCCTCCTACTGGCATCTCTGAACCAGGAGAGGTCTCTGCTCTACCATGGTCAATGCTGCTCCACACTCCTTACCCACGTCCCTGAAGTTTCCTTGGGCTCTAATTTCAAAACAAACCTATTTTTTGTGGGGTCAGAGAAGGAAAAGCTCTGCAGCCTGGTACAGGTGTAGAGTCCTCACACCACTATTACTTGCTGTATGGCATGAGGACCATGAATGACCCCACACCCCCCCATCACTGATCATCACTCTAAAAAGCAAGAATGTCCCAGCATCCAGATGGAGAAATAAATACCAGCAAAGAAGATGCTTCTGCATGCCTGGTTTCTACCTCCCTACGCGTTCAGATTGAGCATTAAGAAAATCTTCTTCACTGAAAGGGTTCTCAGGCGTTGGCAGGGGCTGCCCAGGGGGGTGATTGATTCCCCATCCCTGGAAGTGTTTAAACCATGGGCAGATGAGGTGCCCAGGGATCTGCTTTTGTTGTGGACAGGTATGGCTGGACTTGATGATCTCAAAGGTCTTTTCCAGCCTAGGGATTCTATGATTTTATGATTGTTACCTTCTCTACTTAAGTCAATTGCTACGCAGCCGTTTTCAGCTCACATTTCCTAATAAACACATTTCCAGAGATGATTTTCTATTCACACACCAACAAAAGAACATATTCTCTGTTCATGATAGGAAAAGCCTCCGTAGCTTATCGAGCCATTCTGTTAATCTCAGACAAAGTCCTGTAACACCACTAATTGTGAGGATGCCAGGCAGGTTCTAGAAATGTCCTCAGACCTAATGTCTTTATTTCTAGCTATCATTAAAAGGACAAAAAAATGTTCCTAATGAGGCCATACCTACAGAAATGCAGCTGGGAATAAGCAATTAGATTCAGAAATATTATTTTACACTGGGTGCAGGATATTAGGCATTAAAAATCCCAGTTGGCAGCTCCCCACTTGGCTGTAAGTCTCTGACTGAAGGAGATCTGATGCAAAGTCTCTCTGTTTTGCTCCTCAGTGAACCAAGAGCATTGCAGTGGGATCCAGCCAAGCTTCCCTCCAGCAACACAAAGCCTCAGCCAGGTGTGCAGAGCACCTCACCTTCTCATGGAGTTGACGCCCTCTCTGGAAGAGTCCTCTGTAACTAGAAAGGCTGCTTGGATGGTGAGAACAAGAAGAGCTAAATTCCATCTATGGTTTAACATGACTACAGTGGTTCCTTCAATACAGTGTTTCCTTTACCTTCCTTTTAACCTCTGTTTTTCCAAACCCCTCCAAACTGATGGTGGCGAAGCAACTGGGCAACACAGGGAAGACCCTAACTCTGAAAGCAACCAAGTCTCATTTTCTTTCTTTCACTTTTTTCAGAGAAGCTGAAAGCTGGTGTTAGGTCCAAATACAAAAGCTTTTGGGTGAATATTACCTTTTTCTGCCAAGTTTGTGCACCACCTTATGCAACATCAGCCTGACTGAGTTGGTGGCTGCTATTCTAAAGCAAATAATAACCCATGGTTAAGAAGCTGCATAGGACTTCAGACCTGCAGAGGGTTCATGCAGAGCTGCAGATCTGTGGAGTCCCTGGAGGTGCATCGCTTTTCAGAAGGACCACAAAGCTCTAGGCACTGGTTGCTGGATGCATCGCTTACCCGAATGTGGATCTGCTCTCCCACTGTGGGAGCACTTTCTCTTTTCCTCTTGACAGCCAGCAAGTCAACGAGAGGACGGATGGTCATTCCCTGCAGCATAATCACAAACACAAACATCAGCCTTTCTCCACATCAAATGTTCTCAGTGTCAGTAGGATGAGGGCAGGCAGAGAGGAAAAATGCTCCACATCTGGTAGCTCAAAGACCACAAAAGTCAGCCAATAACACCAAGGTCAAGCCCCTGGTTTGCTATTTCTTGTAGCCTACCAGATGGAAAGGAGCTTGAAATATTCAAGGTTCGAATGCCTGAAATGATGATAGTTCTTGAGCCTTCACAGCATGCAGCCTCCACCAGCATTTGTCTGCTAACTCTCTGAGTATTACATGTCATAGTTCCTTACTCTAATGATCTTTAATGGCTAGCTGGTGGCTAAGTTTACTAATCAAAGCATCCACCTGGTGCACAGGGTCAAGGGAAGACTTTTAATGTGCTTTAAGCCTTGTGAGAGAACTTCTAAAATGCTGCTCTGTGGCGTTTCTTAGTCTGGCTTCTGTTTGAAATGACTTTCCTAGGACATGTTTACAGCAAAAATGATGGAGTAGTTGATGTTTATGACTTCTGAATGTCACAAATGCTGGCACGGAGGAGAGCTGAACGCATTTTTAATTGCAGAAACAATTAATGTGTCATTTTAATAGCTAATAGCAATAAAAAACCGCATCACTATTCAAAGTAAACAACATAAAACTCACAAATTCAGAAATAACAGATATTACAAAAGTTAAGCAGAGACCATGCAATTTGGTCTTTCGCCTTCACTGGATAATGAGCTGCACTGGGTTTGATTTTATAGTAGTATTTTGTGTCCAGGACTTTAGAAACACCTGAATTCCTGTGGCCCTTCCTGATTTTGGGAGCATTATGGGAATCCCAGTGTAATTTCCGTGCCATTTCACAACACCCCATAGAGGCCTTGGATGCTCCCACACCCACCAGAGAGAAACCCTCTCAAGTCCATCACCCAGTGCCGACATCAGCAAGCCAGTAGCTACAGATCAGCGTAGGCAGTGAACAAACAAAAAAACCTCTTCACAGTTATTATATTTGCTAACAATTTCATGAAAAAGGTCAGAGGCCGGTAGGCTGAGAGTGAACATCAGATGGAGAACATGGCATTTCATTTTTAAACCGCACTGAAAGGCAGAACAATGAGGGCATTTGTGACATTCCAGACAAGCCCACAGCTCCTCCGAGGACTTTCTGGTCTACGTGGCGCTTATCCAGGCCTGCCTGGAAGCACTGAGGACTTGACAATTGCTCAGTCAACCTTCTCAAAATCATTAACCAGGCTTGTTGTGGGAAGAGTCTTATGCAACTGAGTTAGAAAGGCCAAAGCTGATGAGTTTCCTGGGTTGTATAATGCACTGATAGAGCCATGTATGGACAAGCCCAGCTGCTCACACGCTGGTCGCTAGTCTGCACAGCATGCGACTTTTCAGACAGCACAGTCAGGATTTCCAAGAAAATAAAGTGGGTTTGTGCTCCAGCAAGGCTCCTAGTTGGCCTTCACCAGCTTATAAGGACCCACATCATATTCCTCCCTCGGTTTCTGTCCTGTCTTACCAGAGACAACCACCAACTTCTGTACTGACATCACGGTGAGTACAAAGAAAACTCATTGCCCAAGGCAAGTCCACCATCCACAGGAGCTGCAGCAAACGTTGCACTCACCCTTTCTACCCAAAGTGGTACACACCACGAAGGATGCTGGGACATCAAGGATATTCACTCCCCAGTCCTGCATCCATCCCCTGGCAGAAGCGCCGTGGGCTTCAGGACCTGCAGGGCTTGTTTTCCAACCCAGATTTCTGAAGGTTCATCTGAACTCCTGCTTCTGTTCCATTTACCAGTGTTTTCCCATGCTGAGCCACAGCAGCATCTGTCCGGTTCAGCTTTTAAGCCGTTTACTCCCTCCTCCCACCCACGATGCTGCAGGTATCTGGAGCCTGAGCTTGTCTGTCTTTATAGATGCTGTGCTCCCACTGAATGGTAGAAGGTCAAGGGGTCACCCTGCCAACACGTATCCACGGGGGACCCTGTTTAACTCTCACCCTTTAGCATGGAGGTGACATCACCAGCTGAGCTTTGAGGTGACACAAAAGCCCTTTTCCCAGTCTTGGGAAGGATTTTCTGAAGCCTCAGCAGAACGGAGCTGCTGCCTTAGAACAACTTTTGTATGAGACACTGACATCTCGGCATGAGTGGACGTGCCTAATGAGTGGATCTTTTCAATTTCTGACCCACGTTTTTCACCATAAAACTTGCTAGTCTCCACCCAACGATGCTCCATCCCTACCCCACCCCCTGCTCTCTCCTTTCGGTTTGAAATGTGCACCTGGACCAGTTGCCCCGCGGGTTTCACCCCCGAGCCCATCGGCACATCATACTCGTTGGCCATTTCTCCAGCTCACGGTGTGGATCAGGTGGATGTGGAGAAACAGAGTAAACTCCAACCCTCTGCATTGCCCAAGCACCCAAATCCCACACCTGAGTGGTCTGGGGAGACCAAGAAAAAGCAGTTTGCTCTTGCGGGGTGATGCTCAGCCGTGGGGCGGCCGTCACCGTGACCCACCACCTCCCAAGGTCCCAGTGGCTTCTCTGCACCCCCAACCCCGCTCCCTACAGCCCTACGGAGACCCACTCTGAACTTGCTGGGACAGAGCAGCCAGGTAGACATCAGCCTTGCTCAGTTTGGCACCAGACAACTCCAGTTTTTCCACCTCATCCTTCCTCAGCTGTGGCAGCGTTTGGCTGGTGAACTAAAAGGTGGATTTGAGAGAAACCCTGAAAGGAGCCTCGCCCTTCCAGACTCCCTTCTGGGCAGAGCAGAGCACGGGGGACACATCCAAAATCTTCACCCACAGAGCCTGCAGGAATGTTCTTGCCACTAGATGTCACAGCAATGCTGAAAGCTGCTGCTGCTTCCCTGCCCCTGGGGCTCAGCAGCTCCTCACAGCCCCTGCCTGAGCCCAGGAGGGGGAAACCCTTCTCCATCACTACCTAGAGGGGTGTTAACTAAGAATCCGTGAGAGAGAAAAGCGTATTAGCAAGCAGAGCAGCACCAGCTCTGCCCCTGCCCCAGCTGCAGGTTGACCAGCCTGGGTCAGATGTGGCACCTCCTGTAAGCTCCCCAGGAGCAGCTCAAGTCGCAGGTGCTCCTACAGCTTCTCTATAGGATTGAGCTTTGGAAAAACACCCCTGGTAGGAAAAGTCTTTAAGAAGAAATAAAAAAAAAATTAAAAAAAAAAGAAATAGCGTTATTACATTCACACTTTAAACAATTAACCCAAAATCCCAGAGCAACCAGTGCTGTGAGGGTCCATCTCCCTTCTCCTACCCTGGCAGCAGGGGTTAACGCCCCCACAGACACCCCTCGATCTGAGCAGGGTGCACACACTTGCCAAAGTTTTCCTCTGGGTAGGAAACAACCCAAGAATCACCAGGGCAGAAGGAGAAAGCAGGTAGCAACAGGGCTTAGGTATCAGTTATAAAAGGAAAATTAGAGGCAAATAAATCAAATGTGTCCTGACTTTTTTATTTGCTTCTGATTTCCAATGCTTTTATAACAAGTCACACACCCAAAGTTTTTTTCCAGTGGAAGAGTTAAAGCAATCCCCTTCCTGCTGCATCATCATAAACTGCAGCTGCTTTGCTGCATGAATGTGAAAACATCTCCAACAGACATACTAAATATTTTGATAAACAACTACTGACTGCTGCTGCTGCTTCAGCTGTTGGATGCCCCAACAGCAAGGAACAAATTCTCAGAAAATCACTCCTTCAAAATTAGGTCCTTTTAAATTGCCCCATCTGCAAACTACCAAACTGAGACAACCAAGACTTCTTTTAAAAGAAGTCTTGCTACTCATGTTCAGAGGGTTTGGAGTATCTCCAGTATCTTGCATCTTCCTCCTTTGGGATGAGGAAAACCGGCCCTCCTTACTCCACGGCTCGGGTAGCATTTCATTTCACACAAGGCCTACAACAACAACTTCTTACCTTGCTCAAACAGCAAAGTGGTTGCAGAGGTTGATTTGTGTTGGCCTTGCTCTCTCATGAAACACAGAAAAGCACCACTGGAGAGAGAAAACCTATGCCAGCATCATTCTTCACCACTTCCACCACTGCTGCCCCAGTGTGGACGGAGCAGATCAAAGAGGGGACAACTCCTCATGGAAAATGCAACAGCCCAGCAACTGTTGGCCAACCTCACGAACACATGACACATTTTCACACCTTCCGCCTCTTCCATTGATAATTTTTCTTTTCTTTTTTATGACTAACTACTCAGGAAAGCTTTAATGACTGCAAAGCCTTGTATCCACCTAACGGTCAGCTACTGGTTATTTGTCTGGAAAAAATCGTGCTCACACTTTGCACCTGCTGGTGACACCCAGATTGGTTTTACCTGGACAAACACGGTGAAGAGGATGACAACAGTTGTTGCTGCAATGAAGAGCTTCTTTCTGTGGAAGTCGGGAAGCAAGAAAACCAAAGAGAAACAAATGGCTCCTCGGAGCCCCCCATACGCTATGATGAACTGGTCTTTGCTGGTGATGGTGTTCACATGAAATCTGTTCACAAAGAAAGTCAGCACAAGAACCCCTGTGAAGCAGCAAAGAAAATGGGAGCACATCAAACAAAACAAGCACTTAGATGAAATTAATAAAATTCATAATTTTACGATACGTTTTACAGTAAAACGTTGCTGAACCGGGAAACACCAACCACACGGAACTGGCCAGGGCCCCAGGTAGTTTATTCCAGATAAACCACTGGAGAAGGGCTTTTCTTCCAGCCTGGTCCAACAGGTTTGCATTTGATTTGTTCAGAGAAAAATCAGTCCTCAAAACATTTCTGAAGCGGGTCATTACAGACACGACCATAGATCTGGGCACTTGTAGAATCACAGAATAGTTTGGATTGGAAGGATGGTGAAGGTCACCTAGCCTGACCCCTATGCAGTAAGCACTAGGACTATAAAATTTCAGGTAGCTCATCTCACAGCAAATTTTCTTGGTTTTTAACTTAGCTTTGTGCTCATCACAGTCCAGCTGGGAACCAGAGTTTCCATCATCTCACTCCCATGGCCAGGAATCCCCGGAACACACCAGACCCGGTGACTCTGTGTGAGCATCAGCGGAACACTGAGCACACGATAACCACTGGCAACATAGAAGTGTTAGCACATTTATTTTCATGGGAGCTAATTAGAGTTTTTAGGGCATTTTTATGGTCATGTGCCAGCCAAAACTTCACTCATATAATAATACAGAGCCAGATTGCAAGAAGTGAGCTGAAATATTAATCAATTTATTCTATTTGGTGACAATAAATGATTGAAATTCTTGGATTATAAATGCTCTCAAGACAAACCATCAGCAACAATTTAGCTACGAGTTACCCTCCAATTTTCAAAAGTTTCCAAGCAGTAGTTTGGATAATTAGCTATATTCTGCCTGGGTTAACATTGTTTCTCCACAAATCTTTCACTCCAAGATTTATAGTGTATGAATTTAAGACTACGTAAGGTGACAGAGCAATTGCTGTAATTTATAGCCATTTGGAAATACATAAACAGATGCAAAAAGGTACAAAAGCCAGGCCTTAAATCAGGAAGCTGTGATCTTAATACCAATGAATATGATAAACATTTTATTTCCCAAGGATTAATGGCCATTTTGATAACTGATGGCAGATTGCCACTGGCTTTTTGCTAGGAAATAACTGGATCTACATCCCTATTGCTTTTCTAAGGGGTGTTTGTATAAAAAAATAAACTCCAAAAATAGTGTCCTTGTAACGTACAGATAGGACATCTTCCTGCACACGTGCAATTAAAAATATCCCAACTTTGATAGCACATCAGATAGATTTGAAGCAAAGAAAAGCAGTGAGGATGTTCAGAAATAGGGAATTAACTGAACCTTGCAACACCTTCAGCCTCCAGAGAACCATGGAGCCAGTGCCCATCCCAGCAGATGTGAAATGCTTCAGTGTTGAAGTTCTTCACAACATAAAATATATAAAATAAGAAAGAAAGGTATACCTCAAATCATACCTCCTACTGAAAGCTCAGGCAGTGCCACTGATTTAAAGGAATAAAATTCACTTGGGTCAATCCTGTCTTAATTTAACCCTTCCTCATAAAACATAATTAGTATTCCCTAAACTAACTCAGTTTCCTCCAAGTTCTGAAGAGAATGCATTTTCTTCTGGAGAGAGACCTTGAGAAAGAGCAGAAGGGATAACCCAGTGCTGGGATAACTGTGGGATTCCAGTGCTGTTGTGTAATTAATGCTTTTTCTTTTTAGGTGCCCTCTCTTATATCCAAGTCACTCCAGATTCCTGGCTTCAGCAGAACCCATTTCTCATTTAAGAGCACTGGGAGGTTTCAATAAAGGACTAGACGTACAAATTTACGCACAAAGCCCAGCACTGTTGGCTCAAGAGCCCCCAGTTCCTGCAAGCAAGCTCTGCAGGCACCTCTCATTCTGGATCAGCACCTTAAGCACATCCAGAGCTTCTGGATGGGTGAGAGCCAGCCAGGGGCCAGTTTCAGTCACAGCAGGAATTTCCCTGCCTGCTTCGCACCCTCCCAGCACACCTACGGGTCTCCAGCAAGGTGCTGCAAAAAAAAAATAAAGGGATGCCCTAGGCAGCAGCGTATATGCAAGATGACTTTCAGCTCTGGGTTGTGTTCTTATTTAATTCATGGTGGATTTTGAATATAAGGAGGGTTTTCTTTCCTGGCTGCAGCGCTCAGCCCTTCTCTAATAACATGCTGTGCAATTTGAGGCTGCAATCAGAGCAGCCAGAGGATTTTGGGGGAGTGTGTGTAATGTTACTCTGTCCCTTACATCTTGCAATTTTTGAACTAAAAACGTCCAACTCGCTCAGAACTTCTTTTATTCGAGCAAATAATCTAACAGAAAACCACTTCAGCATAATAAAGCATTTGAACATACACACAACTGACTAATAAGCATGTTTCCAAGTGCATTTGTGGTGCACAGCTACTAAGACAAACCTTGGCACGAATTAGCAGCTAATAAAACCCATTCTGCTGTGTCTCACTAATCACGGCCCATCCTATTTAAGCAATTTCTTGAAGTGTCTATCAAATTTGGGCTCACTCTGTTTGACTCGGTGGTTTGTAAACACAAATCCAGTCAAATTTCTTGAGCGCTCAAATCCTTTGCCAAAACGCGTTCTCTTCTATATTTACAGAACCAGTAGAATTAACTGCACAACGTAAGAGGCAACGGAGAATTGGCCTCTCTGAACACCAAATCAGCCCAAGATACAACTGAGGACAATGGTGAAACAGTGCATCTATTTTTCTGGTCATCTACAACGCATGAGAAACCCAGACTATTATGGGACCTGGACTCAGGTTTTTATTGTAACTGATCTCCTGCTCATCTTCAGCCAGAACTATCAGGCAAGTATTTTGATGCACAATCCTCTTTCCTCCTGTAGTCACTAAGTCTTGGTCTCTTTTTGACTGCGAGGTCAGCCAAACGCCGTAGTGGGTTTCCAAGGGAGGCTGTAGAGCCTCCTTCCATGGAGATTGTATTCCCTGATCTATGTAATTCTGCCATCCTCAGTCCTTACCTGAAGTTCCTGAACAGAAGGCAGAAACATCCTCACGTTTTTGCCTTTTACTTCCATTCTAGCTCCTAATTCCCATCTACCCAGAAGCAAGCTGCGTGAAGCACAGCAGCATCTCCAGGGACAGCTGTGTGAAGGTTCCTCCAGTTTCCCGTTTAAGGCTGCTGCCATATACAAATTTACTCAGAATTAAATCCTCTAAATCTCTGCAATTCAGCATATGCAGACAGAGGCCTCATGGTTTTACACGGCTCTCTGAGCCCAGCTACGTACTTAACAATCTCTCCCATTCTGTGAAGATACCAATGGACTAAGAGACGCTGAAATGGAGCAGGAGATCACGGTGATCAAAGGAGGGTCTAAGGCAGAGGTACCAATAAAACAGACGTCACAAGAACTTCTACTTAGCAGCAATGCTGTAAATGGCACGTGTACAGACCAGAAAACTGTAGTGAGACCCAAGATTTGCAACATCAGTGATGGAGGAGGAAGGGAAGCATCAGCTCAATCCTTGCATTTCCATCTAATGAACACACACACAGAAGGAGCAGGAAAGGGAGGCAGAGGGGGCAGGAAGATTTTCTCATTTAATGGAATCACATTTTTCACTCCCATAAATAAATAAATCGGGAATTTCATCATACCTAGTGCTCTCCAAATGAGACAGAAAATGAGAGTGAAGCAAATGTATGGCCAGTTCCACTCATGATTTTCTCCAATAGTTGAAACCCCGAGAAAGATGAAGATGAGGGTTTCACTAACACTGCTCCACATCTTCATGAAGTATTTGACTGTGGTGTGAGACTTCAGAGATATGTTGGCCTCCACGTAACGTTTCATGCCCATGGCGCAAGCAATGATGCTGAGAAAATGAAAACAAAGCAATGCATTTTTCTACTGATATACATAGAATCAACATGTCATCATCTATAAAAAATAAATAGGCTTCATCAAGCCTTAGGTATTTGCAGACATCTCACCAGGTAGTGATTCTCTTCCTACATCAGTCCAAAAGCATCAGGAGGACCACTAGGATAATAAGATACTACATAGGTTAACCAGACTGCCTGAATCTCTTTTTTTAACAGATAAATGCAATAGGTGGCGAGTTACTTATCACAGTCACACAGTGATACCTACAACCAACTACAGCCAGCTCTTCCCATCATAATACGCTGCTTTCAGTTCTTTAACTTTACCAAACTCTAACCATCTAGGCTGAAGTTACAGGCTGAGGAGCCCACAATACGCATTTTGCCCAGATGAAAGATATTTGAGGGAATAAGAGACTCGTTTCTCCGCGTGAGAAACACGTAAATAGGACTCTTGGGAATTTGGTTGAAATCTGGTCACTACAACACGTTCTGGTAGGACTCAGGGCTGGTGCAGTTTAAGAGCAGCCCAAATGCTGTCCTCCTTCTCCCAAGCTAAGCTAATCTTGGAGAAACTCAAGCATGTGATGTACCTCACACTACATTTCTAGGCCTGACCAGGCTTGTACAGCACATTCGATGATCCGGTGGGTCTCTTCCAACCTGGTGATTCTATGATTCTCTGGGCACAGCTCCCTGTTTGGCCATTGACTCCACGCAACAATCGACAATAAAATGCTCAAGCGCGCTCATAAGGCTGCACAATGAGCCAAGAAACGCTGCTGCCGTACTCAGAACATCTGACCTGAGCAGGTATCGCGTATCCAAGGTCACTTCAGAAGTGTGCAGCGTGATTAAAACTCCTGCCTTGCAATTTTTCATGGGTAATTGGCTCTCCAAGTTACAGGGCGCATGTGGTTAGCCCAATTCATCAGCTTTTCAAATCAATACATTTTCAGCCCAGCAATCTTAGAAGGTCAAAATAATTGAGCACTCAAAAAGTTAAAGCCTCATTTATTTATATTTTAACCTGGACAGAAACATCTTGTTCTAAAAACTGTACCAGCAATTTCAAAACAGCTTTACATTCCCGAGATGTGCTTTCCCGTGGTGTTTGGTAAGGCCATCCGCACAGAGTCTTACTGCATTAAAAATTCCTTTCACAGGGAGAAAAAAGCACTCATACTTTTTGAAGAAGAAAGGAACATATGGATTTGTCTGAAATCAAAATTGGGCTCCAGGGATAGGACCTGTAGCGATGACACAGGGTGTGAGTCAGACTCAGGAAACTCACATTACCCACGGGGAAATGAGATCTCGTTTTATCCAGCAGCCTGAGACCAAGATTCAAAATCTCCTTTTCATGTAATATTGCTTGAGTTCACATCTTGCATCTCCTAATAAAACGCACTGATACTTAAAAATACACTGAAAATTGTCTTTTTTGAGTTATCCTTTTTAGACCGACCTGCTTTGCATCAAGCACTAAGCCAGAAAGAGCAACAGGGATTGAAATGCAAGATAAAAAATAAAACAAAAAATATTCTTCCTTTCCTGTATCTGCCTCAATACAGAGCAGAAAAAAACAGTTCCAGCTATGAACAAAGATCCAACAAGTATTTACAGGATGTGACTTCCAGAGCCAGGGTTTGGGAACACTTCTTGGGAAAAGGACATGGGCTCACACCAGATTCTCAGAGAATAAATTTGACATGCTCAGTCACCGCTTCAGCGATGTGCGCAGCCACAGGGGCAGGGAAAATGAAATAATTAAACAAAAACACGTAGAACTGATTTTTTTTTTGGCAATAGAATGATTTTTCAAAGAAACAAACTACCGAGATCTGCTGCTTGTACAGTTTTGCCTGGTCACAAGAGAAGGAACTGTTTGAAATCAAGGATTTATACTAAGAGGCATTTATAATGCAGCAGTGCAGGAATCGTCTGCCTTGGCAATTGTTTTGGTTTAGAAACAATGCATTATTCAAAAGAAAAGAAAATGGGTTCCATAATGGGTACGGCAGATCGTGACTGATAGAAGGAGACACCGTCAGGATAGAATGTTTCCTGCTCTGTGATGATTATGCAGCATATTTATTTCACCGTTCTCTCTCACCCGCCTGTAAGTTGGCTTTCTCTTACCTATTCCCAGAGCTGGAGTTGTTTTCAGTAACGCTACAATATTGCCCCTATTAACCATTTGAGTAAACAACCTGCAGGATATAGGAATGGTTTATATCCACAGCAGTATCATCAGTTCTGTAACAGATCTCTGAGAAACTCCTGCCACCTGACATTTTTTTTTATTTCCTTTTTATCCTCATTATTATCAGGTTTGCAGTTGTTTACATGGCGGCTATCAATGCCGTTTAAGTGCACTTTATAGTCTTTAGGGAAATATGAAATAGTTGGTTGTGATCCTCAGCACCGGCTGATTTATTTTAGGTAGGAGAACCAAATGCAACAGATATCAGCCCACAGAAATCAGAAAGACTGAATCGTTCACTGTGATTTTCGTCTGTCTCTGCTTCCCAAGGCCAGCTTTCTATTAGGATTATTATAGATGTATTTTTCAGCACCTGCTCTGCAAGTGAAATGACAATAAGGCAAGCCCGAAGCTCAGTTTCCTCTCTTGAGACTGAAGGAACTGGCCCAAAACTATTCTCTGCATAGAAAAACCTACCCAGTAAAAAAGAATTAACTGTAGTATCTATAAATTTCAACTTGCGAAAGACTGAATTTACAGAAACAAATAGTTTTCCTTTGCTGATCCAAGAAGTTGCATGGGAATACAGGAGATGGTGTTGGATACGAGCGCAGCAGCAGGACACGGGCAGTCCTTGTCTTCCCTGTGTTGCTGTAACCTCCACGTACAAAAGCTTCACACAGTAAGCCACACTCCAAAGTGGTTTTAAGATGGAAAAGAGTACAGGCCTCAGCACACCTTTGGATCCATCACCCAGAGCCCGCTGGTACATAGGGCACGTGGATCAGGAGGTGCTGGAACAGATGTGCTCTGAACTGAGACCAGGCTTTCCCGAGGAGCTCAACAAACACTCCTCGCAGCTTTTCAGATGTAGTTTTCGATTGGGCCACACTAATAAAATGACAAAATACGCCAAGAAAAGCTCTTCTGGCTCTGGCAGACCCACAAGACTTCTCGCTGCTTGGGCATTCAGGGTTTCCAAATTAAAAACACAGAGCTCAACTAGGCATTCCTCAATAACCTACGTAAGCCAATTGGCCATCGGAAGCTTGCCCAGCTATAGCCACCCGGATCGCTTGTGACTTGCAGCCACGACCTCTGATGTGCAATTGTGTCATGTGTGAAATAGGGTTGAACCTCTCAGCACTTCCACAGGTTTTTAAACCTGCTTTTTGCCGCCACACAAAGATTTCAAACTGAGTACATTTATATTAAAACTTTTTTCTGATGCTTATCTGTAAATGTAGCCCAAAAGCTTTCCTGGACAGAGGAGATGTTGGGACGTACTTACGCCATGATCCCCGAAAGGTGAAACATTTCAGCGGTGAGGTAGGAAAGGTAGCTGTACAGGAAGACAAAGAGGGGTTCGATGACACGAATATCCTTGGTGAATCGCGTGGTAAAGGCGGCGGTCATCCCAAAAGTAAGACCTACTAAAACTCCTCCTAGCCCAACCACAAAGAATTTTCCAACTCCAGCAAAAACATCCACACTTTTGATGGCTGGCATCTCACAGAAAGATCGAAATAGCTTGTAGAGCACCTGGGTGAAAAATGGAAGAGAGAAAAAAACCCCCATGAACAAGATGTTGACCAGACTTGGCCATAGGTAGCAATGACATCAAGATACGCTGCTGGGGTTTGTGCCAGCACAGGGTCAGCATCCTTCTCTGGAGGTTAAGCGCCCAACAGGGAAGTGCTGTGGCACTCAAATACACAGACAGTCAAGAGTCTGTCACCTGAAAGCTTCACAGGACCTCAGGCCAGAGAAGTGGACCAGGTGCCCTCTGTTAGAAGTTGCTGCTGATGCCTTTCCCTCTGCAGAACTCTTACCCCACCTCTCAGTACCAGAGCATCCTTCCTCTGAACATTAAATACTCAAACTAAAGGCTAGTCCTTACCACTGTCACCGCGTCATTGAGGAGCGACTCGCCAAAGACCAAAATGTGCAGCTTTTCATTGACGTGTATCTCTTCAAAGACAGCTAACACCGCCACGGGATCCACAGCGGCGATCAGGCTGCCAAACAGGAGGTTGTGGAGCAACGAGACGTCCTGAAGGCGAAAGGCTTTCACCTGGCAGATCCCGTACAGGGAAAAGCCGATCCCAAACACATTCCATATTGTCCCCACGACCGCATAGAGGAGGATAGTGCCGATGTTCTCAAAAAAGGGACGGCTAGGCATGAAGTAGCCCGCATCGAGGACGATGGGTGGCAGCAGGTAGAGGAAAAAGATGTCACTGTCCATTACAGGTGGTGACTTGTCATTTAAGCCATAGATGATTCCCCCCATGATGAGTCCTACAAATATCAATAAACAGCTCTCGGGAACAACAGAAGGCAGCTTGTTATATAGATGAAATCCTGGAAGGGGATGGATAGATAAAAAACGTATTATCTCACCAGCCCAAGCTGGCTAAAGAGCACCAACCTCCTCCTCGCTTGGGTGAGGAACCTCCTCACACTCCCACCTTCAGCGGGCTGCGCTTTGCAGTAGCAGTAATAAACACACACAATTAAGGAGAAATTGGCTAGAAATTCTGAAAGATTACTGAAAATACCAAACTTCCTAAACTTGCTGTTGGTTCAGACTGCATTTCCGTATAGCATAAAGGCTGGCGATGTATTTTTAGGTAATAACAATGATAATACTAAATAATTTGCATAAATTAAAAACTATTTGTAATTATTTAGGATATAACATTGTTAGAGCATCTTCAGGATGAATATAAATAGCAGTATTTTTAGGTAATAACAATGATAATACTAAATAATTTTCATAAATTAAAAAGTATTTGCAATTATTTGGGATATAACATAGTTAGATCATCTTCAGCATGAACATAAGTAGCAGTTACTAATTTTAAATACTGATAACATAAAAAAAATCACAGAAAGCATTTTTGCTAATTATAAATGGTGCTGCTTCTAGTACTATTTAATCATTAACACTTAAAGCTGAAGACAACATTGAAACTCCCAGTGTTAGAGAGAAATGTTGAAAACCACCACAAGTCCTCGAGGTGAGTAATTAAATCAGATAAATTAATTGAAGCAAACCAAACTGGGAAAAGAATAATAAGGAAAAACAATCTGTGACTGTTGTTATTTCTTCACTCACGTCAATAGAGTTGGGAACTTATGGCATAATATGAAGAGTAGTGGAAAAAAGACCATTTTCATCTGAAAGAAATTCTGACCTTAATGAATCTCAGGGACTTCTCCATTCTAATGGGGAAAAAATAAAACAAATAGCAGTACTTTAACAGAAGTGACCACAACTCCTGGAAGGGAAATATACATCTATATATAATTTCGGACTTTCTCTGCCCAGTTTTTCAGGTGAAAAAATTTAAAAAAAAAAGTTCCAAGTTACATAAAATGTTGTTTCTTAGGAGTTGTTACACAAACCCCTTGGTGCAGCAAGATTTTATTTCAGGCTGTGCATGGGTTGAATTATTCCTTGCTGCTGGCCAGATGCAGCTCCTTTTAAGGCCAAGGAGTCTTTATTTGAAGATGAAGATGTCAGTGGGCACCATGCACGCAGTGCAGCCAGCAAGCTGATGGCAGTGAATCATAGAATCATAGAATCATCAGGTTGGAAGAGACCCACCGGATCATCGAGTCCAACCATTCTCATCAATCCCTAACCCATGTCCCTCAGCACCTCATCCACCCGTCCCTTAAACCCCTCCAGGGAAAGTGACTCAACCCCCTCCCTGGGCAGCCTCTGCCAGGGACCAATCACCCTTTCTGTGAAAACATTTTTTCCTAATGCACGTCTTGAGGTGTGCGGCACTCAGAATTCCTGGAAAGCCTGACAGTTTCCCTGTCACTAGCAACACTGTGCCCAGGCGTGAGCTTCTAGAAGGCAAACCAGCATCCCCATCTGCAAGTGCAACTGGGTAGTTATATTCCATGCAGTATGGTTGGTGCAGCCTGAGGATTTGGCATGTTACCTCAATGCTCCAAGACAGGAGAGGAGGTGAAGCAAACACCACCCCTGCCTGCTCCATCCCCAGAGACCCCCATCCTTCCTCACCCCCTCAAGATGCCTCACCTATTTTGGCCAAGGATGCAAGCATTATCCAGAGGGTGATTTCAAACGGGACCTGAACGTGCTGATAATCCAGAGAGAAAAAGGCGTGCTCTGAGGATTCATTGCCCTGGGCTTCCTCGGCAGCCCAGCTGATGTTCTCCAGGATCACGTCCTCCAGCAGCGGCATCGGTGGGGAGCTCTCCAGGGCTCCGTCCCCAGTGGCTTGGAGGATGGAGGAGAGCAAGGACGCAGCTAGGACAGCAGGTGCAGCTTTGTGTCCTGATCTCTGCCTCTCCATTTGCCCTAGAAGTCATCAGCCACGGGGATTTGCCTGCTGACTGCTCCTGGCCAGCGGCTCCCGCTGCTGCTGGACACACTGGAGCTCAGCTGCATGGGTTGCTGCAAAGAGAGGAGCAACCGCTCCGCCTCACCCTGACTCTCCACTCTGGTCCATCAGTTTCCAGATGGACAATCGCACCCTTTGGCATCATGCGCCAAATAGGCAGAGGCTCCTCCTGCACCCTTAGACCATCTACACACCCATGCATGCTCGACAAGGAGACAAGTCGCACTTTAGTCCTAACTCTCAACATAGTTTGACCTCCAGCCTCTCAGAAGCCCTTCTCAGAGGGGAACAAAAGAATCCTCAGCGCTTCTACAGCTGCCAAGCTTTGATGGAACCGTTCCCGCATGAAACAGCCCCATCTTGCAGTGAACTCCACCAGATTTCTCCAGCACCCACGGAGAGAACACGTGGCAGCAACATTACTGATAATCTCAGGTTCCATTTGGTAAATCAAGCAAAGCTCCCAGCTTTCTTGTGCTAAATTCAGAGCTCTGGCGCTGCACTGGATGGGGGGGTCACCTGTGCTGGAAGAGCACATTCCAACAATTGCTTAAATCTTCTTTTTATAAGGGTTCATAGGAAAAGTTATCTTCATCTCTTTTCACTACTTGAAAACAGCACTGAGAGCCAAGTGAGCTTGCTTGGAAAAGTTGGTGAGATGGATAAATAAGGAGTTATTTGCAACAGCATTAGACATATTAATAATACAGAAGGGGAGAAAAAATGTGGGGCCAAATTCTTCCATTGTGGGGTTTCATTTAAGCTGATGTTTCAACAGAGATAAATTTGGTGCAAAGAACGCATATAATTAAAATATGGAGGCCCCAGGGTGTTGTTGGACTGATCGATGGCCTATTTGTTTCTCTTCAGCTGCCTAAATGACACCAAAACTGAGCTGCCAATAACAAGCTGGTGACCCACTTTCCTGCTCTAAAGTCAGAATCCAACATCAGGCAGACGCAGAGCCTGGGTTTCTCAGTACCACGTGAGCTCCCCATTTCTGATCCAATTTGTAAAGTAGGAGGAGGACAAGCCTTGGGAGACAGGGGAGACACAGGGACACACCCTACGAGTGACTCCTTTCCACTTTACCGTGGTCCATTTGAATTCAAAGTCACCCTTTACCATGCTTGCTGACTTCAAAGCAAAGTGAGACTCCTCTTAGAGCAGCCTTCCAGCAAGCTAAGCTTTCAGAACTGGGCGCCACTTCTCGCTTTACATATTCAAATAATTAACAAAACTGCAGGGTAATCACTGGATGGACAGAAATCCCACAAGGTTTCATCCATCTTTGTTCCATGGGTCAATTCTACAGGGATGGGGAGGACAGGAAGAGGCAAGGGGACAGGATCCCACTTTACTCTGAAGGAGGGACAACACCGTGCTCTTAAAATCAGTTAAGAAGCAATTAAGAAATTACTCAACC
This sequence comes from Clamator glandarius, assembly GCA_033459285.1. Classification (NCBI taxonomy): domain Eukaryota; kingdom Metazoa; phylum Chordata; class Aves; order Cuculiformes; family Cuculidae; genus Clamator; species Clamator glandarius. Next base: position 2,051,358 of record JAUNZM010000180.1, on the reverse strand, counting down.
AGAGGTAAGAGCAAGGAAGCGGTTCTATGCCCGGGCTCGCATGCCAAGCCATCGCATTTCCTCTTTCTGATGAAATATTTGGTGCTAAACTTGGGAGTTTGAAGACTTGTTCCACTTGATGACACGCAAAAGGAGCTTTGTGAACCTCTCATTCCCCCCACCTCAAACAACTTGTTCTGGTTTTTTGCTGTTCTCAGGAAAAAGGCAAAAAATCTAATCTTTGCTTACGTTTGCCCTCAGCCAAAAATGAAATGCTTGCATCTTAGATAGAAAAGAGACCTGCAGAGTGGAGCTCAATAGCTCTGGGAAATGGTTTTGTGCATGGAATCAATACCTATTTGATAATGGAACCAGAAAAAAAAACAAAACAGCCGAGTCAGGACAGTATTTGGGGAAGGTCAACAGAGAGCATTAAAATATGCTATAATAATGTTCATGCATAGAACGAGGACCTTAAGGACAAAAAGATACACACGTATACTTCTTTACCTTCACTGCTCACCAAACTTGTACCTGAACAGAGCAAAACACAAGAAAAAGATATCAAAGGTCAAGAGAGGGGCCAAGAGCCCAAGGCAGAGCCCTGCGCAGGCTTTAGAATGAACCTCTCTCACCTGCTTTCTTCTTTGCTTCTTTATGTGATGGTTTTTGCAATCCCACCACAACTTCCACGTAGATGGATCAGTGCGGCCTTTCTCCAAACCGCCTTTCATCCTGCAGACCTTCAAGTATCTCCCTAAAAGTTCCAGTTTTGTTCTCCCTCCAGTTCCTGGCTCGCTGTACCCAGATCTGTGCAAGCGTAACAGAAGACTCTTGGCAAAATATTTTGGCCATTTATGTCATTACAGTGAGAACCTAAAATTTGCTCTTTGAGATTCAAAACTCCTTATTTTTCTGGTTTGCACCATTTTACCCTAAAGTTCCATTTAAATAAGCTCCTTCCTTCCCTTAAATTATGATACGTATCCCTGCTCATTCTATATTAGTTATAAATAAAACAAAAGCCAAACTGTTTTTCCAAAGTTCTATGATAACAGAATACATGTTGTTCCTCTTGCAATGGCTATTGATATTATTGAACCACTTTTTAATGTGAGTACTATTTGATGGTATGTTTATTGACATGCTTTCATTTTTTTTCTAATGTAATGTGCTTTCACACATTCTTAACTGCGTTCTGATCCTCATAATTGTATTGATGGGCACCTTGCTCTGGCTGGAATGGTGAGGACTACGAGAAGAACAGATTATTGTGTGTAATACGGTGACCAGAATTCAGGCTCCTGCAATGAGATGTTATATTAGATTAATGAAAGAATCATAGACTCACGGAATGGTTTGGGTCGGAAGGGACCTCAAAGGCCACCCAGTTCCAACCCCTCTGCCATGGGCAGGGACACCTCCCACTGGATCGGGGGCTCCAAGGACTGGAAGCTGCTCTAAGGAAAACAGCCCACATTTGTTTCTGTTAACTTTCAGACTTTGCTGAAGCTGTGAATGCTCCTCCACGTTCCTCCCAGCTATTCACCCATCACCCATACATCCCACCAGCACAGCAGGGATGCTCTCTCCCATACCACTAATACCTCAACTGCCCTCTGCACCTTCTTTCCAAATATTATTTTGGCTCTGACTGTGTTACCTCTTCTGGCAGACCCAGGACAATGCTAGTTCGGTAAATTCCCCACTCCTCAAAAACCATTAAATCTAATCCCTTGCTTACCCTACACCCATTTCCAAGACCTTTTGACCTTGATACTACAGGCATGACAGAGCAATCAGTTTTTCATCTCATGAGTTCCTCAGCAGACAAATGATTTCTGCTTCCTCCTCCCACACGGAACACTTACCTTCATCCACACGCAGCCCCAGAACTAATAAGGTGGATTATCCCTGCAGGAGCTCTCTGCTTCCTCTGGGGAAACTCTTCAGTGTTTTCTTTAGAGATTGCCGAGATGATGGTTTAGTGTTATCACCTTTCCCCCCTTGTCCATTTTCCAAGTACACTTTTTTTTCCACTGACCCTAAAACCCCTTCCTTTTAGGAACAGTTTTGACTACACAAAGCAGCCAACAGATTTTTTTAGAAGCCTCCCACTCCACAAGGAAATTAATACCCAGGAGCCCCTCCAAAAAACTAACCCTGGCTCACAGTCTGGTTCCCTCTCCACCTCTCACACCAAGCGATAATTCAGATCTACCTCCAAATTCGAGCTGGTTCTGCACTGTAACGGACACACCTCTGCAACAAAAGCTGTGGGACACACATGGAAAAGCTCCCAAGAAGTCACCCAAAAGCTCCATCTGATCAACTCATTGAAAACAAAATATAAGTGTTCGTGATATCTAGATTTGATATGGAAATAGGATTTTTCCCACTAATATCACAACGACCATTTGTTTACATTCAAAGGAGAAAGTCATTCTCATTTATGAACATGCAAATTCTCTTTTCCCCCATCAGAATGGAAACTAATAGTATTTTCATATATAATCACCTTATTTTGCAGCTTCTCTTCCTCATTGCCTACCTTTTCCCTTATATTTTAATACAGACAGTGAAAACTACACATAAAATACTCATGTTCTTTCTGAGCTGGGAAGAAGAGAACATATTTCCATCCGTATGCAAGCCCTGGAGTAATGACAGGGAACTGAAATTAGGACCAAGCCCCGCAGCGCACTTCCCTTGTTGGGTAAGATCTCATTCTGGACAGCAGGAATGGAAAACCCCTTAAAATTCAAAGCCAGAGCATGGGGGTTTTTCAGTTTATCAACAGCCATGAAAATATTGAGAAACTCAGGGTTGCAGGGAGCTGGAGGAGTCAACCACTGCATGGGAGCTGTTTCTCAGTAATTAGGAGCCCAAACCAATAGGACCCCCTAGGGTCCTTCGAGCCCTCCTCAGAAGGGCATAGCTGAAGATTTTTCCTGCTCTGGCCTTTCAGAGTTACACGGGACAAGACTAGAAGGTATTTCATGGAGTGAAGAAGAAACTCCTGCAGGAACTGGTCCTGGTTGGACGAGCGCGGGTTATGCCCATGGACCACATTGATGTTTCTGCAAATCTCCATCTCTCCAGTCTACAGGGGCTGCTCCCTGTCCCTGCTCATAGTTTTTGCACTCACAGCTGCAGGAGAGGATAGAAGAAATTCTCATTCACCATTTTCTGACAGTTTACTCAACTCTTGCTGTCCCCTGTCTGAACTGCTAATCACCCTCTGGGAAAATACACAGGCTTGAACAAACCAAATGCTGAACATCACAGAGTGTGGTCGCAGTAGTTCTGTAATCCCAAAATAAAGCAAGAGTCCAAGAGGAAAATGATCCCTGAAAATCAGCATAAGTGATTGCAGCAGGCAAAGTGCATGAGAAAGATATTTCTTCACCTAAGACAGAGGCATGAGCATCGTCCTGCCTCCTGAAGGTTGCATGTTTACTAGTATTATGGGTATTTTAATTCAGGGACTTCAACTCAGTGGGGAGGTTATTGGCTTGCTGAGCTCTGTGCTGCAACCTGGACACCTCCACACCGGTTCCACACAACCCCACATCCCCTCCAGGGAAGGCTGGAGAAGCACCATTAGGAGATGTTTTCTTTCTCTTAAGTCATTTATCTGATGAACGCAGCCTTTGTGGAATAAACATAAGCAGGAGGCTACTCCCTACTTTGGATTTGTTAAATAAAAATATTCAATAAATGCAACCGAAAGCCATTTAATGCAATGGCTCTGCCTGCAGTCAGCAACCTGTCCCTTCCATTTGATAACTGGCCTCCTGTTGTGGAAAGACTGCAAAGGGACACAGAGCTGTGCCAGGTTCCTTTCCAAGCATGCAAACACCACCACTATAAACAGCCAGGCACATCATTTTATACTATAACTTACACAATTTTTGCGTATATAGCATTAAAGTTTTCATTTTCTGTTCCAGGAAAGGTTGGTTGTTTCTTTTTTGTAATCCAATATGCAGGAAAGAGGAAGAATGATCAGAATCTGCTAATTCAAAACTTCAAGCCAAGAGTCTTTGGAAATGAGTTTGCAGTAAGGCTCCCTGTTCCATTGAGTTCACAAACGTTACCCGCTTGAAACAAGTAACACAGTTTATGTACAAAAAATGTGAGAATAGGCACGAGTCTGGATATTCTCCCATGCTTTGTTAGTTTTTATTATATCTCAGTACAGTAATTAATTACTGAAACAGCAACTCTAAATGATTGAGCAACAGTCAGCGTGTCTTAAAGTCTGGATAGTAGAAGTGTCCACTCACTGCAGATGGGCAACGAGATCAGAAAATAGCAACACAGCGTATTGAGAAATCATATTATTGCGCAAAACAAGAAATTTGAGGAGGATCAAGAACCCCTAAACAGTAAATCAGAGCTTACACATCAGCAATATTCTGTGTCTGTAACACTGTCACAAGGAACGCCAAGTTAAGAACTTCATCGTCAACAAATAAAGCTCCACATCCCCAGCAAAGGGAGGGCTTCCAATCTCATGCAAACAGCAGAGAGAAATTAAAGCTCGCAGCTTTCCTGGGGTTAACTCAACTGCAGAGATGCTACCAAACTAGACCCACCAGCCAGCGTTGGCCAACTGGCCTCAGCTGCAGCCGGACAAAGCAACCCGAGTTCCACAGCCACATATTCCAACATTACGTAACCAGAGCTATATTTAGGAAAGATGATGTTTCCACTCACCCTCAAGGAGAAGCAGCATTAATGAGACATGGAAAACCTTTGCCAGCCTCAGTGCTTCTTTTCTGTGGCTGGTTTTAAAGACACAGCTCGTCTGCAGGGCCCTCAGCCCCTCACGCTTCCAGCACTTAAACAAACATCAGTGAGTGAAGCCCCGGGAAAAGAGGCAAAATGCCAGATTGTTTCAAGAAATGACAATTTAACAGGATTGTAATGGCAAGGCCATATTTTTTCCTCCCTGAAAGAGAGTCCCAAGCAAGCATCCCAAGCCAAACAAAGCCTTGGTAGACACAGGAAAGCCCCGACTCCTTTTGTGCAAGTTCCAGGACTGCAGCTCCTACGAGCCTCCTGCTGCTGGATGCCCAGATTACCTCTGGCTTGCTCCACTGCATCAGATGTTCCTCCAGCCTTTTTGCCTTCCTGAACACAGCACTCGAGGTGCGGTCTCACCAGTGCCAAGTACAGGGGGAGAATAACCTCCTTGGACCTGCTGGTCATGCCATTTCTGATACAAGCCAAGATGCCATTGGCCTTTTTGGCCACCTGGGCCACTGCTGGCTCATGTTCAGTCGGTTGTCAACCAGCACCTCCAGGTCCTTCTCCTCCTGGCAGCTTTCCAGCCAGGCTTCTCCTAGTTTGTACCTCTGCTTAGGGTTGTTGTGCCCCAAGTGCAGGACCCAGCATTTGGCCTTGTTAAACCTCAAGAAGATGTAACAGAAGAGGAAGAAAGCTGAATAATGTTATTCCTGTATCAAGATCTGCAGTTAAATTTCCAAATGCAGATGAAGAAAGCTTGCACTGCCTTTTCAGGAACGTTACCATCATCTTACCTTGCTGAGGCTGCAGGTGCTTCACTTCCAGTGAAACAAAGGCAGGTTCCATTTACTAAAAACACAAATGGAACATATAATAATAATATACTGCCCGAGAGCTGTATGGATTTATTTAAAAGAAAAAAACCTCTTTTTTTACAGAAAATGAAATGCTTTTACAATCTAAATCAACTCTTTCACCTAGAACAAACACACATCTGCAACAACACCAGCATCCTGGTTCATGTTTCATCTCAGTCCAGTTCCTATGTATGCTAATATACACCAAACAATCCAGAGCCTGGAACAACTCCATCTGCTGACAAGTTCTGCAAACCAAAGAAATATTTCTTCAGCCACAGTGATCAAGCTTTGCAGGAGAAAAATCTGAACTTGAAAGTCCAAACCCTAGGGTTCAGCTCTGTGGCCTCACCCAAAGTCCATAAGACACCACGACTCTTTCACCTGCTGGGTGGGTGGATCAGTCCCTTAGATCAAAGTTTTACTACCACACATCTTGATTAATTTCTCTTGCAGGATCAAACCCGATGGTACCTGAGTACAATTAATCACACAGACAGAGTCTTGGGAAGAGGACAGTATAACAGATTATAAAAATATGGTTGATTAGCATTTTAGAGAGAAATTAATTTCCAATTCTGTATAAGAAAAAAGAAAACGGTGACCTTTACTTTCTCTGCTAACAAAGTATGGCTTAAGTGTTGAAATATTTATTTGGAGAAGTCTGTAGCACATAAATGTTTTTATTTCCCAACCTAATCCTCACAGTGAAATACTTTTATCCAAATGATATTCTTCTCTTCAGCAGAGCAGATCAGTCATGATGTAAACTCCCTCCTGCAGCTCTTTTTCACGCATGCTGGGTTTGAGATTTGTAAGTTTGGGGTGCTAAATTCAGAGCTATTTCTATTGGTAGCATTACGCAAACTAAACAAAGCTAAAGAATGCAAGAGCACTTCCGTGGCTTTTGATGTTTCTATATTCTGCTCCTGGGATATCTGAAAGCTTATCTGATTCAGGTTATTCCTTATCAAACTGCAAGTGAGGAGGTTTGTTACAGATCCACATCTGGTCAAGTTTTCTTCAAAAAAATGTTTGTAGAGCTCTGCCACTTTTGATTCCATGTACTTGTTGAGTGTGGAGTTCGAAAGAGGCTCCTCACAGAGCACTATGCTCCTATCTCCAGCTTCATCTCCAGACAGGGACTCCATACTCAGCTTTTGGGGAAGCTCACATAGAGGGGACTGACCTAGAGGAATATCTATGGACAGTAAAACAGGGCCGTTGGGAAGTTCATCACACACATGGTCCAAAACACAACCTGAATCACACATATGCTCCCCCACGTGGTCTCCCCCGATGTGTAAGTCGGGATAGTTTTGATAAATGCTGTTGTATGACCAGGACGTATACAAATCCATCTCTTTGGTATTGTTTTCTCTTTGGGGGATACATAAAGCTGGAGATGTGGGTCCCTTAACAAGACTTTTCTGATCTTTTACAGGTACCTCTTTTACAGATCCCCACTGAGGAACACTCCCATGCTCCATTTTGCTACTTCTAGCAAAGCTCTCATCCTGCTTCTCACATCCATCAGCAAAGCCTTTAATTTTTGGATCTTCTACAAGTTCCTCTCTCCAGATTCCCTCTTTATCCTTTTTGGATGCATAAGATTTGTGAGGCTTATCTTGATGACAGCTTTCTTTATATACAAGTTGAGTTAAGATGCCTTCCGCCAACATGATGACAAGTGTGAGAATCGGTCTGCTCACCAGAGCTCCATGTAGTCCTGAGAGTGAAGAAAAGACAAGCAGAGTACCTCAAAATTCTTCGGACAAAGAGGGATAATAATAAAAATAATGAACAATGCAATCACAGTCTTTTCGTAAAGACTGTGATTTTCCTTTTTCTCTACAATATTTATTTTTAGCAGACAGCAAGCTGCATGCTTTTCTACAATTTTAACTTCTATATCCTGTCAACAAAAGTCATTCTGAAGATGCGGTTGCTTCTATCAGCAACGAACCCACATACCCTGGCTTACTTGTTCTGCAATGAGATATGATACACTGGGTCACTGGATTAATCCCAGTACTCCTTACAGGAGGCTGTTCTAAAACTCCAGTTACTGGAGGGAGGGAAATTTTCAACTTCCCTCCTAAATTTATGCATTGCTACAGCACAACTGTTTGCTTTTTTACTTTTCAGAGTTCTTTTTTTATCTTAAGTTCCACTGTTCTCTCCCTGAAGCTGCAGGTAACACTGAAATTGTGATACATTTGCAAGTGAGACCAGAGCAGAGGAGAATGGCAGCACACCAGGCCTTCTCCTGGTTACTTTAGCACGACTGCAGAATCCTTTACAAAACAGAGGACAACATCATCTTAAGCACTTAAGGGACATAGGAAACCAAGTGCCATTTTTGAAAGAAGGAGGAGCACTTGGCAGTCAAAATCTTGCTGAACATCAATGGGAGTTGGCATGCTGCACAGCTCAGTTGCTTCCAAATAATGGGATACAGGCACCCACACCCTTCTGTGGTAAAAAACCATTGCTGCATTGCTTTAAAAATGCTCACAGCGATAATGTAGAATTAAAATATGGCAATCTTGCCAAAACCACTCTCTTAGAAACTAAAAGAAATGATGCCTGCATCCTGGGACAAAGCATAAGGAAAAGAAAGGCACAAGAAGCTCAAACTTACCGGTCTCAGTCAGCTGAGAGGGGTGGATAATCACATATTCCAGAGCTCTCTAACTACAGCTGCTGTCAGTGAACAGATTCTTACATACTCAGTCTTACTGCTGTGTGGAAAAATAAATGACGTCCACATGATTTAGTTCCCCATTTTTTTCTTCCCTTTTAAAACAGAAGTGATGCTACTGGAGAAGTGCACAAGTTTTTAATACAAATGAACAGCAGATCCAGAAGAGGATGTTAAAAACATGAATTGAGATGTTTCTGATGGAGGTGCAGAGCTGCTGTAACATGACATTTAGAGACAACAAAGGCCACTGAAGGGTCACAGTGCTTGTACTTCACCAGGCTGTTCAAAACAAACCAAATTCCACTAAAAGCATCCATCTAGGGAAGTTCAGCCTTCTTCCAAACACCCATCTGACTTAGGGAGGTTGTGATATTTACACCACTTCACCCTTTGAAACAGCTACATTTGTGTTCTTGTGACTTTCCCCATGGGGAAGAAGCGGACACCTTCATCTCATCAGATTTTGATGAACTACCATCTGTCCATAAAGTGCAAACATGCGAAGCTGCCTCTGAAAGCTGTGAATGGTCTTGTCCACCGATCAAAGCCACCGCAGGCACAGAAATTACGTCTCCAGGGCTTGGCAGAGGTACTGCGTGGTGGGTTTAGGGCTCCCTTCTCATGCAGATGGAGATGAGAGCCTGCGCTGAGCCACATCGCTCCCCAGCACCAGGTCCAGTCCACCAGCAGTTTGAGGAGATCCCCACTGATGCTTTTTCTAAATTCCCTTCCCCTCAGAAGATTAAATATCAGAAGCTGAATCTCATCCAAGTACTAGACAAAAGCTGTTAAATAAACACTGCTTACTGCAATGTCAGGGAAGACAAATTTAAAACAAAATAAGAGTGTAAAGATAATTATACAGCAACATATTGACTGCAACCCACCATTCAACGTGTTTGGGTAGTAAAACAATTACTCACCTCAAAAATTAATTCAGATTTGGGCTCCTCGCTACAGGAGAGACATTGAGGGGCTGGAGCATATTCAGAGAAGGGAAACAAAGACAGGGAAGGATCCAGAGCCCAGGGGTTCTAGGAGCGGCTGAGGACCTGGGGCTGTTTATTCTGGGGAAAAGCAAGCTGAGGGGAGACCTCATCGCTCTCGGCAGCTCCTGAAAGGCTGTGCAGAGGTGGGTGCTCAGCTTTCTTCCCAAGCAGCAAGTGACAGGACAAGAGCAAACAGCCTCAGGCTGTGGCAGGGGAGGCTTAGATTAGATATTAGGAAAAAATTCTTTACTAACAGAGTGGTGAAGCCCTGGGAAAGGCTTAATGATTCTATGATTACTATTCCATGATCTCTAACAGAAGGACTGAAGTAACTCTGACCACATGGGTCCAGTGGAGTCTCTTTAAATTATTCCTCTTCCCTCCTTATAACCTGTATGGCACAAGAGACTCGGGTTGTTATTGAGGCAGCAAGACTATTTTTACTCCCGCTGAACTTATGTAAAACACATTTCATATTCAAACGCTGTTCCAAATTACTTTATCTTTAATTACCTCACATGACTGATTTCTGCTGCAGCAGATGTGGTTGTGACTCCGAGTATTCCTGGGAGGGGAGCAAACCTCGCAGGAAACAGGGTGGTTTACATTCCATGTACTTTTAAACCTTGTTTCCTTCCACCAGGCCGATAATGAGTGCCAGCTGCCAGCAGAGCCTTTGGACAGCAGTCACAAAAAAACCCACAGAGGAGCAGAGAGAGAGAGAGGAAAGAAGTTACCTGATAAATACCGAGCGATTGAAACCAGGTCGCAATTCATTTCTGTTGTACTGAAGCACCAAACGCATCAATAGACAGGAAAGTTAACAACCTTCTATCAGTAAGATATTAACCCCCCCAAAAAAAATTATATTTACAAAAAACAAATCAGAAGACGACAAAACCAAATTTACCCCAGAGGCTGTGAACAGATTGCAGTTGGAAGCAGTAAGTAAGGCAAGTATTTCTGAAACCTGAGGCTAAACTTAAAGCAGACTGTATAAAGAAAGAATAATTGAACGTGTCATTCATACACAGAATAAAATAAACCCTATTCCATCGTGTACTACAGGAACTACAGCAGCATGTGAACAAAGGTGCTTATTTCAGCCCAAACTGTGTCTTACTTGCATATAAACAAGAAATCAAAGCTGACTGAATTGTTTTTGTCAAGCACAGCTGCTCCAAGCCTTTTGTCCATCGACACCAGAGGTTGTTTGAACAACCCCTTCCTGCATAGCAACTCCCACTGAACTCAGCACCCTCCTAACCCAGGATAGGGAGGGTGTGAGGGCGGGAGCCCCTCTGCTGCGAGGCCGGGAGCCCCTCTGCTGCGAGGCCAGGCTGAGAGCTGGGGGTGATCAGCCTGGAGAAGGCTGTGGGGAGACCTTAAAGCAGCTTCCAGAGCTGGAAGGGGCTCCGAGAAAGCTGGGGAGGGGCCCTTGGAAAGGAAGTGCGGGGATAGGATGGGGGTGGAAGAGATTTGAATTGGAACGGGACAGACAACAGGAGGAAATTCTTCCCGATGAGGACGGGGAGCGGGCCCCGGGCCCGCCCACAGCTGCGCGGGTGGCCAATAAGAGAGGAGGGCGGGCTCGCTTATATAGGGCAGTGAGCGGGGAGGCGGGGCCTCAAGATGAGTGACAGACACAGCGACCAGTGGAAAGGCGGAACCTGCTCTCACGTGAACGGCAAGCGGCTCCGTTAATGGGAAGGCAGGGCGGGTTGTCACGTGACCGACAGGAGGCTTGACCAATGGGAAGCCGGGACGGGCTGTCAGGTGACGTGTGGGCGGGGCGGCCAGCGGGAAGGCGGGACAGGCTGTCACGTGACAGGCGGCGGGGCGGCCATTGCGGGGGCGGCCGATGCGCGGCCCCGGGCTCCGCCGGGCGCGGTGGCGCGAGGGCGGCCCTGAGCCTCGTTCGGTTCCATTAGCCTGAACTAACGCTCTGCGTGCGGGGAGGGGTGGAGGAGGCGAGGGGGCTGTTCTCGGCGCTGGGTGTTCGTAGCGAGAACGGAGGCGCCTCCGAGCCCTCCAGGGCGCCTTCACCAGAGGGACCCGTGAGAGGAGCCGCTGCGCAATGAACCGTGGAATGGTTTGGGTCGGAAAGGACCTCAAAGCCCATCCAGTCCCACCCCTGCCATGGGCAGCGACACCTCCCACTGGATCGGGGGCTTCAAGCCCCATCCAACCCGGCCTTGAGCCCCTCCAGGGACGGGGCAGCCACCCCTGCTCTGGGCAACCTGGGCCAGGGCCTCCCCACCCTCATCATGAAGAATTTCCTCCTAACGTCCAGTCTAAATCTTCCCCCTTCGAATTCAAAGCCATTCCTCCTCATCCTATCCCCGCACTCCCTGATCAAGACCCTCCCCAGCTTTCCTGAAGCCCCTTCCAGCACTGGAAGCTGCTCTAAGGTCTCGCCGGAGCCTTCTCCAGGCTGAACAACCCCAGCTCTCGGCCTGTCCTCGCAGCAGAGGGGCTCCAGCCCTCAGATCATCTCTGTATCCTATGGGAGGAGGGTGCTGGGTGCAGTAGGAACTGCTGTGCACAAAGGGGTTGTTCAAACATACACTCCTGGTATTTGAAATGGATGCAATGTGAGCTCATCATCAGGCTGCACAAGATTTTTCCCTGGCATACAGATTAAGAACATTAAACAAGAAAGGAATAAAATCCCACAGTAATGGTAGAAAAGTTTATTACCACAGTGCACCTGAAACAGCAAGTTACGTAAACAAGAGAAGCACGCAAGCAGTGTTTTTCAAACAGTTTTTTGAACACAATTTGTATTGATGAATACATTAACAAGTAACAATTCGGTGTTTTAAGACTTAATAAACAAACAAGAAAACCAGAGGTTTTTCTGGGTTATACAAGTTAAAGTTATATACAAGAAACGTAATGGATTCACTGTAATTAAGAAATGGCCTCAAAAGCCTTTTTCCCCGTCTTGCATTAGGGACCGTGTTTTAAGACACTGATGAAGGGCAAGTAAGTGAGAAATAAGCAACAAATACAACTGAAAGACCCCAATGGAACTGGGGATTCTGGTTGTGCTGTAGTTTTTTAGGCATAAAAAAAGCTGATCCTATAAATGGCCGGCAAGCAGCCTTCTCATATTTACGGACAAGTTACTGTTTCCTTTGGAGCATGTGAACTGTCACCTGGGATTTGGATAAATCCTCATGCAGTTCAGGGGCAAAGAACACATCCCCTGGAGCTCTGCTGGAGATCCTCAAGGCGGTGTGAAACTTTGGCATGTGAAGCTGAAAAGAACACACCTGCTGGATCTACCAGGCCAACGGGGATACTGAAAGTGAACAGTTCCAGTTTAAAAATTGATCCTACACCGCCCTCTGGCAACATGCGTTAAAGAACACAGTTCCCCTGCTGTCAGCAGCGCACAGCTCATTAATTACGCACTGCAAAAGGAGCAACCAGGGCTGTTGGGCAAAGCTCTACTGCCACGGGTGGAGCTGCTCTGCCCTTTCCACCTTCCCCATGTAACTGCCCAGGGGAAAGAGCAGGAAAACCGGTTAATTGGGAAGTGTATTCAGCGCTCTCCTAAAACCCCAAACCTCCCAAGACCATTCCGTGTAGGTGTTTCCAAAGTAATTAAAACCCACTCGTTGCACCAGGTGAGAGATCCAACCCAACACGTGTCACACACAGCAGCAGTGAGTGTGTTCTCTTCAAGTTGCTGTGCAGATCTTTGTAAAACACAGCAGCGATTTCATCTGGAAACTTCAAACCATGAAGAAAGCATGCAAAAAAAGTCCATCGTGTGAGAAAGCATTCTAAACCAGCTTTATTGGAATGATAAAGGAATGGTTAATGTACAAGATCAATCCTCAATACCTGCCTTCTACATCAGAAAAAATAAAGAACAGATTCAGCTCTTGTGCCCATCAGTAACCTAACATGGGTATGGGAAACAGAAAAGCACACTGGCAACACGCCCCTAGCCCTCCTCCTAACAGCATGCAAAGAACCTGCATCCAAACGAATCCAACTGTTCCACGCAGTCCCACAACAGAGAGATATGTTTGGAATTTTTCAGTTTGTGTTAGTGCCTTGTCCCCTGGACAAAGAAGTGATTCAGTCTGTCCCAACCGAGCTCCCTTAGGAATGCTGATACAGTGTGAACGCTACCATATGGCGAAGGTTGGGGACCAGGGGAGGGAAGTGACTTTACTTTCCTCAACTTGGCAATTTTCTTGACCATCAGAAACAAGAGATTGACCTCATTTCAGAGTGTTTTGGGTCGCTGAACGGACAGAATTTGGCAGCGACTTTCAATTACAGCTTCTCCAAACTAATGACTGTAATCCACAAAACTTGCACCATACTTTCCTTACTCAGGAAGCAGCAAATTGGCTGGCAGGATTATAGCAACTCGAGTGTCAAATTCCACTTTTCTTCACAAGAGTTTGCTTAGCTCGCATACATACTTTCTCAAAAACCTCGCCACCAGTTCAGACTCAATGAAAGATTATACTGATATTAAGAAAGAAAAATCACCTGGGTTCAGAAAGAGGAAATTATAGCAAACAACAGAAATCTGACACCAGAGTTAAAACCTAACCTAACTTCCATCCCCCCCAAGATCTTACAAACAGATGCCACTCAAGTTGAGTAATTACTGATAAAGCTTGTTAATGCAAAAGCACAAATGCATATGTTAATCTTGCAGGTAAGGCAACATTAATCTGTCCCAACGCCTTTTGATACTGCGCTTGCTGTTATAGGCACAAGGCTCAAACTGGCTCCCAGGCTCCCAAATCAGAGAAGGTAAGACGCAAATTAAACGTCACCTTTGTAAGCCTATTTTATTTTATACGTAAACTTATTTATTTTACTCTCTTCCTAATTTCAGACTTCAGAACTGTGAAACTTTGTTTCAGAGTGGATTTAAACAGCACTGCAGACACTGTGCAGCATCGGTGTAAGTTAATGGTGTGGTGATAATACGGCGCAGCCTCTGGCTGACCTGCCCTGCCTGTTTCTCTGCCTTCAGAGAGCAAAGAAACCACAACGTGTGTGTGTGTGTGTGTGTGTGTGTGTGTGTGTGTGTGTGTGTGTGTGTGTGTGTGTGTGTGTGTAGCCATTGGGCTGAGCCTCTAACTACAGCAAGGACTGATTAGCATTCTTACTCTCTTTTCCTGCTTTTGGGGAGTAAGCCTTTTATGTGATGTAAAATGCATTTTCAATTCCCCATATGCTTTTAAAACCTTTCTTATCCTTCAGGGCACTTGTAATTATTTGTATTTTTGCAGAGCACGGCCAAGTAATACAGACTCTCTCATGAGCGCTAGGGGAACAGACAGGTTAATATTGCACACGGTGAATTCCCCAACACAAGACACTTTAATTCACAATTCCTGCAATAGCTTCATGATATGGCAATAAAGATGGGAAAAAGGGTTTTAAACCATTAAAAAAAAAAAAAAACTTGGTTAATTACAATGGCTCTTGCTATTTCAACATTTATTTCTTCACTTGAAAAAATAGGATGTGACTCTACTGACTATGTGAACATGCAGCAAAATGCCTAGTGCTAAAAGCAGAGTGAACTGGTATTTTTGTAGAGAAATACATTAAAGGCTTTTACCTTTACAGAGGTAAGGAAAGGCCATTGCTGGCTGGTTTGGCTTATTTGCAATGTTGCCTGGGACTGAACACTTACTTCACTGAGGTGGCCTGGGTCCTGCACACAGGCATGTAACCGATCGTGCTTAGACAGCTGTGTCTGGACTTAGCAGTGGAAAGGCTGTTCAATGCCCAAAATCCCTGTTTCTTTGCCCAAAAAGCCCACACTGATCACTTCAATGTGATTTGTTTTTAACATCTGTACAGTGTGACAATACGAATCTTAAATACCCACTCCACAAACGTAACTCCCAAAGTGACTACGATGGCTGCACTACACGATTCCACCTACAATTCCACCTGAAATTAGGAAAGACACTGAAAAAGCACTGTTTAATTCAATAATGGTTTTGAAGCAACTCAGGCACTGCAGTGAGTATCTGACACGAGTGTGGGTGCTGTTGCTTGTTTTCTGTATTTAACTAGTCAGATCCCTAGGTATAACCCAATCTGCATTATTAGTACTAAAATAGTTTCTCAGAGTTTACACAAAACGGACAAATTGCCAGGACAGTTTAAACTACATGAAAATCATTAACGTCTAATTGTTTCAGCTTCCTACGCTTCCAACTTTGTAACAATACGCTCCGTGCTCTCTACCTTTATGTTCACATTTTCATCTTGTGGTCCAATTTGTATTGCGTACGGTGAATGCTGCAAGCACCAATCACATGTTAGGAATCACATCAGCATTTCTTGAAGCGGAGACAATTGTATTATTTTATAAAAAGCTGTGGAAATTCCCTTTATAGAATGGTTAAGGCAGTTGAAATTCACGCTTGCTGCTTTGCCAGTGCCTCGGCTTCCTGAAAGAGCAGAACAGAATTACACATTAGTACTTTGGGGAGGCGACAGCTCAGCACACCCATGTGAGCATGTTGCCATAACCAAACCTGCAGCAGGACATGGTTAAGCAGTGAGCAAGAAAAAGAGTTACAGGCACAGCCTTGTAGGCTTTTTTTTTTGGTTGGACCTCATACTTTTGTCTGAAGATTAATTTAATTACCTGTGAGCAGCAACATGGCCTACACAAAGATGAACTGTCACGGTGCTCTCCCTGCGGCACTTCAGAGTGCACAGCATAGTTTATTTTAAAGTCTGACATGTGCTAAACTGAACTTTTATGTAAGGGAGTTGTTTGCTTTGTTGACTGTAGGAATACTGAAGATAGCAGACTCAACAACATAGAATTATAGAATCATGGAATGGTTTGGGTTGGAAGGGACCTAGCCTTGAACGCCTCCAGGGATGGGGCAGCCACAACTTCCCTGTCAACCTGGGCCAGGGCCTCACCACTCTTATCGTGAAGAATTTCTTCCTAATGTCTAATCTAAATCTTGCCCCT
The DNA here is from genome assembly GCA_033459285.1 of Clamator glandarius. Classification (NCBI taxonomy): domain Eukaryota; kingdom Metazoa; phylum Chordata; class Aves; order Cuculiformes; family Cuculidae; genus Clamator; species Clamator glandarius. The sequence continues at coordinate 2,035,080 of JAUNZM010000180.1, read as the reverse complement.
TCCAGTTTAAAGCCATCCCCCCTTGTCCCATCACTCCGTGCCCTTGTAAAAAGCCCCTCCTCAGATTTCCTGCAGCCCCCCTCAGGTACTGGAAGGCTTCATCATTGCTAAGAGGAGGCTGTGTGCTAAACGAATAAACAAGAGGAAGAAACACTAAGTGGGGAATTTCCAAGAAGCCTGTGAGACTGAGGAGTGCGGAGGCAGGGGATGACCCCAGCCTTCAGGGCAGGAAGTATCACGTGTATCTGCCTTATCATAGATGTGGTGGATCGCTCTGGTTTTCCTGGCTACCTGCCCAAGCACATCGCACTGTGCTGTCTTTTAACTCAGGGGCATGGGAACAGCCCTGCTCAGACCGCCGGCTCAGGTCCGCACGCTCCTGGACTGCGCTCTGCTCCGCTGGCCACACGTCGTGGGTCAAAGAATGGAGCCAGAACATCAATGTGCTGCTCCTACCGCTTATGTGAGGGCATCTTATCAGTTCACAGCAGAAAAGGCAGGTGAAGAATGAAGGAAGGATTAAAAAGGATTACAAAGCCAGGAACAAAACAGGATGTTTGATATTCTGTAAGAGACAAGTGGTTCTTTGAGTGGTAAGAAAGAGAAGGTGGTTCCCTTGGCTTTTTACAACTCTGTGAGCTGGAGCGGTGTTCCCCTCACCTTCACAAAAGGGGCACAAATAACACAAGAGGACTTCCTAACCTGTTGTCTTGAAGGTCTAACTCCACTTCCTTGGGTGTGCTCCTGCACGCTACCTGGTCCAGCTTTTCAGATGTGACACTATCCCTCTTCCATATTTTTCTTTATGTCTCTCTCGAAGCCCCTCAGTAACCATGCTCTCAGTCCTTAATAATTAATCATAGCCTTTAACTCACAAAATCCTCTCCTTTTAATCACAGGATCACAGAGCCATCTACGTTGGAAAGGACCTTTAAGATCAAGTCCAACCATAAACCCAACACGGCCAACTCTACCACTAAACCGTGTGTCTAAGCACCACATCTACACAGCTTTTAAATACCTCCAGGGATGGTGACTCCACCACTGGCCTGAACCCACTCAGACTGCTTGAAGCAGGGTTATTTAAGATAAATTGAATGCCAGCCTTTCCTAGGTTTTGAGGGAACATTTGTATCCCAGTGCCCAAAGCCAACAGGGCTCTGTGAAGTTACTTGCATTTGCCCTGCTCACTTCTGAGCCCTTTGGCAGTAAAACTGGACCTTTGTGTTCAGTGTCAAACAATGCTCCAACCTCTCATAATGACATTTAACAGGGGTTTGCTGTCAAGGTCCTCTCTTGCAATACCACACAGGTTGATCCCAGACTCCCTTTATTTTATGTAGCAACATACGAAGACACAATGTCATTAATAGAGTAACCCAAGCCATGTGCAGCTCTGCTCTAAATGCCAATTTCAGCATCTACAGATCTGTTTCTCCTCCTCAGCAACAGGCAATCAGCTCCACTTGACATCAAGAAATTGTGGGACGGATACAACAATCAGACCAACACAGAATAATTTGGGTAGAAGGTCCTTTACACAAAGGTTATCCTCATCAGCTCAAACACAGCTCCCCGTGCTGTAGCAAGCTACATGAAAATGCAGCAGAGTATAAATGCACTATGTTTCTCCCTCTTAAAACTCACCTCTTCCTTAAAAGCTATCCCTAAGGACATAATTGGAGCAACTGATAGTGACGCAGACTGCTTCTGCAATCTGGCAGGTTGAGTAAGCAGCGATATTCATAAATGTTATAGAGACAGATGACCTGATTCATCACGGCAGCAACTGCTCCCCAGTACCACTGCACTCCTCAGATCTCAGCCATGAGGGGAAATACACAGGCTTCCCTGTGCCCCGTGGTCTCACAGCAGCGCTCTCACTGCTTGGCTCCATCCTGCACACTGTTTTATGCAGCGGTGTGCAGAAGTTCCATGAAACTTAAAGATTCCATGACTATCATACCGTGTGCAGCTGGCCACCTGATGCCAGGGACACAGGATGCTGCAGCGCAGCTCACAGGTTTTGGTCTCTGCAGCTCTTGGTGCGAGGCAGAGTTTTTCCTCACTACATCACTCACACCACTGAACTTGTATTTCAGTACTGCTAGAAACGAGTTGGGCTCCAAAACTGCTTCAGTCTGACCCACAGATTGTAATGCTTAATCCTGACAGGTCGTCATCCACCTTTAAAATTAGGTCTCTGAGCAATGTGCACAGCGTGACCTCCAACTCTTGCTGAATAAAGTTGAAAGGAAACAGCGTGTTTATCCATTGGAACAAGAAAGCTGGAAGTGACCTGGAGGATCCTGCGGCTGTCAAGTGAAACGTATAAAGCAGGCTTGTCCTATCCTATCAAAATCAAAAGGAGAATTCCAGCCCATTGCATCCGCAAAGCGGCAATCCAGTTTGTAATTGGCAAAGGAAAACAAGGCTCCAGATAACAAGCTGGAGGAAACAATTACTCTGAAGCAAGACCATATTATTTCAAAAACAGCGACTCAGGTTTCAGGGTATTTTCTAATACAAAAATCTTCATCAAAACATCACATGAATTAAGTATTGAAATAATAGTTTGGGTTTGTGACAATCGTTTTCATCTAGGTTTCTTGTGCATTGCGCAGTGTGAAGATTAGCGATTCGTTCACTCAGTCCCAGAGTGTACAGTAAGTAAAACCCCAGCATGTTGCTGGGATGTTCAAGCCTGAACGTCAGTCTTTAGAGAGCGAGTGTCAGACAAGCAGGTAGAATGACTGGGGCAACCACGGAACATGGAAAACACCCTACCACGAGCAGAGATGAACAAAGTGTAAAATTGAGGTTGTTAACTGTGAGAAATATACACGCTTACCTTGGAACCAGGTGGCGCAGTCAAGCCTAAGAACGCGTATACCGCATTGTTCTCTCGAGCTTCGAAGAAAGCTTCATAGTCCTTTAGGAAGGGAGTTGGGAGAAGGGGACAGAAGACAGAAGTATGGATGATCAGAAACAATCACAGCTCCATTTGGTGTTACCCAACCTGCACCAAGCAAACTGCTTCCTCTGGCCGAACCCAAAATTGTGAGCATCACCTCAGGTATTTATCATGAGCACTGATGCCACAGAAATTGTACTGCCTGGAAAGTGGCAAGGTGGGAATTTCACTACCTGTGAGATGCTTCAGCCTTTCCTAGAGGGACAGCCTCTCTAGCAAGGTAGTTGTCACTGGTATGCTTGGAGGTCCCTCCTCCTCTGAGCTCGGCTGGCTGGTGGGCAAAAGCCTAAGCAATAGCAAATGCTGTTTGGAAACAGCCCTGTGCTCAGAGCAGGAACAGCCCTCTGAAGAGGCTGTTGCAGCTGGAATAAAGAGAAGTACAGGAACAGAGGAGTGGAAGAGCTGAGAGATCAAGGATGTCAATTACTGTACACATAGCATTGGGGTGCTAGTTTTATAAAAACAGATACGATTATGTTACATCCTCCCTGAAGCCCTTCTGTTGACAGCACTGGGGCTGCTCGATAACAAAGGGGTTGTTTATCTTGCTCGTGCATAGTCCGGCAGTCTGCTTCCTAGCATCTACCAGGAAAGGAATGCCTGGGACTAAGGAGCAGGGTTCATGACAACTTGCGCACCGTCTGCAGTTACAGCCTTTCCTGCCATGCACAGGCCAATAAAAGTCAATTTGCCAGTTCAGCTACATCAGATGATACAAACAGGGAAGTTCATGCTTGAGATGAACCAGATAAAGGCATACAGAGGTTCAAGTGCATGTGTGCAGAATTCACTTTTACCTTCCTGAAAGCTGAACTGTAGTAACCTGAATCCAGCTACACAAATTGACCAAACTTCAAAGTGACGTCAACCAAAAACTGGGGCATAAAAGATACCCAGAGCAAGAACTGGCCTGAAGCATCTACATCTCTCCCTGCAGAATCCCTGCATTCAGAACTGCAGATGGGGGTACATTAAAAGCATCTGTGGTGAGCAGACACCCAGATCCAGGCACATCCAGCTTTCTCTCTTCCTGTCCCACAGTGCTGCAGAGCAAAGTCCTGTTCTGCTGTGCTGCTACAGCAATGCAGCAGGAATTTGGCAGCACTTCACTGGTAAAGGAGAGCTGCACAGTGCTCCACTCGCATCCCTAAAGCTCCGGTACAGCGCTGGAGAAAGGTGATACCAACGCAACTGGACTTCCTACTGGTACAGCAGTGTTTGCCTATGGTTTTGGTTTGTAAGAGAGGTAACTGAGCAGAGATTTTCAACAATTTGTGACTAGCTCCTTCTAAGCTTTCAGCCGCAGACAACTACTGATTATTACATTTGTTGCTCCAAACCAACTTTTCCATGTCACAACTACACTCAATAAAAATTTGAGAGCCTACTGGTACCTTAGCTCACCAGGGATATGGTTTCAAGCTCTGCTTTCATTACAAGTGAGAAAAATTCCTGGCACACTGAGAGTAACTTCTTTCAGTAGCCTCACAATTGCCTCACAAAGGTCCAGACCTGGCAGGTTCTGACTTACAGACTTTGCAGGTCAGGACCAGACTGCAAGCAACGAAGAAACCAACTCCTGGAACCAGCAGAAAGCATACTGTGAACTCTCTTCAGAAGATGTTCCATTTTAACAATAAAATTAACAGTTAATCTAATAATTATTCGAGCATGGTCTACTGAGAAGTGCTGTAGGGCAACTTACTTTGGATCAAGCATTAAAGTAATTTCAAGTAGGAATTGTATTTGCAACATGAGTTTTAATCTGTTCGAGGCACTGGAGCAAGTGGACCACAAGGACCTTCACTTGCCAGCAGTACTCCAGAACTGATCCCAGGAAGGGTCAGAAAAGTGATTTATGATCATGACAGACATCACTTCATACGGGCACTTATTTGAGAAAAGGAGCAGACCACGGAGCGATCTGGGATCCATGCGTATTGGCAAACCCCATGCAGAGATCTCAGAACTCACTACAGAACATACAGTTGGGGCAATAGTGCCAGATTTCTGTCAGGTGCCAGTCCATGATCGTGGTGAACATTGGAAATGAAGAACCTTGTAAACTTTCAGAGCCATAAGAGGGGAAAAAACTCACAAGGAAAACAAAATGTATACACACTGTGAGGTGGTGGGGGGCTCAGTCCAGTAGGAAGCACAATGATCCGAGAATCTAGAGGGCTGAATTTTAATCTCCCCTCTGTGGTGGAACTGGAATAGTCACAAATCGATTATCATTACAAGCTCCAGAGGAGGGGTGAACGTCTAACACCTTCCACTCCCTTCACAGCTTGCACGCGTGGCCAGGTCCATCCCTGCTGACCACAACAGTGATGCACAGCCTATGGCAGCGAGTAAGAGGACTGGGATGAGAAGAGATGGACACCTGGAGCCATCCCTTACCCCAAGGTACCGGCTGTCGTTGAAGAGCCGGGGCGGCAGGGGGTTCCCGCTTGCTGGCCGGCTGTCCTCAGGGACGTTCTCACGCATCCATTTCCGATTCTCCTCATTGGCGGCGATATCCTTTTCCTCAAATTCAATTTTGTTGGCTTCCAAGAAACCTAACACATCTTGTTGCTGTTTTTTAATCTGTCACAAAAGAGGGAGGAAGGGAGAGAAAGCAAAAATCAGTCAAACAGTCAAGCCATTTTCTCTGCTGTTGATTATGCAATTCCAGAGTTCAACGGGGAAGCAAGGGGGTGCAAAACAGGTTAAAAACATAAGCAATAAGAAAATTCTTAGAATAAAACATTATCATAGATCTGTTGGAGCAAGTCCAGAGAAGGCCATAGAGATGATCTCAGGGCTGGCTGAGTGAGGACAGGCTGAGAGAGTTGGGCTGGTTCATCTTCGAGAAGAGAAGACTCCGGGGAGAACTTAGAGCAGCTTCCAGTACAGAAATGGGCTCCAGGAAAGCTGGGGAGGGGCACTTATTCAGTGAGTGCAAGGATAGGATGAGGGGAAATGGCTTTAAATTGGAAGGGGGAAGATTTAGAGTGGACATTAGGAGGAAATTCTTCAAGATGAGGGTGGGTCCCCTTCCCAGAGTCCAGGCTTTTGTCCTCCTCACACAGGCTATGCAACTCACATGGGGATTTCCCAAAAAGATCTCAGAGTCATCATGAACAGTAAGATCTCCAAGTAATTTTGGGTCACGTTTCTCTGGAACCCTCTTCTGCTCAGCTCAGGTGTGAGCAGTGGCCGGTATGGTCTCCAGAGAGCCATCTCCATCCTTGTTCATCTCAAGGAGAAGTCTCGGGGCTGACCAGACAGGCTGGATGAGGTCCTACACCCAATGCAGCCCATCCTCCGGGTACTCACACAGCACTGAAGTGAAAAGCAGGATGTCTGCGGCAAAGACTGTGCCACGTTTTTACAGGCAAGGTGCTTTTTATTACTGACATATATGAATGACTGACTTCTCGATACCGAAATGTTCTGCTTATGCTGTGTTTTTCCTCTGCGTGACTTCGCCACTATAAGGGAAATTATAGCTATACGAATCCTGGCAAACAATAGAAAATGACATTTCATGGGAAATTTGTTCTCTTCAAATTATTCCTTCACTAGAAAACCAGTCCACGGCCTGGCTTTAACCTAATTAGCTCAGCGCAACAAAAGCTTCATACAGATGTTGTGCTGCTGCTAATTCAGGTCAGGCACCAGCCTCCCCGAACAGCCTCTCCATATACGGCGAAGGGAAACCAGGCGGCTGCCGGCGAGCCACGCTGAGGTCAGGGCACAGCCAGCCGAGAGCCAAATATGGTGCCTGCGCCCCGGCTTGCACAGCCCCGCACCCACGGGACGCGGCTGGACCGGCAGCTGGAGGGAGAGAGGGAGGTTTCAGTGCAGGAAAAGCGCTGCCCTGGAAGGAAGAGTAGCCCAGTGTCTCCAAAGCATCCATTGACTCGTTTGTCAGCAGCTCCTTTGGAGCCACCACTGCTGGCTGCGCAACAATCCATGGCAGGGAACCAGTCCAGGTTAAACCAGACCTTGGGTGGGGTGGTTTGTTTTTGAAACACCGGGACAGGCAGATTTCCCTCTGCCTCCAGCTCAGTGTTAGTGCAAAGGGACCTACCCTGCTCTCCCAACAGGGGAAAACCGTGCTCCCAGCCCCAAAGGTGCAGCTGCCTGCCCAGGGCTGCCAGAGCCAGCCTAATTCCTCCTCACTTCTCAGTACAGGAGCGGGTGAACTCGATCAGCAAGTACCCTTGTGCTCGTAAACAGAGGAATATTACAAAACAGGAATATTGTGGGGCATTTGCTAATTTTCATCATGGCGGAAGATAAATAAAAATGGACAAGTTAACTCCACCCCGAGGAAATAATCCATCTTACAGGATGTGTAGAAAAACATTCCTCAGCAGACTCAAATCTACTGGTAAGAGGTTTCTGCGCTTGCCTTTAGTAATGGGGGTCACAGTGGGAGGGAGCAGGCAGGGGAAGTTTTTCTCCGCTGTGCCATTCAACTCAGAGAAAAGAAAAAGGAGCTCTTCCTTCATGACTGATTCTGTAGGAGGAAATAAGAGAAAGGTTTCTCCTGGAAGTGTAACCTCCTCTGCCAGCAAGCAGTACCTGGGGCAACAGACCAACTCAGGAATATAGAGACAGTCTTTTCCCCGAGTTAGTTGCATTTATTTAACGCTTTGACATCATTTGTAAATTACTGAGCTCGTTTTCATTAGTCTCAGGTCCTTAACTTGTCCAGAATCTGCTGTTTAGTGAGAACACACTTCGAGATGTCCCATGATTTTTAAGGAGAAACAAGAAAACCAAATTCTTACCCAATGTGCTGTTAAACTATACCCTCTGCCACCTAAAACAAGAGCTCTGAGTTTGAGGGCTCTCCTGAGAATGCTATTTTTTAAACCATTTTTCCTATTCCCAGCCACGCACACATCCTCACGCTCCTCACAGCGTCTCAGCTGGGTCTCACGGTGCAGTCTCTTCCCTGGCAGACTCTGCACATCCCAGCCTTTCACGCAGCATCCAGTGACCGGGCTGGACTACCTCAGCCACCAAAATGTGACTTCAGTGTAAAGAAAACGCCTCTGGCTGCCTTGTGTTGCCATCATTTCATATGATGAACTTGAACAGAGTTTTCCTCTCACACATAGGTATGCAGAACACCTCGCTGCACATTGCCACACTGCCTGTTTTGCCTTATTCTGGCTCCTTTTCCCAGCTTACTGGAGCAAGGACAATCTCCGGCTTGATTTTTCAGCAACAGGTAGCACAACCTGATCTCAGGTTCACAACCAGAGCTCTGAAGGGCTATCACAGCAGATAACCCTCTCTGCTTGTGTATGAGGAGCTAGCAAAGCTGTACACGTGTTTGTTCTGCTAGAAAAGGCACCGTGGAAGGCTGGCACAGCAGTTTGGCCCCTGTGCAGTCTGTCTGTGGTCAAAGGAAGGGAGTCTCTGAAGAACTGTAAAGAAAAGCAAGGAGCTGGTGTTGATGCGCGAATCCTTAGCTTGAAACCCTTATTGTCTGGCCAAAGGGAAAAACAAGCTAGAAGATTAAATACTGATCTCTCCCTCCTCGCTCCCCGGGCCCAGGGAAGTCTTCTAATCACAGTGACAAGCACTCAGACAAAAGTATTTGGTGCTCCAGAGAACCATGGCATCGACTGCGGGGCAAAACAGACACAGAGCTGCCAGACCACATTATTTGATGGGATTTTATTTAGAAAATTTCCATTAATCTCCATGCTGGAATACTGCAGGAAGTGCCTAAAATAGAGCAAGAGACGCCTGCTGCCGCTTCAGGGTGTTTTGTCTTACTCAAAAGGGCATACGTTCTCCTCAGGACAAGAGCCTGGAAGATAGTTCCTGCTGCCCATGTTCGGGAAGGAGCAAGGAGCCTTTCTTCAGGATGCGCCTGTCAACACACAGCACTCGCTTCCAAAAAAACCTCTCCCAGTTGCCTCACTGGGCATGGACCCCAGCCAGCACCTTTCCAGATCCCGCACTTCGTCCTGTGCAAACAACTGTCACGTCTAAAGCTATTTTGGCCTGTTAGCTGCAGCAAACCGCAGTCTGCAAACATGAAAATCCTTTTTTATACCAAGTGCTCCTGACATGGTTTGCAGGGCAGAGAGCGCCAGTGGAGAGCTGGGAGCGTGCAAACAGCACAGGAGCTGAGAGCTGAGCAGAACGCTGGCGTGGCAGGGTCCTGAGGCTGGGGAGGCACCGGGGAGGCACCGGCAGCCGCAGACAGACACAAAAGCACATCAACAACAGAGAAATCAAGGACAGGGATAACGAGACAACTGCTAGGAAGGAAAGAGGCTGCGGGCAGGAGGGGATGGGAACGAGCAAAATGGATGCATGGACGGATGGATGGATAGATTTTGGCTTTCACTGTCTGTTCCAGAGACAGGAACAGCTTCACGGCAAAATATCAGTGGCCAAGTCAAGTCTCACCACCAAGACGTAATCTTCTGCATACAAATTCACATCAGCAACATGAGGAGCTGATGCCTCCCGTAGACCTTTTTGTTTCAGATATCCTTGTATATTAGGATTCTCTGCCTTTCCCATTACACGGCAGTTGTTAAACATCCAGCTTTTGACAGAGCACATGCACGGAAAAACACCATGACAAAGACTAGGTTAGAATTATGAACAAGTTATTGTCCCTCACTTGAACACACGTCAGCAGTATAAATTTACTGTTCTCAGGTCTAACTCGCATCAGTCAGTAATGCAAGAGGAACGATGCCAGAGCTGCCAAGAGCAGAGATGGGTGATGTTTCCCAAAAAATCACAGTCCATCAAAAATGGAGCTTTAACCTCAAAGTAGGGTTAAAACCTTAGTGGTAGAAACCTCTCCAGAAAACACTGCAACATTTCAGACTCAGTATTTTTTTCTCCTCCAAACCTTTACTCACTGAAGGAAAAAAAAAACCAACACAAATCCTCATGAGAAAGATGATCACCAGGAAGGAGGCAGGGGCGATGCTGCAGGACTTGAGTCCAGCAAGCAGGCAGTACTGCTTCCCCAGCTCCAGGCAGGACTGTAAACTGGCTGTCCAACAGCTCCTAGCACCACCCCACTGCAAGGAAACAGTTGTTTTAAATACTTCACTGAAACGAATTCAAACAAGTATCTCTTCTCCGGTACACACAGGCATACACATACACAATAGTCCAGTTTGCACTCCTGGCCAAGAGGGGGTTGGGGTTTGTTCAAGTCTTGTTCTTTTTTCAGTTTATAAATAAATTCCTTGTTGGACAATAGATGCATTTTGGAAACCTATTTATGGACCACTGGAACCCAGAGTAAGTTTACAGTGTGAGCACTGCTCTTCCGATCACACAACACTGCTGTTCTGGCACTCAGCACGGGTGTTCTCCACCATTTCTTTGGGTCCTGTGTCCTACCCTCCATGAAGAGAAAAAATATCTCCCCCCTAAGATGCGATTAAATGGCTCAAACGTTACTGTGAGGATTTAAGAGAACTTTAAGGAGATTTCCTATCAAATTCCCAGACATGGTTATATCATTCCTTACAGCATACGCGTGGCCTTGGCTGCCTCACCAGCCTCCCAGTAGAAAGGCAGCTCCGGGACAGCAGGGAAGCAGCAGGGCTGGGACCCCAGCAACATGCATCTCACTCTTACTCCTCTCTCCCTGGTAGAACATCTACCTATTTTTAGGTCTGAGCAATTATCATTACAGAACTCAAACCACTTCTTTGTTCCAGCTATTTTAAGCCCAGCGTTACACACACTAACATCATCATCATCATTCTCTTTCCCAACGCTTGGTTTCTGGTCTGTGAGGAATGAGACCGAGGATAAGTACAGTAAACCCACCATCAACTTGTGCAACCTAAATCAAACACAGGAGGCTGGAAAAGCTCATGCTGTATTTGTGCTGCTTTTTTGTGCAGAAATGAAGCAATGTCCAGATGGGATCCAGATGTTCTTACATGGGCCCTTTGGGAAAGCCCATGGCATTATCAACATGTAGCCTGCCTAGCTCTTACAGCAGCTCTCTCTGGATGCGGTTTGCCCCCAGGAGCTTAGAAGTTGTTTATTTTGACATGATTCTCGCCACCAGGCACCTACTGAGCCCGAGCTGCCTCAGCACCACGTGCCAGCCTGAGTCCCAGGGCAGGAGAGAGTGGGCTACTGATTCCCACTGCTCAGGTGCGGGTTTGGAAGACACTTTTTAAAAGCAGGAAAAGGTCTTGGGGTGAAAGGATGCAAAACCATCACTCAGAGCAAGTTTAGGCGAAGGAAATGCAGTCTAGGGAACCTGGAGGCTGCATCACGCCTGGAAGCATGAGGTCTGCCTGGGTATTATCCAGGCGTAAGGTACCACACAGCAGAGCAGATTTTGCAGCACAAGCCAAGAACATAACTAGAACAAAGAGCAACGTCTGTACTTCCCAAACCAAGACCACAACCTGCTCCAGAAACTGTAGAAAGTTATGTAAATAGAAAAGCTGATTCATGAGAACAAAAATAAAAGCATCTCTTATGGATTATAATGCCACTGTAAGTGCACTAATTCAATAACCCACAGCCCAAAAATCTGTCAAATCCCACACCAAGAAAACCCAGGTCAAAAGATCCAAGCACATTCAACAAGTTTTTTCCTACCAGAAGTTATCATCACCTCTGTGTAAAGTCCTGGGGATCAGGATTCTCAACAGAGCACAAGGCACTTATGGACCTAACTCCCACTCACTTACTTATTCCTTGACACAGACTGTAGAGTGAATAAAACCCCCACTGGGATTTTGGCTTTCAGGCTGGAGGACATTAAGCAACCCCTTAATCACATTGTGGGCATAATTACAGGGGCAGCTGACAGAAGTAAATATATAAAGACTTCACCTTTGATAGTGTTACCTGACATGAACAGTCACAAATACACAAACTCAAATGGTATTGACTCTTGAATTTCCGTGTACACAAGATTCCAGCTCAATGTTGCAGCAGGATTTGAGAGTGTCGCTAGCTTTGTGTTGGACACGCACTACAGCCAGTCCTACCAAAGCTCCATTTCAGCCAAATTCTGATAAGAAAAATACTAAAAGGCCATAAATAGGTCAGAACCAACTGCTGCACTGCATCCAAGGTCTGCCCAGCTACTCTCCTCCAGCTGTGGCCAAAAGCAGATTCTTTTACCCATCAGTCAAGTACGAGTAGCATTTCCTTGTTTATATCTTCTCAGCTTCTGGCAAGCAGCAGTAGCAGCTCTGCCTAATGAAGGCTTGATTGCTTTTTAATGTGTTTTAAGTTTACTTTCTCAGAAGGTACCTTAAGGATCAGCATATTATCACAGCCTAAGTCAAATTCTGCTCTTAACGAACAACATTGAAGCACTGGGGAGTCAGGGGATGAATCCATCCATCCTTTTATATATGCTTGTCAAGGGCTATTGTGGTGCTACTCCTTATCACTGTGAGTCCACCTCACAGTCCTGGACAACTTGGATTTACTGCACCCTGTGTGATTCTGCTTTCCAGCCTGCTGGTAGGTAAGTGGCAGAAAGGTTTTCATCTGGCTAACAACTGATCCTAGTGACTGAAGTGCCACCAATAAAAAGCCTTGGCTGTGCCACACATCCAAACAGGTCCCACTCCACCCTGCGACTCAGACAAAGACGTGTACGCAATACCAACAGCTACCACACAGTATCTGGATTTTAAAATTGTGGTGCTCTTGGTGTGCCAGTGCCTCTAAACCCACTGCTGCACTGACTGACGTAGAGTGCCCGTGCGGATCGGTCACCTCCCCAAACATAAATTCTTCTGTCTGTTTGGAGTTATCCCTTCTTTTTTTTAAAAAAAAAGTTACCTGTAAAGTGACAACAATGCCCAGTGGGATTATTTGTCTGGGTTTCAAAAGTAAACAATCCCCACACCACCAAAACTTCACTCTTCAGAGATTTTAATGCAAGATTTTAACATTGAAAATCTCTTTTCATCATCTAAGAGAGACATTTGCTCATGGGGTGGCAGCGAGCCTTTCTACAGTCTGCATTTCTGCGCACGTGAAACAAGAGCCCCGGCAGCTGGGCAAGGGAGGAGCTGAAACCCAAGAAGCTGCAGAAGGGGCTGGCAGTACCAGAGCTGTTACTACTGAGGAACCAAACCTTCCTACGTGATGCTCTTTGTAGACAACCCAACAGCCTGAACACAGGAAAACAGTGAATGCAAATGAAACTGCTGACTGCTGAACACAGGCTGAGGTGTTTCAGACCGGGAGAGGTGTCAGACTTGCACTTGATTTAAATCAGGGGAGATACTTGACCCCTTAACAGCGCTCACACTGTTCTTCAGGCCCCTGCAGCCCCAGGAGGAGTGACAGCAGCAGGATTCTCCCCACCCCTTGTGAGATTCCTGCTAACAGCCCAGCCAGGAGCCTTGTTTGATAAAGGATGGTTGGACTTTGCACTTCAAGCAGCTGAAACCAGCATCAAAAACCTGCCCATCCTTGTGCAGAGGCTCAGCCCAGGCTGCTCCCAGACCTCACCTCCTCCAGCGCCGGGCATGGGGACGGTGATCCAGGAAGGACTGCCGGGAAAGCGTGACTTGTTGCCTTGTTCCTTATACATTCAACCTGCGCAAATCAGGGTATGGAATGAGATTGTCTCCTTGAACTCCAAAGGCTTGTCTCTGAGCCTCCAACCCTCCCTGCATCAGCGTCTGCCTTGGCGTAGCTACCTGCAGGTCTGAGCCAGAGAAACCCTTCCAGTGGCACAGCAGCGTTGGTTTGGAGAGCTCAGCCCAGCTCACCTTGTGCCACAGCAAGGAAAAGCATGGGGCAGGGAAAGAAACAAGCCAGGGGATGCAGCACTGCCTCTCCCAGCAGCAACATCACCCGAAAGCATATATCAAACCGTGGCCTCAGGTCACTTCTGTCTCTGGCCTTTCCTCCATTCACTAAAACGAAGGATTTGCAACTGCAAATATCCACAAATCAGGATTTTTTTATAGCGTCTTTTGCAACCAGACTGCTGAAGTTAGCCAAGATAAACATATCTCAGAAAATCATGCTTCCAGACCAAAGCCTCCCCGTATCTTGCTTTAGATGAGAATGTAAAGAAACAGTGACGCAGTGCAAAGCCATAGGTTCAACCACGTGCACCGACACTCCACAAACCATGGCAGCACACGGAATTATCATTATCAAAAGGAAAATGCCACCATTACAATACAACATAAACTGACCCTCGGCAATTTTCTAAGTCAATTTTGTGGCATTTGACTTTCATAAGCCTGAAAACTGCTCATCTGGTCCAAAACCAACAGAAAGGCAGCTTCCTCCTGTGGGAATACAGGCTCCATTATCTCGGTTATCCGTTAACAAAGCATAAGCAGCAGCAGAATATGAAGTCCTCATTTATTACGCACAGTTGCTTTCTGCAGCAGCCTTGGAGCTTGGCAGGCTGTATTTCCCGGGATGTGTAACGTGCATGTAGTCACAGCATCCAAACTCTGCGCAGGGCTAAATAAAAACCAACAGATCCGTTCCTCCCAGAAACTAGTATAAACCTAACATAGCTCCTCAACACCACAAACCTGAGAGCGGCAGGAAAGGCAGACAAAGGAACCAAACACACACCGCGCGTTATCCTGCAGTCAGCACCAGGCTTGCAACACTACCCAGGAGAAGGATGGGCAAACCACAGCACTTGCTCAACAAAAACAGCCTTTGGGTCTAGAACAAGCTCAGAGTCCATCAGCCAGAGCACCTCCAACAATTCCACTTACCTGATCAAGGTTTGGGGCTAGCAGGAAGGCAAAAATATCTAATGCAACCTTTGCTTCTCAGACTTCCCTTCCCTAAGCTGTTAGTTGGCAGGAATAATTATTCTTTTCAAATCACTGCTTGCTTACTTTGCTATTTGGGCTAGTGATCATTTCTGGCTGTTTCTACAAACAGTATCAAATACACCACAGCCCAGCCTCATAAACAGGCTTTACATACTGTCTGTAACACATAGTGTTTATCTCCAACAAGATCATCAGGCTCAGTATCACATGAAGCACAGAAAACCCTCTGGAATGTGACATATTCCTGATATTCAAAAGGTCGCAATGTGGCTGAGAAAAGCAGGGGAAAAGACACCGAGCGTGCCACTGAAAACCTGATTACTTGCCCTAGAAGCTTTAGAAAGGGCTTTAGTCCTGCAAGTCTGGACCTCACCACCACTGTCAGGTTCTGAGTCTATTTTTTCATCCAGTCTCCCTCTGAAAGCCAGATGAACAACTCCTTCTTTATCTTCATCTCCACAAAGGGCTCTGGGACAGGTCTCAGTCCGTGCAATATAAGCAGTGACTACTCCCTAGAAAAAGTGGTGGTTGTCGTGTCACGTCAGCTAAAACAAAACAGCCCAGGTCCTACCTTGTTCCACCCTGAAACTCTGGTCTCCACACTGCACAGCGCTTGGCTAATCTTTACAGGGAGCAGCCCGAGCAGACATCCCTCCATCAACACCCCCCAGAGAGAGGCGAGGGCTGCCGTGTGGGGATGTACCGAAACGGATGCTACTGTCATTTTTATGCTGGCCGTGAGGAGCCCTGGATGGCAAAGAGAGCAGAGGGGAACCATTTCTTCTTTTGTTTGTCCGGTGAGTGCTGAACTCTGGTTGGGAAAGGAGTTAAATGCGCAGACAAGTGTTGCACGAGGCCCCTGTGGTTTGCAATAAAAAGAAGTTTCATTTCCTGTATGGTTTAGCACACAGAAAGACTAAATTAACTGACAAGACTAAAAGTTTACGGCATTAATTGTTGTTTCACTGCCTTTGTACTGCCAGACATTTATTAACTTTAAATAAAAAACTACTTTAAGAAGAAATATAATATGACCTCAGGGATCCTACACTAAATCCATGTGTTTCCATTCCACGCTACTTTACCATCAAAGAACTTGTGGAACAGAGACATTATTTAGCAAAAGCATCTTTTTGATGACTGCTATTCTAAAACTAAAACAAATAAACTCTTCAAGCATTTTTATACTGATCTAAAATACTTAAATATCACAATACAAAGGAAGAGGGGATTCAGAGGAAAGCTATGGATCAAATACCACTCTTTCCAAAGACAGTCAGGCTGTACTGAGGTGGAAGAGCAGCTCAACACAGCCACACCAAAGCATCCCAGAGCCAAGAGATGTAGCAAAGGGCAGCCTGGACCAGCATCGGCTCTGTGAGCATCCATTGCCCTGGGTATCGGCCTGGGGGCCTGCATCCCCTCTTTATATTAGTGCACACTTGGACAAAACCCTGTAACTTCAGAAACTGTGTTTTTAAACACTGAGAGGGAGGCAAACAGAAATTCACAAGAACTGCTAACATTTTGGTAGCCGAAGCAATACAGGAGTTGGCCAATTTCTGCTTGCAGCAGCCAGGAAGGCCAATGCCCAGGGGTCTGCACTGAAGAGGACTTCTAAGGAGCCAGCCTGCAGTCACTCTGTGCAGGAATTAAAAATGGAGCGTTTTCCAGCACAGCGAGGTCCTTCCCATCAACAAGCTACTCCCACCCACTGCACTGCTGCAGCCCGAAGGGAAGTGCCAGCTTCCACTCTGGACCACGGGCACTAATTCGGATGCTGCCTGCACCTTCATGGTAGCCACAACCTGGAGGCCACTTTGCAACCCCCCACTGTTATTTCTTAAGTTTTTTAGATCACTCTTGTCACCATGGTATCTTCTTGGTTTTCTTCTTTAAGCCTCAAGCTTCCTTCTAGCCAGTATCTGCATACCACAACCAGAAACTACGACAAATACGTGCTGCATTGTATTTTTTAAATATGAAGTCCCCCGGCTGTTTATTTGCTGTAGGATGGAGTCCTCCAGGGCTGGGCAAGCAGCCAAAATAGCTTCATTCCTCTGATGTGGTTCAGTGGCAGCTCAACGGCTGGCAGTGTGAGGTGATGGCTATCTTAACGCCTTCCAAGCTGCTAATTTTGGTCCCAAATCATTATAGGGAAGATACAGCAGTCTGTCCAGCTGCTCCTTAGTTTATACAGGTGTAAATTCCTGGGAGAAACACTCCCTGAGACAGCTGTATGAACCTACTTTCATCTCTTTCACAGCATGCACAACTCAAACCTCAGTCCTCTGCAGGTGAAATGGAGGCTCTCATGGCTCCCTCCTCATACATTTTAATGTGATGAAAAAATAAAAAAATTAGAAAAAGACTGCTCAAGTACAAAGGTTTCATGAACTTTGCTACCAAAACCATGAGATTTGCTTATCTGCATTACAGGGTGGAAAGGAATTTCCAGTTCATAATCAGGATTATCAGGTCACTGACAAGTAAGTTTGCAAACCTGTCCCTTTTTATATTTTTATTTCTACTCACACATTTTGTATTTCCTGCCTAGGGGAAAAAAATCCTACACCATTTATCCATAAACCAGTCTCTATTGAACTTTATTTCTCTCCATGTCCACCGAGAAAGCTTTGAGATACATTTTTAATTCCTTCACTGAGTGACTCCGCTGCTCTCCCATTCTGCCAGTTGCTCTGCAGCTGCCGCTCTGGCCGAGTACATGTGCCCAGGAATGATCCTGGATCAGCAGTATAAAGTATTTCCTAAGGAGTCAAGTCTTGTCCTGCTGCAGACCATGGCAAAACTCCCAGCGACATTAGCACGGCCAAAGGTTCATGCCATTAGGTGAACACAGATGTGCTGTTTAAACGTGCCTGGAAACTACCACTCTCATAAAAATGTGGGTTTCTGTGAAAACTATTACTGTTTCCCCCAGAGGCTGCTTTCTATTTACATTGGGCTTTGCCAGTTTCTTTTGACCTCTGCCTAAGGCAGTAGGTGTTTCTGATACACCTACCCTATTACCTAGGTCTAAACACTAGGTATGTCAGCATCTGCTTTCCATGCTGCAAAATCCCAGTGGTTTTAGAGTTACCAGCTGTCTGTATCACCAAATGCTGGTGCTTTGTACATAAGAAGTGCTGAGATTGTATCCAGTGATAAAGAACAGCCACGTTCACTCCCACAAGCTCCCATTCATATCTCCCTGTCTGTCCAAGAGCCCAGGAAAACAGTGATGTTGCAGCTTTAATGAAAACCTTTCCCCAGGCACACCCGAGCACAACGCCCAGCTCACACCTTGGGCAGAGGCTGTGCATCGCCTGGCAGGGCTTGCTTCATACTGACTTCCCCAGTTACCAACACCCCAATCCCTATCTGGATCCCATTTCATTACATATAAAATAAGAGATCCGGCTCCAAGTCGTCCCTATGCAAAGTCTTACTCCACATCCAAATCTAGAGACTTCAGTGTTTCTCTCCCAACAGAAAGTTGTGAGCCTGTCAGCAGCCACTGCATTAACAACTTGTCTCTGGCTACTCCACTCAACTGCAGTTGTTCAGAATGAAACCAAACTGTGTTCAGTTCTGGGCTCCTCACCACAAGAAGGATGTTGAGGCTCTGGAGCGAGTCCAGAGAAGAGCAACGAAGCTGGTGAAGGGGCTGGAGAACAAATCTTATGAGGAGCGACTGGGAGAGCTGGGGGTGTTTAGCCTGGAAAAGAGGAGGCTGAGGGGAGACCTTATTACTCTCTACAACTACCTGAAAGGAGGTTGTGGAGAGGAGGGAGCTGGGCTCTTCTCCCAAGTGACAGGGGACAGGACGAGAGGGAATGGCCTCAAGCTCCACCAGGGGAGATTTAGGCTTGAGATTAGGAAAAAATTCTTCACGGAGAGGGTGGTTAGGCATTGGAACGGTCTGCCAAGGGAGGGGGTTGAGTCACCCTCCCTGGAGGTGTTTAAGGTGAGGGTGGATGAGGTACTTAGGGGCATGATTTAGGGATTGGTGGGAATGGTTGGACTCGATGATCCAGTGGGTCTCTTCCAACCTGGTTATTCTGTGATTCTGTGAAGAGAATTACTATTACCATCTACCTCCTCTCACTCTGGTTTTGAAGATAAGAGGGACAAATATAATTAAAGGCTCCTTTCATACCTACAGCCTCTCACAGCATCTCAGAGTGTGCAAAGCAGAGAGAGGTAAGGCTTCAGGTAGGCTGGGATGTCTGAATCTAAGCCAGACACAGAACCTGCTGGCAGTTCAGAGGAAATTCCTGGTTACACCTAAATGTCCAGGGCCTCCTAATGCTTCTACAATTGCAAGAGTTTGTAATAGCGACCAAATTAAAAACAAACCAGCATATCCCAAGCACACGCATATATGCTTTTCCATCAAACATTTTGGGAGCAGAGCCAAATTCATCCAAGAGCAGAACAGCTTTCCTGGGTTAGATCCAACACTTGTCTACCCCATATCCTGTCTCCGTGGGCCATAGATCCCAGGGAAGAGCTCGCCAACAGATTGAGCAAAGAGGGCTACACCACACGATGCCTTCCCAGACACCAATAATCCGCAGTTTTCAGTCAGAGGTGCAGTAATTATGTTTAATAACCCTTAACAGACTTTCCCCCTTAATTTGTCTCACTGCTTCCTGAGCCCATGCAATTTTTGCCATGCATGACATTCTCTGGCAGCAAGTTTCTCTGTTGAACTACGTGTTGTCAAACAAAGAACTCCATCTCTGCCACCTGCTAAGTCTCCCTTACTCTCTTCCAGTTCTTGAGTTACGAAAAGCTATGAAAGATCACGTCCTACTTCTTCTCCCATGCCCGACATCGTTTTATCACTTTTCATACTTTTTCAGCTCTTTCCTTCTCATCTGCAGAATTCTACCTTATTTGATTGTTCCTCTTACAGTGATCACCTCGCCCTACTAAATTATATAAAAAAGTGAGAAAAGCTGGTAAAAGACAACAAATCTAGTCTATAAAAGACACAGACTCACCACAAACTGATACAGTGCTACTGGTTTTTTTTTTCCCCTTTGCTCTCTCCCACCCTAAAAATTCCCATCATTTTGTTTGCTTTTTGTGACCACTAACATGATATTTTCATACAATTCCTCTCTCTGCTAAACACTACTGGTTAGTTTAAACCTCACTCTTGCACAGGACAATTGTTTCTTCCCACTTTCCCACCTGGAGTTGTTCTCAACACTGTGCAACCTCATTCCCTCAACCACCTTGTCCCCTCATTCTTTCTCTGGATTGCTCAGCGTACAGCTCTGTAGATCTCTTCCAAGCTTCTCCACTTGTCCCTAACAGGAGGATAGCCCGGAGCTTGCAGATTTCCCTGAGATCTGTTTGAAACCACTGCTTCCTTCGACTCCTTTCTTCACTCTGACACTACAGCAATTCAAACAATAAGACCCTCGACAGCCAATAGTTAAAATTTTATGCTTGAGCGCCTTTAGAATTTAAAGCAAGGCAGCAATGCTATGGAAAAGGAGCCCCAGGAAAACTGAACTTCAGATAGCTAATTAAAGAAATCTAATCTCCTCGCCCACTTCTCACAGGGGAAACTTAACCCAAGAGGAAGGATGTGAAGACCACTTCAGCTGTATCCAGACATCAGTCTGCAGGCCATGCTAACCCTTCAGAGTTCTTCCTAGTGTTAAACCTCATTCACACTTTACCACCTTCTGAATTTCAGAAAACACCAATTAGTGCCAGGAACTAAGACCAGCAGCTCCAGGGCAGCAGCTCAGGGGCTGGGGGGCCCAAGGAACAGCTACGTAAGGCAGAGCTCACTTGTCTCTGGCTACGACAGGGCTGCATCCTTAGCTCTTCTGCTTATTGTAGAGGGGAATATTTTATAATCATAGATTCACTAGGTTGTAAAGACCTTAGAGATCATCAACTCCAACCATACTCGACCACTGCTAAATCATGTTCCCAAGCACTTCATCTACCTGTCTTTTAAACCCCTCCAGGGATGGGAACTCCACCACCGCCCTGGGCAGCCTGTTCCAGTGCCCGAGAACCCTTTCTGTGAAGAAATCTTCCTGCAGCCTGCCTTTTCTCCCCAAGCAGTGCAGGAGAACAACACAATCCTGCTGCATCACCTCAAAACAAACACTGCACAGACAATCTACAGATATTCTCAGCAAGAAGCCTTTCCCAGCCTTAGCTGTGGAGGGTACTTGCCCATCTTTCTAAGGCTGTCAGAAAACTGTTTTCATTACAGCACAGTAGCATATTTTAATTTTGATATATTACAACTATTGCGACAACTGCAGTCAATTTAATCTCTGGCTCAATTGAAAATTTGAATGTAATATTTTAAGAAAAACATTTGACTTATCTTGAGTTTGGAATACTGGCTTTAAAATAACACAATCCTAGAGGCAGATGGAACACATCCTAGCTATCAGCCTCGCTAGATTCATGTTAGATATTTTGTCTTCCACCCTGAAAGCTCTAATTCAGAACATCTCATGCCATTTTATTGAGAGAGATTAAATTTGGTTAACACTGGGTATCCAAAAAAGTACTTTGTGCATTTTATATTTACACAAGAGAGGGGTTTAAAAAACAATACCAAGCCTGCTCATAAGTCGGCTCTCACCCACAGGGTATAAACAGTATGAGCCACGCACCACAAAAATGTATTTACACTTATGAGATTGTTTTTGAAACTACAGACGCAGCTTATTTTCCCCGTTATACATGGTTTTACTGAAACTTGTTTCATATAATACCAGACTATTCATAAAGGATTCATATCACTGTTTTCTTCCCATATTAACTGCACTGATGGGCAGTGCCATTCGGAACGAGGGAAGTTCATTAGCAGCTCCGGAGCGTCTGCTGCTACTGCTCAAGGCTTCCTGGATGACAAATGTGACCACACACATCCAGCAACCTCAAAGCTGCCCACACAGCACAGGAACAGCGTGTGGACTGCACTCATTTTACCTTAGGTTGGCAAAATTTGCATTTGTTCTGTTAAGCAAAGGGAAAAGGCCCTAGAGGGATTTAAATGCACAATATCATGGGTTTGGTATGATCTCCATCTCTCTGCGTATTACTTCACTGGGATTGCTCCAGAAGGATGAGGAGGCTTCACTCCCAAAGCCCCGAGCTGCTGACAGGGACAAGAACTGATGGTTACACACATCTCTGCTCATTTCCAGTCACTCTTATCCAAAGCTGTCCTACCCCAGCTGCAGCCTACAATCCTCCAGAAGGCACTTGGCCCTGGCTACACATCCCCAGCAGCACCAGAAAGCACTCCTGGGCCTTACTGGGCTATGCAGGGGAACAGAGTCGGGGGAATTGCAAGCAAATGTTTGTTCTTCAGACCACAGGCCACTTTCCTCTTCATTTCCTGGTAGGTGGGGAGGAGAAGACCCAGATCCTTTCCCAAGAGAGAAAACAATACAAGAAAAACATGAAAACTCCACATCGTTAACTTTCTAAATGAAAAAATGAACTCAGATTTCCTTCCCTCTCTAAAACTATCCACAAACAGCCACTTTTCAAACCACTCACGTAGTCCTCAAAACAAGTGACAGGGGAGAGCTTTCAGAGATGGAAGCATGAGCTGTAGGCCACAAACATGACTTTCCTGACACCAAGGAGTGATCTGGACACCAGGCGTTCGATGCAGCAGTTTCCACAGCCCGCAGCACTGGCAGCACCACATGGGAGAGCTCAACCCACCCTCTCCAGTGTGGGCACTTTGCATCCACAGCCAGAGTCTCTGCGTATCACCCACTCTCCTGGAGCGTGCAAGGGAAAGTTGGATGAACAAACACAATTCTCTCGGACAAAGTCCATAGTGAAGGCCGATGCAGTTGTTGGCAACAAATGCACACTCCTAAGACCGAGAAGAATTTAAACAGCTGGCTCCCTTCCACGTGCGATCAATAAAGCTGGTAAGCCAACTGCCGTCAGGAAGGCGCCTAAAGTGCTTCTGGTGCTGCAGAAAAGCCAGGCAATCTCTTATCCAAAAACCAAGAGAATACCTAAACACTCACAGAGGAAATCACAGACTGGACTTGTGCAATTTAGCTGGTTCTCTCCTTGTATCCTTTTTCTTCCAGCGGAAAGAATCTAATTACTTTTTGGCCTCTCCTCCTTTAATCTCCTGGAGGATCTGAATAGAAGTCTACAGGAAAATCGTTCTCTCTGCCTGCACGGTCCCAGCTCGAGTCAACGCTTAGGTGCTTCTTGTTTGCACCTCTCATTTTAGGTTTGTAGCCTCCAACACTGTCTCATACCAAGTAACACTATTTACTTCAAATGTGTGCTACGCACAAAGGCTCCTGGACAGAAGCTGTGCACGCACATTCCCACCTTTGGTGTCTACAGCTCGTCTTCGTAATTACAACACCCCCGTATGTCCTTGCCCCAGTCCACGACTCAACAATACAATGTTCACAGTGAGAAACATTAAAGAGAAAGGGCACCTTTCCATACAAGACTTCCAAATACAGCAGGAACCAGTACTGTAGCTACTACACAATCATTTCCAGGGTGCAATTTAAATAGGAAGCCACACTAAGACTTCAATCATCATATTTTGGCCTAACCCTCAATTATAAACTTCCAGTGCGTTCAGTTATCTCTGCTTAGGAGAGCCATGACAACCAACCACCCCAAACCAAAGTCACCTTTACCATACAGAGCACAAAGCAAACCCCGGTGTACAAACACGGGAGTCTGCGGCCCGTGGAACACGCCAAAGATAACACTGAGCGCAACTCCCAGTGTGGCAAAACCCATCAGTGGGCAACTCAGCGGTCACGCTTCCCACTGCAACACCCATGCCCAGATGCTGAATGACACAGAGACACGGGAACTAGGTGAACTTCACCAGAAATCCCACGTAAAACTCTTTTGCTTAGATGTGAGCCTGATTATTTCCTCACAGATAGGTACTACTGAATATAAAGCTCATGGAACACAGTGCCTTGGGGAAACACTTTAGACACTATGATGTGGCAGATTATACTGTGTAACAAAGTACGGCTTTGCCAATAAAAGACCACAAAATTTGGCCACCCTCCAAGACCTACAGCCCCAGGCTGTGAGGGTGTGGAGCAATCTCAGCCCCTTTTCCCTTCAATGGGAGACGAAGCTTTCCAGAGTTTCACAAAAGCTTCACCAACTTACAGAGACGGAGCAGTTATTTTCTAGAAAGGAAGAGATTTTATACTTATTTCAGCTTTGCTTCTAGTCAAGCAAATCAGCCTTGTAAAAACCAAAATAACAGAGTGCCAGGCGTCACTGACAGTACAAAGCCGACTTAGCCAGAGTCAGAGTCCTTACAGGGCTGATGTTAGCCAGTTCAGTCACTTTGCTGGGAAAAGCTTTGACTCTGTTCCATCTCTCTGTAGCAACCTCCTCTGATGTGGATTTTCCATTCCTTGAGTGGGTTATTTCAAATTCAGCACACAGAAAGGCTCCTCTGGTCCTCCAAGCCTGTCTCACCGACAGGTTAAGCCCTATGAAAATAACTCATTCCCATCAAGCACACCTTCCCTCAAATAGGTGCCTCTATGTCTTATTTTAGGTTGAAATATTGATTAAAATTCTTATACTGGAAAGAAAACAGCCACTCGCTGAGGTACTCAGCTGATCCCTGCCAACAGAAACACCCTTGGTGTACTCAGTAAACTGAGAACACACAAGTCCTGCTCATTACCACAACATGACTTGAGCTGTGTTAGCTTTAGACACAGGCACGAATGTGCGTGTGTGTATATATGTGTCATAAAACTGGCAATTATGTACATGTTAAGCCCAAATTCCATAAAAATCCCAGCCTACGCCAATGCTACGTTCAAATTCCACAGTCAAGGATGCACAAAGGGAGCCTAAAAGGCAGCAGTAAGACAGAATCAAGCCTTGTAGTGTCTACAGTCCACAAAAGGATGAGACAGCATCGCAGAAACCTCTAGGCTAATAATTAAGAAGCTAATTTAAAACCAGGAAAACATAGTCAGGATTGAGATCAGTGGTTGCACCCCTGGAGCTTAGTATCACCATGCAGACAGAAATCAATAACTGCCATTATGAGCCCACTGATAAAAATCTATAGCAACCGAATCAGTCAACTTGAAACCTATTAACAGTTGTATTAGAAAAGAATTACTTTTTCAGTTATGATCACTTCTTTCCTTCCAGATGATCATTTCGTACAAACCCTGCAGAAATCCCTTCAGACACCCCCTTACGAATTAACTACTCAGGATTTCAAGACGCTCTCCAGATCAGCATCAGAAAACCATCTGCTTTTCACCATGAGCATCACTACATTGATGTTGGCATCAACAGCAAGATTAACAAAAATGGCATAGGAAGAAAGCAATGGCAGGGATACCCAAGGTCCACACTCCTGTGCCATCTGCACTCGGCCACTACAGGGCTCATCCGAGCTAAACGAGGGGTTACAGCCACGAACAGCAACGCTTACCAACCTGGCATCTTATCTGCTGGAGATCGGAGACCAATGACTGCACTCGACTGGAGCAGGAGAATTCAGTGAGGGGTTTTATCTTCTGTACATCACTGTCCAATGAAAGTTTAGGAAGCTGTGCCTGAAGTGCACAGCCTAGCAGGGACACGAAAGCTCATCACAAAGCCGCAGCACAGTCTCTTTATCAATGTGCAGTAAAAGTCACCAATCATTGACTGCAATAGCTGGCATTTTCTAAGTCGCTGGCATTTTCTAAGTCTCCAGCACACCCATGCTAAGAGTGACAAATTCCCCCGGATTTTAGCCTCATGGCATCTCTCACACAGATCGAACAGGAATCAGATGATCCTAAGGACATAATGCTCTGAGACACATCTGAAAGCAGGCTCAATCCGCCAGGCTTTTTGTTAGACTGTTTTCCTCTAGGAAAATACAATCTTCTGCCCAAGCTCTATAATGCGCTGGGGCCACCTGAAGCGAAACCCTGTATTCCCACACGGCAAGAAATGCAGCCACCCAGACAGTGCCCACACACGCCTGCCACTACTGACTGTTTCACAGAATCATAGAACTGCTTGGTCAGAAAAGACCTTTGAGATCATTGAGTCCAACCGTACCTGTCCAATACTAAACCATCCCTCAGCACACTGTCTGCCTGTCTTTTAAAACCCTCCGGGGATGGAGACTCCACCACATCCCTGGGCGCTCGGTTCCAGTGCCTGAAAACGCTTTTGGTGAAGAATAAACCCATTAAGCCCCAACACTGACACCAAGGGTGACACCATTTCGAAATAAACTTTAGGAATAATACAAAAAAAAAAAAAAAACTAGACAGTGTTGGTTTTGCCTTCGCGGCTCAGTTTGACGGGTGCGAACGCCCACGACCCGCTGGGTCCCACCAAAGCCGGGCGGGCGGTGGGTGCCGAGCGAGCTGGGAGGGACCCCCAGGGATCCTACCTCTGCAGCCCATCGCTGCGTGGGACAAGGCAAACGCTGGCACCATTCTGAGTGCGCCGTCCAAACGCTTCTTGAACATTGTCAGCCTTAGTGCCACGACTGCTTCCCTGGGGAGCTGCTCCAGCGCTCAGGCACCCTCTGGGGGAGAGAAGCTCTTCCTAATGTCCAACCTAACCCTCCCCTGGCATCTCTCACACAGATCCTGCCAGGGAATTTAGTGGCATTTGGTGCGTGGCGCCCCCCGGCCGCTCCCCCCGCCGCCCCCGGGCGAAGGGAACCCTCTCCCGGCCCCTCACAACTTTGCCCGGAGGCTCTTACCGCCGTGGAGCCGGAGGAGGAGGCGATGTAGACCTTGATGACCATGCTGGGAGGCGAGGCGGCGGCGCCGGGATGCGGGATGGAGCCGCGGGATGGGGCGGGAGGGCGGAGGGCTCGCCCCGCCCCGCTCGCAGCCTCAGCCCGGCCCGGAAGAGGGGAAAACGGTTAAAAAAAAAAAAAAAAAAAAAAAAAAAAGAGGAGGAAGAAAGAAAGGGGCGAGGCTTCCCGAGGAGCCACGCGAGACGGGGAGGGGGGAGACCCGCAGGGCAGCGCCCCCCCATGGCCGCCCCTCCCCTGCATTCCACCCCCTTCTGCCCCCCATGGGCGGCCCCCCCGCTCCCTCCTCCATCCCTCGCTCTCCCTTCCCCTTCAGGTTCCCCCCTTAGAACTCGCCCCCATGGCCGTCACCCCCACTTCCTTGTCCCCTCTCTCCTTCCCTTGCTCCCTCGCCTTCATGTCCCCCCCACGCCCCCTCATGGTCACCCCCCTACTCCCTTTTCCCTCCCCCCTGCCCTTCATGGCCTCAGTCTTGTCAGCCCCCCAAGGCTGTCACCCCCACTCCCCTCTCCCTCCCTCCCTTCCCTTCAGGTTCTCCTCTTCATCCCATCCCTCCTCTCACCATCGCCCCTCACACACACACGCAGCCCCCATCCCTCCTGCCTCCCATCACAGCCCCCCATCTCCTCACACCCTGATATTCAGAATCTCCTTTTCATGGAATCATAGGATGGCCAGGATGGGAAAGACCTCTTGGATCATCTAGTCCAGCCACCTGCCACTAAACCGTGCCCCTCAGCACCCCGTCTACCTGTCTTTTAAGCATCTCCAGGGATGGCAACTCAGCCTCCTCCCCAGGCAGTCTCTGCCAGTGCCCAATGACACTTTCTGTGAAAAATTTCTTTCTGATATCCAGTCTGAACCTCCCCTGGTGCAGCCCAAGGCCATTCCTTCTTGTCCTGTCCCTTGGGAGAAGAGCCCAGCTCCCTCCTCTCCACAACCTCCTTTCAGGCAGTTGTAGAGAGCAATGAGGTCTCCCCTCAGCCTCCTCTTCTCCAGCCTAAACACCCCCAGCTCTCTCAGGGGCACGTGGATAAGTTGCCCCTGGGAAAATTCTGGTTGGATTCCAGAAGAAAAGTTTTCCCCATGAGGACAGTGAAACACTGGAATGATCTCCCCGGGCAATGGTAGGTCCCTCGCATCAGCCACTTTTAAGGTTCAGCTTCACAGGGTGCTGGGTCATCTCACTGAAACTATGGATCATCGGAAAACACTGGCCCAGGTGATCTTTGAGGTCCCTTCCAAGCTGGCGATCCATGACTCCCTCGCCTGTGCCACAGGTGGGGCTTGGATGCTGCTCAGATAACGTGGGAGAGCAGGGCTGTGCAGAAGGGCCGCCACGCGCTGCAACTCCACGGCACGCAGCTCCATCAGGTATATTAATTAGGACCACAGGATGAGACCACAAAGAGTTCTTAATTGTTGCAGCCATGGTGACACGCTATTTAGAGAAATTTATATTCAGCCTGTCTACCGCTTGCCTCTGGTTCTCCAAGTGTAACCTTACATACATTTCACTGTACACTCTGATAGCAACCGCACAGCAAATGGAAAATAATTACCGTGATAAACATAGCAAGCTGAAATTTTAACACCTACCAGCTAAGATGAAAGGAAGGTATTTGTTCTGCTCTTGGCAAAAACAGGGAGGAATTGCCAAGACGGTTTTCCCAAACCTTTCCAAGCCTTCCCGATTCAAATTATCAAGTGTTTTTTCTAACCACAGGCATGAGGTCTCAGAGATGGTTTAGTAGTGCACAGGTACAGTTGGACTCGATAATCTCAAAGGTCTTTGCCAACCAAATGATTCTATGATATTTAAAAAAAACAGTTGAATTTAAAAGTCTACAGAACTAAGTCACCTAAATTTGTTTTATTAATTTACCAACAGGAAGAGGAAAAAGAATCATTTTGAGGATGACATGCCTCATTCTTATATTACTTGCAAACTTACCTGAATCTTTGTGACTGCCATGAGATTTATGTACATTTTGAAAAAGCAATAATCCCAAATTTATTTAGGATGATGGCACACAATAAAAATTCCCTAGTTCAGAGAATTTCAAAATTTAAAAAAAAAAAGTGTACTTTATAATCTCTTTTTAAAAAACCACATCCAGGAGATTAAAACTCTTGGAGGAATGTTTCTTCAGATATGTTTGTACAGCCCTTTTGCAATAGCTTGAGAAAAGTGCTGCTAATTCCCATTTCTCCCAAAGCACTGCGTTATGTGCCAGTCAGTAATGGGACACCAGAGGCAGTAACCATAGCTTATCAGAAAGAAGGAAAAAATACAGGCGGAGAGCGGTTTGTTTCAGCTTTGGGCTCACTTGTTCTGCTGGCTGGCTCTCCTCTCCTCCTCCTAATGCGCTTCAGCTCCTCAGAGCTGAAATTCTCCTGGAGTGAGCTGCACCTTGTCTTCATGCCTACTGAAAAACCTGCTGGAATCATGACTCTCAGAAGTGCACTTTAGGAGGCATTTTATCTTCATGAGAGAAGATTTATTAAGTTAAGAGCAATACATGAACTGGGTATTATTGAAACGATTGCATTTTCTTGACTCATAATAGTAAATTTCCTACTATATTGGCAGAAAAGTGCATTGTTTTCTATTCCCAGACTACTCATGTGAAATCCAAGGTATTATTT
This sequence comes from Clamator glandarius, assembly GCA_033459285.1. Lineage (NCBI taxonomy): Eukaryota > Metazoa > Chordata > Aves > Cuculiformes > Cuculidae > Clamator > Clamator glandarius. The sequence goes on along the minus strand of JAUNZM010000180.1, from coordinate 2,005,838 downwards.
TTGTTTTCACTATTAAACAGTTGTGAAGCATTTAATTATCCTTCTCAAGGTAGACCGAAACTTCAAACAAATGAACAAATTGTTATTACACCTCTCCTGTTCTCGCACAGCCAGGAAAACTGTGTATACAATACTGAGCAAAGACTATCGTCTCCTCAATTCATTTGCACATTTGCCATAGCGCATGTTGATACAAGGCCACCTTGCCAGGCTGCATCTTTCATTTCTCTCTCTCATTACAAGGATAACAAAACCAGTGTGCATCTGCTGGAGGGTTGGGAGGCTCCAAAGGGATCTGAACAGGCTGGGCTGCTGGGCTGAGACCAACAGCATGAGGTTTAACAAGGCCAAATGCCGGGTCCTGCACTTGGGACACAACAACCCTGAGCAGCTCTAGACTAGGAGAAGCCTGGCTGGAAAGCTGCCTGGAGGAGAAGGACCTGGGGGTGCTGGTTGACAGTGACTGAACATGAGCCAGCAGTGGCCCAGGTGGCCAAAAAGGCCAATGGCATCTTGGCTTGGATCAGAAACGGTGTGGCCAGCAGGGCCAGGGAGGTTCTTCTCCCTCTGCACTCAGCACTGGTGAGACCGCTCCTCGAATCCTGTGTTGAGTTCTGGGTCCCTCACCACAAGAAGGATGTTGAGGCTCTGGAGCGAGTCCAGAGAAGAGCAACGAAGCTGGTGAAGGGGCTGGAGAACAGGCCTGATGAGGAGCGGCTGAGAGAGCTGGGGGTGTTTAGCCTGGAGAAGAGGAGGCTGAGGGGAGACCTCATTGCTCTCTACAACTACCTGAGGGGAGGTTGTGGAGAGGAGGGAGCTGGGCTCTTCTCCCAAGTGACAGGGGACAGGACGAGAGGGAATGGCCACAAGCTCCACCAGGGGAGGTTTAGGCTGAACATTAGGAAAATATTTTTCATGGAAAGGGTGATTGGGCACTGGCAGAGGCTGCCCAGGGAGGGGATTTAGTCACCTTCCCTGGAGGTGTTTAAGGCGCGGGTGGACGAGGTGCTGAGGGACATGGTTTAGTGATTGATAGGAATGGTTGGACTCGATGATCCGGTGGGTCTCTTCCAACCTGGTTATTGTATGATTCTGTGATTGAAGTTTGGTTTATATTGGTTTATGTACTATGAAGCAGCAATACTGAGTGAGTGACAGCTCTGGCACCAGCTTCAGTGGCAACAAGCACTGTGAGTGCTCCTTGAGGGGAGCCCAGGAGCTTGCCCGGCCCGGAGCCCTCTGGTCGCCCCGGGCCCGGTTTCAGCCGCCCAGGGGCCCGGGCGGGGCTGGGCCGGGGCAGGGAGCGCCCCCTGCCGGCGCGGGCGGGCAGCGAGGCGGCTCCGGGCGGGGCGCTGGGATCGCGGGATCCTGCGGTTGGAAAAGGCCTTTGAGATCGAGTCCAGCCGCACCCGGCCGCCGCTGAACCACGTCCCCAAGCACCGCATCCACGCGGCTTCTAAACCCCTCCAGGGATGGGGACGCCACCACCTCCCCAGGCGGCTGTTCTAGTCACAGAGAACCGTTAACGAGAAGAAAGTTTTCCTAATACCCAGCCTAAACCTGCCGTGGTGCAGCTTGAGGACATTTCCTCTCATCCTATCGCCTGTCACTTGGGAGAAGAGACCAACACCCACCCCACTACAACCTCCTTTCTGAGAGTTCCAGAGAGTGATGAGAAGCATTGAACTGCTTGGTTGGAAAAGACCTCTGAGCACCAAGTCCAGCCATTCCTGTACACCACGAACCCATCCCTGAGCTCATAATCGGCCCACCTTTTAAATCCCTCCTGGGACAGGGGCTCCACCACCTCCCTGGGCAGCCTCTGCCAGTGCCCGAGAACTCTTTTGGTGAAGCAATTTTTCCTCATGTCTCATCTGAACCTGCCGTGGTGCAACTTTAGGCCATAACGAGGTCTCCCCTCAGCCCCCTCTTCTCCAGACCAAACAGGCTCAGGTTCCTCAGCCGTTCCCAGAACCCCTGGGCTCCAGACCCTTCTCCAGCTCCACTCCCTTCTCTTGATGCACTCCAGCCACTCAATGTCCTCCTTGGAGTGAGAGGCCCAAAACTGAACCCAAGATTCAAGATGCAGACTCACCAGTGCTGACTACAGGCATGTTGGCTAGAACCTTCAGTTTGGTTCTCATCTTGCAAATAAAGGGGAAATGGATGGTGTTAATTGTTGTAATAACAGGATGTGTTCTGACAGTGCAGCATTTACAGAGCCCAAGGGACCTGGGGATCTATAAATACAGAACTGCAACCTCACTCTGGAGACCTGGGTGCACAAGCAGCGGTGCATTGGTTGGGATCAGTGAGTCCCCCAGCGTCTGGAACCACGCTGTGATGTGCTGGCATTGTGGAGCAGCCTTCCAGCTCATCAAACTCAAAAGCAGAGTGAGCAGCAGAGCACGGAGGGGATTCTGCCCTTCTACTCTACTCTGGTGTTAGATGACAGAAGAACCAGGTTGAGAGCTGAATGTGTCCAGAGCCCATGCCATGTTTGCTTCTGGTTTAACAGAAGCTGTCAGGGCAGAGGTCAGCACTGCACTCGAGGTAGCCTCACTATGCCGCCAGCTGCGTGGTCATCCACCTTTCTGATTCCAGAGGTAGAAGTGCTGAAGAACAGCATAATCACCGTACCTTTGGTACAACCAAGTCTCTCCACGCCTGGCCACGAAGAAAAGTTTAGAAAGAAAAAAAAGAAGTTTAGAAAATAGGGCCTGTGAGATCATGAGAATTTGTTTAGTCCAGGAAAATGAAGTTCAGGGGAGAACTGTGACAATATTGTGTGAAATGATAGAGTACCTCAAATATTAATGTAAATTGATGCTTATTAATCATTCTTAGCATCTGCTAGACAGCAGGCAAAGAAACTTGATTTCACAAACAAAGCACAGTTCAGACGCTGGGGACAACTTTGTGGGTTTAAGGACACTTGTACGCTCAGATGGGTTATCCAGGAAGCTTGCAGAATCTGCTTTACTGGAGGCTTTTCAACAGAGCTGAGGCTGCCTTTTGGCAGGAAGCCACACCTCTGAGCACCAGCTCCTGCTTCAAGTCTTACTTTCAGTCTTTTGTTCCTGAAGCTGGTATTAATACCGCCTTGTGCTTTCCCTGAAGAAATACACAAACCAGATAAGAGTAACCCTGACAGGAACCCCAGCAATGATGGAAAAGGGAGAATCCATGCAGAAGGCCAACACCTTCCCTTACTGCCTACCTCAAACTGGCAGGCCTGCATCCAGTGAGGATCTCACTCCCTTCAGCTGAGATCTAACACACATGAAGTTAAACAAGGGCAAGTGTGAGGTCCTACACTTGAGTTGGGGCAATCTGTGGTTTCAGTATAGGTCAGGGGACAATGTGATGGAGAGGAGCCTGGCAGAGAAGGACTTAGGGTGCTGGTTGTTGAGAACCTTGACATGAGCTGGCAACGCACACTCACAGCCCAGAAAGCCAACCATGCCCCGCACTGCATCCAAAAAAGCATAGCCAGCAGGGTAAGGGTGGGGATTCTAACCTTCTATTCTGCTCTCGTGAGACCCCACCTGGAGTGCTGTGTCCAGTTCTGGAACCTCCAACATAGGAGGGAGATGGAACTGTTGGAGTGGGTCCAGAGAAGGCCATGGTGATGATCTGAGAGCTGGAACACCTCTGCTACGAGGACAGGCCGAGAGCTGGGGTTTTTCAGCCTGGAGAAGTGTCCGGGGAGACCTTAGAGCTGCTTCCAGTGTGTAAAGGGGGTCCAGGAAAGATGGAGAGAGGCTCTTTATCAAGGAGTGCAGGATACAATGAGGGGGAATGGTTTTAAACTGAAAGGGGGAAGACTTAGATTAGACTTTAGGAAGATACTCTGCACAGTGAGGTTGGCGAGACACTGGCCCAGGCTGCCCAGAGCAGTGGTGACTGCGCCATCCCTGGAGGGGTTCCAGGCCAGGTTGGATGGGGCTTGGAGCCCCTGATCCAGTGGCAGGTATCCCTGCCCATGGCGGGGGGTGGAAATGAATGGACTTTAAAGTCCCTTCCGGCCCAAACCATTCTGTGATTCTACGGAAAGGCAGCCTGGAGCGCTGTGCTTCCCCGCCAGCCGCTGCCGGCCCAGCCGCCCCGGCCCCGCGGGCCCTTCCCGCCGCCCCGCCATGGCGGCCCCGCGCCCGGCGCCATGTTGTGGGACCGCGGCCTGCGCCAACTTTCGTGGAAGTTTCTTTCCCGGCCTCTGAGGGGGAACGGGGAGGCAGGAGGCGGGGAGGCAGGAGGCGGCGGGGCGGGAGGCGGCGGGGCGGGAGCTGCCCCGGGCCCGGCGTCGCCTCCCATCCCGCCCGCCGAGGCCCGCGCGGGGTCGCCGGCGGAGGCGTCTTCACCGCGCGCTTCGGGCCGGCGCCGCTACGCACACGGCGTAAGGGCCCGCCGTATGCCCCGCGCGGCGCCGTGCTGCGCACACGGCGTAAGGGCCCGCCGTATGCCCCGCGCGGCGCACACGGCGTACGGCGCCCGCCACATCCCCCGCTGCGCACACAGGGTAGTAGACGCCGCGCGCTTTAGGCCGGCGCCGCTACGCCGACGGCGTAAGGGCCCTGCGTATTCTCCCCCGCGCGGCCCCGCTGCGCACGCAGCGTAGGGGCCCACCGCGCGCTTTAAGCCGGCGGCGCTGCGCAGACGGCGTAAGGGCCGCCCGGCGGCGGCCCCGGCGCTGCGGCCGCCCCGCCCCGCCCCGCGCTCACGCCGCGCTCCCATTGGCCGCGGCGGCCGTCGCTCGGCGCCTGGGCCCATCTCGCGCTCCCCATTCATGCAGTTTGGCTGCGTGTTGGTGTATTTGACTGTTTGCAATAAAGAGGGGGGGATTTTTTTTTTGTTCAGTTTCTGCTGCAATTAACTCTTGGTCCCTTATACATCTTCCTTTTTTTTTTTTTCCCCCCTCTCCTTTTTTTTTTTTTTGTTTGTTTCCAATTTCGCGCAGCCGGTTGAGGCAGTTTTGCGGGGGTTACATTTATTTTTTTTATCCCTCTCTCTCTCTATTTTGCAATCAACTATTAAGGTGCAACTATGCCCAAAAGAAAGGTAAGTACAAAAAAAAAAAAAAAAAAAAAAAAAAAGAAAGAAACGAAAAAAAGAAAAAAAGCCAAACGAGGGGAGCGAAGGGGGAAAAAAAAAATCGCTGTAAATTTTGCGCGCGCGCGGATGTGGAGTTTTTGGGGGGTTTTGGTTGGGTTTGTTTTTTTTTTTTTTCTTCCTCTTTTTTTAATTATTTTGTGGCTTGTCCTAAAGCGGAGCCGGGACGGGAGGGAGGAGGTTTGGGGGGCAGAGAGGGAGGTTGGGGGAAGCAAGGGAGGCTGCGAGTTCGCTCCGGGCCGTTTTGTTTGGGAAGGAGAAGGCTGGGAGCCGTGTCTCCATGCTGGATTAACACCAGCCATGGTGCTGCTGCTGCCCCCGTGGAGACAACACAGCGCCCAGGGCTCTGCCCAGCGCCCAAAACCCAACCACCTCCCGGCCTCAAGCCCTTCCAAGGGCGTTTTAAGGCTGCTGGAGCCATTCCTTGGTAGGATATGAATCCAAACGGTGCCTCTTTCTCCTGCGTTTGCCTTTGTTCTCCTTTTTTTTTTTTTTTTTCCTCTCTCTCCTTCCTCCTCCTCTCCCACTTCTTGTCATACCAGATGGTTGTGCAATGGTAATTCGGAGCCATTAGGCGGCGCAGATTTAAAAAAAAAAAAAAAAAAACAACCAAAAAAAACCTGAACAAAACTGCGCCTTGCGAGAAAGGGGGAGGAAAAAAAAAGCGGGGAAAAAAGGGATTCAACAGCAACACGAAGAACTTTAGCGCGGGATAAAACGGGACACCCCCCCCTCCCCTTACCCCCTCCCTCCGCCTCATTAGCTCGTCCCGCGGGCTGCGAAGCTGCTTGAGCCGCTCAAGGGGCTTCGCACGGACCCGTCGAGCTCCCCCCCCACCATCCCCGGGCCCGGCGGGCCCGGGGATGGTGGGGGGGGAAGCTCGACGGGTTCGGCCTTAGCCCCGCGGGCCCTCTTGGTGGTCGCCATCATCGCCCTCGCGCGGGGGTTGGCGATTTGGCGGGAAGATTTTGAACGCGGCGACGTCGTGCGTGTTGACGTGGCTGGGCGGCGGGCGCGGGGCATTGTGGGAGTTGTAGGCCGTTAAAGGAGGGGTGCGCCGCCATAGCTGCCTGCTCCTTCTCTTGGAGTAGGTTCTCCTCAAGGCCTTAAAAAAAAAAAAAAAAAAAAAAAAAAAAAAAAAGATAAGTGCACGCAGTGATGGAAAAGGTCTAGAGGAGGCAACAGGGTTGATGTGAGGGCTGGAGCCCCTCTGCTGCGAGGACAGGCTGAGAGAGTTGGGGTTGTTCAGGCTGGAGAAGAGAAGGCTCTGGAGAGACTGTAGAGCAGCTTCCAGTGCTCAAAGGGGCTCCAGGAAACCTGTGAAGGGGCGTTTTGCAAGAGTATGGAGTGATAGGACAAGGCAGAATGGTTATAATTGGAAAGAAGAAGGTTTAGACTAGGCATTAGGAGGAAATTCTTCAAAATGAGGGTGGGGAGGCCCTGGCCCAGGTTACCCAGGGAAGTGGTGGCTGCCCTGTCCCTGGAGAGGTTCAAGGCTAAGTTGGATGGGGCTTGGGGCAACCTGATTGAGTGGGAGGTGTCTCTGTCCGTAGCAAGGGGTGGAACTGGATGGGCTTTGAGGTCCCTTCCAACCCAAACCATTCTATGATTCCTTGCCTGCTGGGTTCCAGCTGGTGTCCGGGAGCTGACACTGCCTTCTCACCTCCATCTGTCTTTTTCCTTGCAGGCTCCAGCTGAAGGCGAGGCGAAGGAGGAGGTAGGAGCTGCTGCACCAAGAACTTAAGTGGTGTTCCATGTTTCATGTAAATTATGAGGTCCCTGCATCTCAGACAGGATCTGCAGGTGCAGGTGCACCTCTTTGGGTACCCAGGCCCATCCCTGTTGCCTCAGGTGGGCGCTGGGTGTCACAGCCACTGAGGCCACTGGTTCCAAATGTTCCCTGCTCCTTTATCCTAACAGGTGGTTTAATGGCAGAGCCTTCATGGCACAACTCCTGGAAATAAAGAAATGTCATCTCTCACCACCTCAGCAGGGTGAAAGCGTGGCAGCAAAGAGTGGGAACTGTTGAACAAAGTTGTGCTTTGGGGAATTCGTAGACAAAATGCCCGTAATTCCATAACTCCTAGAGTTCATTTGGGGCTTCATGTTGTAGTGGACGTGCTGTGTTAGTTTGGGTTGCAGTGCGCTGCTTTATGTGTTCTGAATTGTAATGCAAACTCTTTCTTTACGCAGCCAAAGAGGAGATCAGCCAGACTATCTGCTGTGAGTATCTTCATTTACTCTTTTAACATTATATCACATGAATGCTAACTTCTGGGGGACAGTTATAGGAGGTTTTCAATGTCATGGTTTCTAATTCATGAAAAATAAGTTAATGTTTCCAGACTCTGGAATTTGGAAGAGTTCAGCATAGCCATGGGAAGGGATCTGGAGGTGTGGTACTTTCTTATTGGCATATCAGGATGAGGCAGGCAGCTTGGAGACGGTTTTAACAAAATTAGATTGATTCCACATTTAGCCTGTTAGTAACAAGTGTAAGGAATTTACTATCTCAAATACTGGATAATATTTATGTGGTAAAAAATAGTCCTGTTTTTACAGAAAGTTAAATATTTACAGAAATATGAAGGATACAGTGGGAAATCCTCTTTGGTCAGGGCAGAAATTGGATGCTAAAAGGCTTGGTAAGAAAACCTTGTCTTTTGGATATTGAGATCTTGTTGTGAAAGACAGGGTTAGAGTATTGCATTATATAAGGGAAAATTCCTGTTCTGTGATTCCATTCCACAAGTATCCATTCCACAGTCTTAGTTTTAGACATTTCACATGCGCTACATCATCTTTGTTAGTTAACATTCAGTGTGGACGCATGAGTCCAGAGTCAAGAAATAGTGATTTCAAGCTGCATTTGTTCTCTGTGGGTCTTCTCCATGCAGATACCTGCTCATAGTTCTTCAGATTACTTGTGCTCTCCTTACACTTGAAATTTACTCATTGATTTTGTGAGGCCTGCTGTTGGGTAAACTGAGACCTAGAGGGTGTAAGCCTGTGTTGTGCAGTAGGATTCAGCCCAACGTTGCAGTCTTTAACAGGTTCTTGGCATCCTTTTTTACCCAGCCCTTTTTTAAGCCATCTTGGAAATGCCAGGTGGGTAATGGTTGCTGTTTAAAAAAGAAAGTACTTAATTTTAGGAAGCTAAGATGTACATTCACACATGGAGTTGTGGCAAATATTAATACCTTTCATTTTTGAGAGCTGCTCGCCCTCTCAGCAGACGGTGACACCCAGACACAGGAGTGATACACTTACTATTGGCATCTGTACTATAACCAGTGTAACATACATGAGGAAACTGGGTTTGGATAACAAAGGATAAGGATCCATCTGTGACATTTAGTCCTTTATATTACAGAATGAAACAGACAGCTAGCTCTAAACTAAGTAGTTTTCAGAAGCTGTGAACGTGTTGCTAAAACATTTACTTACAGCGTTCATCTGACTCTTGCTTCTTATCTCTTGTACAGAAACCTGCTCCGCCTAAACCGGAGCCAAAGCCCAAAAAGGCAGCACCTAAGGTAAGTGTTTGAGATCTCTCAAACTGAAATTATACTTCTCTTTCTTATGGGCAGGGAAAATCCATCCACAATTAGCCTTTTTGGGTTTTCGCCATTGTCTTTAAAGATTTCAGATTAAATTTTATGTGAGTTAAAAGAAAGTCAAAGATGTAAAGATAATTTTATCCAATTCCTAGGGGAGGATTGTGGTAAATTGAACAGATTTTCAATCAGTTGTGGTGAAGCTTTGCTGCTTGCCATGCAAGGCTGTTCTGAAGTTTCACATAACGCATTGTTGGGAAAACGATGCTTTGAATAGAGATCAGAGGCTTAGTTAGTGCAGGCATTGCAAATCATGCTTTTAATTACAGTTTGTTACTGCTTTTTTCATTCAAAGGCACTCTTTTCAATTAGGTATCAGTTTATCAAATTCTAATCACTGGAGATTATGTCCTACGTTCACTGGTTTTTAAGCTGGATATTTTGGGAAATGTCAAAAATATCGGCATATCTGATGGTGTAGTTAAAAATGAAACTATTTAAAGCTCCATTGTGCTTCAGAGCAACAGTTTGAAATTTAAAAGGGGACAGTTCTGCAGCCCATGAGGTTTTTCCTCAGACCCCCACTGTCAGAAACTTAACCAGTGGTTGCAGTTTGCAGTGCGTTTTTTTAGAGCTGCCTGTAAATATCCAAATTATATCAGGATTTTGCTGCTGTGGGAAAAAAAAAACCCACATCAGTGAAACTTAAGTATTTTTTTTTAACCTGTTCCAGTCATCCATTTTCCACTGTGGTTTTGGATGATGATATGGGCAAAACATGCACATGAGGGATGCTGTAGTTACAGAAGGAGGTGATGGGCTAGGAACTGGGTGTTCTTTTCTGTGTGTTGAAGAGGCCTTGCAATTGCATACAGCACAGCAGACTTCCAGGAGACTGAAACTGTTCTGCCTCCAGCTCTTGCTGGAGGATGAAGTGGAGGTGTCACAAGACACGGGCAAGAGAAACCCTGCTTGTTGTTTTGGGGATGCTGCATCTCAGCTCTCTAATCCCAGTGACGTGCAGAGCAAATCTTTCACATCTGCGTCTTGGTCACCCAGCCAGATTTCTAGATCCCATTCCAGAGCGGCAGGGGAACCGAGGAACCCTGCTGCCCCACATTCCTGTGGTGCGAGCAGCTGGCACACTGGATTGCAATTCCCTCTAGTGGCTGCTCCTTGGGGAAGAGGAGAGTGAGTTACTGGTGATGGTGGCTTTTCCAGCCCACGCAGGAGAGAGAGCGCTTGGGAATCTCAGAGGCCCAAGTTCAGCCTCTGCTGATGGCCCTTGCGGAGGTCAGTGCAGATGCACACGATGCATGTTGTTGGTATTTTATTTTATTCAAATTTGCTCTTTATTTTTGTGGAAATGTCTCAAGTTTTATGCACAAAGACTGCGTTAACAGACTCTTTAAAGTTGCAAAAATGAGCCTTCAAAAGTTAAGGGCTCCAAACTTAGCTTGATCGCTTACTGCACGAGTTGTGTGGCGCGGTCTCCTGGGATCGTATACAGGTTAGTTCTGGCAGGAATGGTGCCTTGATCACTGCCCCACATGTTGCCCCCAACTTGGGCTTGGAAGGGGTTTACTTCTAAGATGCTGGTTTGAAGCCAGTGTTCTTGAGTTGCGCTTTTGGCTCTCTAGAGCTCCTGCCTGATGCTGAATCAATATTTGTGCAAGGGGGGATGTAACAGGAGTTGTGTGAGCAGCTTTAATTGTTTCCCTTCAGATGCTTAACTTTGCAGGCTTCAGGTTTGTTGAATGTGGTTTTGTGTGTCAGAATAAACTTCAGCTTTTAAACGTTGCCGTATTGGAAAATACAGAGCTAAGAAAAGTTTCCATCACTTAACAAAACTCATGACTTTGTTCCTGAATCAATATTTCCATCTGCAGAGAAAAATTCTTCACCAAAGTTAATAGAACGATATTGGGTCAAAACTAGTTGAGAGGATGGAAGAAGCTTGGGAATTGAAAAAGAGAATTATCTCCTTGGGTATTTTTTTTCCTGGACTCGTCGGGTTGTGGAAGGGGACTTGATCAGAACAGCTGTTAACTTGGCCCCAGAAACCACGGATCTTGCAGAGCAGAGATCCCAAGATCCTCGCTCACAGCTGTGTGCTGCAAGACACTTTCTCTCCAGTTGGAGTCCAGCCCTGGAAGCCAGTTTCTGTGGATTCTCCTCAAATGCTTTCTTAAGAGGGGCTTTACCGGCAAAGAGTGGGCTGCAGAAAATGACAGGCTTAGCTGTGTTAATGCTTTGTTTTCTGTTTTTTAATGGGGTAGGGGAAAAGTTACTCTCCTTCAAACTACTCCAAGTCTTTAAAAATCTTGTTTGGCTTACATTGGAAGAGCAAGGGACCAACGGCTGTGAGTTTGGAGTGTGCTGGTGCTGCTGGAGGAACCTGCCTCAGGGGATGCTCCAAAGGTCTGAGGAGATCTGCTCAAGTGACAGAGAGCAAAGCAGTACCACGGTGGTACTGCAATTCTAAATCTTAGTGCCAAGCAGTACCAGGATGCTTGAGTGCTGATATTACTGTGATCTCATCTGTCTTCTGCCTCTCTTGAAAGCTGGGGGACTGTTCAGCCAACGAAGGGGAAAAGGAATGAGTGGAGGCAAGCTCTTCTCTTTCTTTCTCTGGTGACTCTCTTCCTTCTCCGGGGAAGAGCCACTGCTTATGTCTGAGGAGTCCCTGGAGAGGAGGAGAGGCTTGTTAAGAGCAGGCACAGCCCAGGGAAAGGAGACTGCTCGCACCAGTTTGGAGTAGAGTTTTCCTGGATGGGTCAAAATCCCTCAGCAAGGTCAGACTGGGGAGTGGGAGGCTGGAAGGGAAAGAGACACTCATCCATGTGAGTGGTACTGACCACCTGTCTTAATTTTCTGCATTATTAGAGGATTTGGTGTTCATTTTGGTGAATTTTTAAACGTCAGCATCGTTGAAGGTGACTTTGCTCTTCATACTCTGTGTCTGAGTTTAACCATACCAAGCACCTCTTTTAACGGCAGTTAGTTTTCTACACTATTAAGTGAGATGTTGAAATAAGTAAGTGCACTTTTCTAACTTCTGGTCGCTGAGACATCTTCTGAGTGTATGTATATATTTTTTTCAGTAATTATCTCTTTATCTTCACTTCTCTGTGAGTAGCAGTTTGCAGTCCTTTGCTGGAACCAGGTTAATCAAGCAAGGAATGAAGCTGGTTTGCTTGCTGGCAGCCAGAGACAAATCCTTGGAAGTGAGACTAAGGAGAGTTGTACGTTTTACTGTGTGTGGGGGGCCACGATCTGACCTTGCAATATGGAAAACAATTATTATGGGAGTTGTAGCATCAAGTTTTGTTTCGGTTTTGCCTGATCCACATAGAAGTAACTGCGCTTAAATAATAAATGCAAAGTTCTCGTTGTTATTGAAGTGGTGCTGTCGAGCCCCAAACTTGTCTATCACACAGATGGTTTATTATAGTAAGGAATATTTCTGGCAGGGAAAGGGGGAAGGTCCTTTGAGTACAACTTTGTTACAGTTTTCTAAGTAGGCATTAATAGCACATCTGAAGGGTTCTGGGGTTTCCACTGATCGTACATGTTCTTTTTGTGCTTTGGTATGCCTTTCAGCAGTGCAGCAGAAACGCGGGCCAGTTCAACTCCCAACATTTTTTAGCTAATTTAATTGAATGCCTATTTAAAACAGGAATTCTTTTAACCCTAGCCATGGCTGCTTTTTTATTATGCACTTCCCAGTAGCGCATTCAGGACAGAACAGAAGGAAAGCACTTCTCCTTAGAAACTTCCATCTTGTCTTTGTCCATGGAAGTCTGGCGGTTGTAGAGTTGAGAATGCGCTTATGCAGATGCGCAGGGTGAAAATGGGCATCTACTACATCGTGGTCTGTTTTCTTAACAGAAAGAAAAGGCAGCAAATGATAAAAAGGAGGACAAGAAGGCAGCAACAAAAGGGAAGAAAGGAGCCAAAGGCAAAGACGAAACTAAACAAGAGGATGCTAAAGAAGAAAACCACTCTGAAAATGGAGATACCAAAACTAATGAGGTACTGTAGCTGCAGTAAAGATGGGAATAAACACAGATATGTTGGTAATTCATCTGCAGGAGCAAACGGTTGGGCCTCCTTGTCAGAAGGTGGTGTGTTTCACTGCCATCCTGTAGAGCCAGACCAGCTGCAGGATCTGTGCAGGGCGACTCCCAAGGAGAGCCTGAAAAGTAGCATTCTCCTTCAAACTCGTGCCTGCTGTGTGATAGAGCCCTTCCGCAGGTGGTCTGTGCTATCATAGTGCCCCTCGCAGGGTTGGCCCAAGAGCAGTGCAGAATATTTGGGGAGCAATATTGCTCAGTGAGATTGCTATCCAACCCGGAGCTGACTTTTCATGTCCTTTCTGGGCTGCTGGATCGCCTCTTCGGCTCAGCAGGGGTTGGTACTGTGCCAGAAATCTGGTTTTAAGTTCTACACAATTCTTTAAAACAATTCTTCGCCTCAGAACAATTCAACAAGACATCTGCAAAGTGTGCTTGGTCTTGTCTCTTGATCTGCAAGCCTCTTTCTTACAGGTTTTTACAAGATACTTGCCTAGGAGCTGCTGTTTGTTAGGACAGCTTCAGTCAGCTCCTGATGGCCTTGTCCTGGCAGATTGCTTGCTGATAGAAGCCCAACGTTTGCTCTGGGCTCCCTTTGCCCCTGCAGGCACAGACTAGCCTCTTGTTCTCTGTGGCTCCTAATTTACTCTTGGCACGTGTTGAGTATCATTATCCACTTAAGGGATCACTTATTTCTTCATTTTTAAAACTAATCCAGGAGCTTCTTCGCTAAAAAATTAATACGGGGCTGATGTATGTCAAGGGATCTCTGACAAGAGCTTTGTGACATTGATATGTTGACTTAAAAAGTAAGAGCAAGCACTTTTATAGAAAACAAGTGAGAACCAATTTTCCCAAAGCCTGGACAATAGACAAATATTGTGGGGTTTTGTGTCATTCTTGCACTTCTCTGCAAATTATGGAGATGAGGACTTGAACTTTCCCTAGCATATGATTGATCCTAATCTAAAGTACTTACAAAACTTCAGCCTCTTTGTAGGCACTCAACATTCCAAAATCAACTTGATAATTAATTAATGCTCATCTGTGTTTTAATTTTTAGAATTATTGGCCGACATGATGTTATGTTGGTATTTTCTGTAGTAGCTGTGCATTCTTGTCTACCTACACAAATTGTTGTCCGTGTGTGTGCTATCAAACTAGTCTCTCTTTGATGCTTGTTAAGATGGTATCTGATTAGCGTTACCAATAATATTTCTATTCTTCCCAAACACTTTTATAGGCACCAGCTGCTGAAGCATCTGATGATAAAGAAGCCAAGTCCGAGTAATGTTAACCCTGCCCTATATCTCCATCATTTGGTATCCGTACCTCCATGCTGTATTGTTAACAGAGAGGAATATTTTTATCAACTATTTTATAAATGCAGGTTTTTTTAGCATGAATTTAATTATGGAACATCTTCATCTCGGTTACTTGGGAATTAAATCCCTAACAAACAAAACAAAACAACAAAAAAAAAATCATTGTTTTTAAATTTTGTGATTGTAATAGTTTGTATGGTACATGGAAAGAATAAGTGGTGGTAGCTTTTGACTTCTGTCAGTGTGTCCCTTTTTGTGTAAGTCATGCTTACAGACTTCAGATTTTAATTTTACCCTTCTATGTGTTGTACGGTTTCTTAAAGTGGGGAGGTCTCAAAACAAATAACTGTGTTAAACATTCCAGTGGTTCTGTGGGTTGCTTTTATAAAGAAGGTGAGCTATTTTCATGATAAAACCTAAGAGCTGGAAATCCGTTGTTTCCCAAAAGTAATTTTATTTTGTCAGTTTTGAAAAAAAAAGAAAAATAAATAAATAAAAGTGTAATCATGTTTTTAAATGAAATACAAACATTTCTTTTAAAAGGGCAGGTTGGTTGTATGTACCCACTGTTAGGAATTTTGCTGGATTTATCTTAATAAAAAAGACTCCTCAAAAGCTGATTGTGGTTTGTTGCTTGTGCTGCCAACGTCCTCCCAGAAAAGTTGCAGTAGCGCAAGGCTTCAGGCTGAGGGAACCCGTGCAGCCAGAAAGCTTCAGGCCATAGCGTGGGTAGGGCTTGGGCCCACCCTCTTCTTCAGTTGTGTCCACAGAAATGAGACTCTTGAGTAGATGGTTTCAGATGAAACGTGCCGGCTTAGACCAGCTGGGATCTTCAGCTAATGCTTGCAGAGCAACGCTGACCTTGGAAGCTCCGTGCTCGGGTGAAGGCTGGTTACTCAGTGTTTGCCGGTGCACATTATGTGTTGTAGATGTTGTTACACTTTCTGAAGGGTATCATCTGGTTTTTTTGTGCCTTTTAATTGATGGTGATTCAGAGGGGGTTTCTTTCCTCTTAGGAATACAGGAGAAGCTTAGAGGCTGCTATGTTTATGTCAGATAGTTCTTTGATGATATAGGAATGTTCATACTCCTGGTTGAACTTCTGTAACTGTTTATGGTTTCCTGCTTTAAACGTGTATTACAAAATGTTTTCTTGGACTCGCTTAGGTTCTCCCAGCATGATAACTCGTATGTGTGCAGAACTGCTTCCCATTAATGCACACTTTGTTATTCCGGGCACTGACAGCTGGACCAGACAGCAGTTAAACGAGCGTTAAGTGTTGGTTTTACCTAACCTCATCTGTGTAACCACAGCTATTCTATGCAACTCTCTCAAGGACACTTCAGATTTTCTTCTTAGAGCCTGCTTTTGTATAAAGCCTCTTCCCACTGATGACTGAGTCCATTACATATTTAATAAGAAGAAAAATGTCTGCAATGCAGGAACCTTATCTTTTGCATTAAATTGTTTCACCGCCCGGAAATGTGAAATTCCGAGAGCTTGCATATTTTATCTCCTATCCAAAACCTAACTCAGCATCTCAGCGTACTGCATCTTGGATTAAATGTGTATTTCGGATCAGTACCCCAGGGCACTGGCTACTAGATGGTGTTTAACGTGGATTTGATTTTCAGGGCCTAAGGCACTGGAGATTTTTATTCCTGCTGCACCACCTTTCGTTCTGTAGAGCTGCTGTATGAAAGCAGCCGGTTAACTGAGCTGCAGTAAAGGTGGGAGAGTATTGAGGGGCCTTTTCCTTTGCAGAACATCCCTGTAATCCAGGTACAGGGACTTTCAGGCTCAGTCTGTAGCTCTCCTGCAGAGAAAACTGATGGAGAGAAGGAGCTGGATTCCCCTGCCAGGTGGAAGGGTAGTGAGATGTGGGTGGTTTATGTGCTGCTGGGACTCTTCAGGTGTGTTGTGGACATCTTTCTGTGGGCTTTTGCCATGAATGTGATGGGAACAGGGCTGAGTTGCACATTGGAATTTCTGTCTCCTAGGCTTGTTTTTGATAGGATGCACAGGTTGTTGTCTGAATAAAACAGAGGAACTTAGTAAAACCAGGGAGATTCGGGGTGTCCCAGTTTGAGGAGGATCCAACAATACTTCAAATATCATCCTGAGATTTTACATCTAAAAATCATTTACTGAATTCAGCCTGGTTTTGAATTATAAAAGGTCACTAACGAGCCCAGCAGTGTGGTTTAGACACAGTATATTCATATTTAGGGTCTGACAAATGCTGCTTGAAACTGATGAGATATACCAGTGGGCCTGTGCTGCTTCAGGGAGAAAATATGTATTGGAATGAAATGTTTTATACTTGTGTATTGTTCCCTAAACCCAGAGGTTTCTCTAAAAGGGCTTAAAATAACAAATCCAGTTCTCCAAATCTTGGTACCATTGAACCATTTCCCTTTGGCTTGAGCCCCTTGTCACTGAGCATCTCAAGCAGTTACCTAAATAACAGCAGACACTGTAAATATGTTTGATATTTTCTTCCTAGCAAAGGGCTTATCCACATGCCAAGGTATAATCAGCCCATCATGCGCTAATTGAGGTCATTCTGGATGTCAAGTCCTGTTTGTCCACTTTAACATGGAGTTGTTACACAGAAGCAGCATTGAGGGTTTGGTTTTGTTTATTTACTCTTCGAGTGCCAGGGCGAGAGTTGTTCTTAATTCTATAACTATTGTTATAATCAGATTCCTGTTTCAAATAAGTACAGAAAATTGCTTAAGAACTTTTCAGACAAACCTCCTTGCTCGAATTCATAACTTCTCTGAGCAGTGGGGTATTGAGCGAGTTGCACAACTAAATAGTTGCCTGCCTTCTGCCAGATCCTTCTCGTTTGTTGGTCCCAATGTCTAAACACGGAGCCAAAGAACAGCTTCACATCAGCTCACAAGTTCAGTTGGTGGTTGTCTGAAAAGCAGAGGTTTTCAACCTCCTTGGGGGCCAGTCAGTTGGGCGTATGGGCTTTCAGGGCCTGCTGGAGTATGTGGAGAAACTGCCTTCACCAAGATCCAGTGTTTTGTATTGAAGGGCTGTGTTTGCCTATTCTGGTGGTGGTTGGCTATGAGAGAGTCACAGAACTACTAGGCAGGTAAAATCGTCTGCGGGAGTTTGGTTATCATCATTGACAACATTGCAGGCCTTGGAAGATGCAACGTGAAAAACAGATTCATGAGTCTAAAGATCATGATGGTCCTGAGGTGGCACAATGACCTGGACAGTGAGGTCTGAGAGGAAAGGAAGCGCCTCTCTACTCCTCAGTGTCCACCACCAGCAATGTTCTGGAGCAGCGCTGAGGGAAAATGGGAGAGAAAAAGCAAGGCTGCCCTCAGCAAGCAGAAAATGAAAACCACAGTGAGGTCCGAGGGAGTTAAAAAGGAGAAGGTAACTGGGGGAAAGAAAACAACCCCCAACCCTGCCAAACCACGTAGCAGGAAGACTTTCGTAGGTACATCCTACATCCACCTTCACTCCTTTGGATGAAGGGACTGCCTGCAAAAGCCAGGAAATCCGACGGGCCTGATTTTCCGATCAAGAGCAACTCCCTAGTAGTTAATGGAGTTACACTGGTGTTAATCTGATGAAGTCAAAAGAAAATTGAATCCCCTGAACAGAAACGGATGGCTCTCATTTCTAATTGTCCCAGTGGTGATGTTCCTTCCCCATGCAGCTGGCATGGGAGCCCCTGCTCTGAAACCTGATGCCCTGGACGGGCTCCAGAGAGCTGAGAACACCCCTCGGGCCGCTGCTGCCTGGCTTTTGAAGAGACTCTCTCATTTTGAGAGAACAATGTTAACGTGGCTTCTGGCCAGAGACCGTCCCAGTGCCCTGAGGAGAGGAGAACTGGTCACAAGTGAGCATGGAGACGGGCGACAGAAATCGTTGGTGTCTCATTTGTCCCATCCGCTGGTCCTGCCAGAGCGTCGTTGGGATGGGGCTCAGGGCGACACAAGGAGGGTAGGTTTGAGGAGCAGTGTGCTGCTCCCACACCCTCGATCTCCCTGATCTAACTCCCTTCTGCTGGAAGAGAACAGTGAGGGGCCAATGGGATCAGACCCTGGAGGACCGAAACGCTGCCTTTCTCCTGCAGCTTGTTCAGAAGGTGTCAAACAAATCCATAAGTGGTGTCCAAGTGCGTCAATGTGAACTTTGGATTGACCTAACACCTGAAAGCCGTGAAATGGAGAAGGTGCTTATGGGAAGTAAAAGGAATAAAATTGCAAATTAGAGAGCTCTGTTTCTAAAAGAGCAGAAGTCAAACTGACAGCATACAGCTCTCAAAGGCACGTTAATACAATTGGACACGTCTTAAGAACTTCCAGACCTTCTTAAAAAAAGCGGGGGGGGAGCATAAATAACACAGGCAAAAATGCTGTGTGGAAACCTAAAAATAGAGCGGTCAAGATTTAAACCAGGTTCATCTCACTGGAAATGGAATTCGTCTCTCCTTAGGAGAGCCCAGCTTCCTTTCACTCCTCAGCCCGGCTCCCCAGGGTCCCTTGCAGCGCAGGAGCGAGGAGCGTGCAGTGCAGGGGATGTCCCAGAGGGGCAGGGGCTCCAGCAGAGCCTCTAAGGATGATCTGAGGGCTGGAGCACCTCCCATACAAGGACAGACTGAGAGAGTTGGGGTTGTTCAGCCTGGAGAAGAGAAAGCTCCAAGGAGACCTTATAGCGACCTTCCAGTACCTGAAGGGGCTCCAGGAAAGCTGGGAAGGGACTTTATAGAAAGGCATGGAGTGATAAGACAAGGGGGAAGGGCTTTAAATTGAAAGAGAGAAGATTTAGACTAGGCATTAGGAGGAAATTCTTCCCAAGGAGGGTGGGGAGGCCCTGGCCCAGGCTGCCCAGAGCAGGGGTGGCTGCCCCGTCCCTGGAGGGGTTCCAGGCCAGGCTGGATGGGGCTGGGAGCCCCTGATCCAGGGGGAGGTGTCCCTGCCCGTGGCAGGGGGATGGAATTCGATGGTCTTTATGGTCTCTTCCAACTCAAACCATTCTATGATTCTATGAACTGTCCCAAATTGGAAATTCTTCCAAATGTCGAGGCACAAAGTGCTTCTCCCCCGCAGTGTTAGCGTCCCCATCGCACAGCTGATGGGCCCCAGTGCCTGCGTGTAGTTCCAGAGCACATTTTTTTGGGGGTTCCCTCCCTCCTGACCAAGCAAGATGTGTTGCTTTCATCAGGCATGAAGGGTAGTGCGAGCCTGGAATTCGCAGTCAGAGCTGCCTGGAAGTTATCTGAGAGCCAGAATCCAGAAAAACTGCCACGGTTTTGTTTGTTTAACATTAACAATTCGGGGAGGGGGTGGGAGAACGTTTGATGGAGCTAAAACCAGATGTGAGACATCTCGGCCACAAAAGCTTTTCTTGCTTCTCTTCTGTTTGCGTTCCCCCCCGGTAAAGATAAAAGAAACTGCAGCGAAGGTTTAGGTTGTGGCAACTCAGGTTTCACCCCGGCTATGAGGGTGCTGGCAGACGCTGCTCTGCGAGACCACAAATGATCTTTTTTTGTTCTACTGATTCGGGGGCCGCTGCTCCCCAGGGCACACGAGGTTCGAGGGAGGCTGTCGCTAAGCCCTGGCTCGAGCCACAGCTTCCAGCCAGCCTGCAAGTCGTCTCGGTTTGATTTCTTCCTTGACAGAACAGTCTCTGCCAGCGCCGAGGAGCCGGCCGGGACGACGTGGCCACGTCGCGGTGCGCTTTGCACTGAAGGCATCGTCCCCGCTAAGGACGGAGAGGCTGGAGTCGCCACCCCAAGCCTCCACAGCCATCACCAAAGGAATTCCTGCAGGATCTGCTCTGCCTTCCCCTGTGGCCGCCTGCTAGAAATCTGCTGCGACCAGAAACTTGCAGAGCAAGGCCAAGCTTTCCCTGCTCCGGTTTCACCGCCCGGTACAGACCAGTTATATCCACGTAGCTCTTTGGAGGAAACATCGAGTTTTCTGTGCCATGTTTATGCCTACGTAGCCCAGTGGGGTTCTCCTCTGTACCTGGACCATTACCCGGGGAGTAATTAAAATAATTAACAAGCGTAATTAACTGTTGGAGGGTAAAGGAGAGTTTTAGCACATTATATCAGCAACAATTAAATAAATTACCCCTTTTTGTCGTGCCAAGACTTGACAGACAGGGGGAGAAAAAGAGGAGGGAGATGCATAGACTCATGCAGTGGCACGGAGAAAGAGAATGGGGGTCGATGGCTCTCGTGTTGGAAGACAAAAGCGAACAAAGAGGCACCAAATGAAATTACCAAGTGGCAGATGCAAAATGAACATATTCCACACAATGTGTAATTAAGCCGTGGAACTCGATTGCCCACATGGATCCCAAAAATCGTAATGGTTTAGCAAGTGATTAGACACATTCTTGGAAGACGACGCGGTGGGGCTGTGGAACACAAAAGCACAGCTCCGGTGCAGGAGGAGCCCAAGCTGCAAGCTGCGGGAGGCAGGGAGAGGACCTGGAGAAGTCACCTGGCTCTGCCCTTCCCCATCCATCCCCTGGCTCTGCCCTTCCCCATCCATCCCCTGGCTCTGCCCTTTCCCATCACCTCTGGCTGGAGCTGGAGGCAGTGGGATACAGGCTTGTACACACTTGTGGTCTGAGCCCTGCTGGCTGCACTCCTGGCACCTCGAGTAGAGAAAAACTCACTTGCTATCAAACTCCGCACGTGCCTCTGGCCAGTGTTGGGGACAGATGCACCGTGGTGACCTCAGCGTGGAGGTACCCGAGGTGGCTGGTCTGGAGAGCTGCTGTGTCCCTGCCGAGCCCCGCGCTGCCGGACCGCGACTTCTCAGCAGCCGAGGCGAGGACTGCAGCCTGTGCCCAGGAACCTGATTATCTGCCAGAGCTGAATCACGGGCTCCTCCTCAACCACCCTGTTTGGGGAGGATACCCAGGAGGAACGGGGCACTTCTTCTGCCCTTTGCAAAATTCCTTCCCCCAATGCCTCCGTCGGGGCTGGCAGGTTTGCTTGGTGCTGCCATGAGCTGATGTTGCGTAGGCTGAAGTTGAGGTGAGGGCCACCAGTGGGGCAGGGGAAGGTGGTCTGGGTACCTGGCTCTCGTTGGTGCTCTATTTGGGCTCACAGAATATTTCTGGCCACCTGTTTTGGCCCAGTCTCATCTACGTGTCTTTCTAGCTTCATTTAGTGCTCTAGCCTCTAGGTGGTGGTCATGTCTGAATATTCTTGTCTAACTGCACCACAAATATAAATCAATAATCAGGGAGGGCCTGAAAGTTTGAGGTCAATCAGCTGGCTGGGGGAAATGATGGTGCTGTGAGCAGGACCATGTACCGCAGCTCCTCTAGGGTGATGCCTGCTCCTCCCTGCCCTGTCCTGCAGCCTCTGTGGCTCAGAAACTTGGAGTCTGCGTGTCCCCATCCTCGGGTCCCCACCATCAGGGACCAGGGGCTGAGTTTGGGGCAAGCAGCCCGCCTTTCCTTGGGATGCAGCAGAACGTGTGGGTGCTGGCTGATGGGTACCTGGCGGGATATATATACCAGTTTTCCTGCTGCCCTGGTGATGGGGATGGTGGCTGCTGCCAGTCCTGCGGTGGATTAGAAGCACCCAAGTGCTCTTGTTCCATTTTGCACATCCTACTTACTAAAGTACGTGAGCTTGGAGAAGAAACAGCATTTTGTAGAAATCCAAGTGGATACAAAGATGAGGTTGTTGCCCTGTTGCTGTCAACAGAGGTTTCTCCATCCAGTTTAATAAGGTGAAGATTTCATTCTCTAAACCTTCGTATAAATTCAATGTGCTGGATTTCATGGTGACAAAACAAGAGTGACTCCGTGACAGGCACTGAAAGCCCCGTTTGACCTTAGTAAAGCCTTTGACCCCATTCCCAGAGTGTTCTCCTGGAAAAACTGCCTGTTCATGGCTTGGATGGGCGCACGTGTCACAGGGTAAAACAATGGCTGGATGGCCAGAGCCAGGGAGCTGCGGTGAATGGAGTTAAATCCAGCTGGCAGCCGGTCGCAAGCGGTGGCCCCAGGGCTCCATCATGGGGCTGGTTCTGTTTAATGTCTTTATCCATGATCTGGATGAAGGGATTGAGCGCACCCTCAGTCAGTGTGCAGATGACACCAGGGATTGTCACCTGGACTTGAATCCAGGTTCAGCACCTTGAATCCTGGCTTCAGTTTTGAGTCCCTCACTCCAGGTAGGACATTGGGGGGCTGGAGTGTGTCCAGAGAAGGGGAACGGAGCTGGGGAGGGGATCGGAGCCCAGGAATTCTGGGAGCAGCTGAGGGACCTGGGGCTGTTTAGCCTGGAGAAGAGGAGGCTGAGGGGAGACGTTGCTCTCTGCAATTCCTGGAAAGGAATCTGGGGTGAGGAGGGTGCTGGTCTCTTCTCCCAGGTGGCAGGTGATAAGACGAGAGGAAATGGCCTCAAGTTGTGCCAGAAGAGATTTAGGTTGGATATCAGGAAAAATTCCTTCATGGAAAGGGTTGTCAAGCACTAGAAGGGGCTGCCCAGGGCAGTGCTGGGATCACCATCCCTGGTGGGATTTAAGAGTTGTGTGGCACTTAGGGACAGGGCTCAGTGGGGAGCTTCAGGTTAGGGCTTGATGGTCATTTCCAGCCTAGATGGTTCTCTGATCCTGCGGTGTCCCAGCACCCAGGTGCCCGAGGGAGAGGTGGGTGCCCCCAGCTGCCCCCACAGCCACTGCTTCACGTCCCTCTCCCTCGTGCCGCTTCTCCTCTCCCTTGGCAAGGCCTGCGCATCTCAAACTGCCCAGTTCAAGCTCTCCAGCTTGCTTCAATCAACATCTGCATGACAAAACCACCGGCCTGAGCTCATTTTGGTGATCGCTTGCACCAGGAACCTTAGGAGTTTCATCAAAAGCTTGGATGATTTTAGGGTCTGCATTTTTATTCATTACAGCATTGGCTGACAAAGCCCATTACATCATCCAGTTGGAAGAGAAATTCTCTGCAGCTGCTTCTGTGGCACGAGGAGGGTTTGTTTAAAAAATAAGACAGATTTTTGTTTCTTTCTTTCAGGGCAATTTTCCTCCCAATTGCTGGAAAACTGCATGCTCAAAGGCTTAAAAAGTAGAAAGGAGAAGGGCAGCGTGCAGCAGTTTGAACCATTCATCTATTTTTTTTTTTTTTATTATTTCTTTTCCAAAGAGCAAAGGAAGGAGGAGGGAGGAAAAAATAGCCCCATTACCCCGCGCATCCAGCACGCCCGGCCAGGCGTGAACAGCAAAGCCAGCGTCATGGCAATGGCAGATGGCACGAAGCGGGAGGGAGGGCTCCGTCCCCGACCTCCGGACGGACCGTGCTCTTAATTAGCTCTGGAGCAGAGTAATTAAACCTGGAGGTAAGGCAAGCGATTACTTTTCCTCAGAGGGCACTTGCAGGGATGGGATGCGGGAGCGGGGCTGCTCCAGAGCCAGAGCTGGACCCGTATTCAGGCTGGGAACTCACTGTCCTCCCAGCTCAGCCCTCCTGCTCTGACGAGGAGCAGGGAAAGTGCTCCTCCTCGTTCTCCAAATGACCATAGCCTGCATAATATGAAATAAAATGTGGCATTGCGAGGGAATACCGATGAAAAGGAGAGAGGCGGTGTCCAAACTCCATGCTGATGACATTAAAACGTGACATACTCAATTATTTAGTGTTGCTACAGCTCCTAGCTATTCTTGACCCAGCCCAATAGCAGAGCTGTACCTTTTTTTTCCTCCTCCTCAGTTGTTTTTGGAGTATTTTGCTGTGCTAGATAACCTCATTTCTTTTAATCCACTTTCCTTGGTTTGCTATGAAAGCAGCAGCTGGAAGTAAATTATTTTTGTTGCTGCTGAAATGGGTGCAAAGCTCTCACAAAGTGAGATTTATAGGGTAAAATGCACACAGAGTAAGTACTATGAAAAAAATATTTAAGCCCTTCATTCACTGTAATCAAAAGAGTACTCAGTGAAAAATCCATAACCTGATATAATATTTTCTCCAGTGCCCTCACCCTTGGGAACAGCCCGTGGTGCAGCTGCACCGTCCCCCATGGAGCAGGGGCTGCGAGGGGCTGTGGGGCAGGTGAGGACAGTGACCCCAGGCAGGTGGCAGTGGGGAAGGGATTCTTCTCCCCAGGAGGGGGTGTTCATGACAAGAAGGGCCTGGCTGCAAGCTCCCTCGCTGCCCGGGTCGGTACCACCTGCCCAAGCCCATGGGGGCTCTTGCTTAAGGATTTCTGGTTGCGTTTGGGTAAGAGGTGACTTTGGTCCTCTTGCTTTCGGGGAAGACACAACGGCGTAGACCCAAAACTCAGGAAGCAAATAAAAGAAGGAATGTGAGATTTTAGGAGTGAAGCCCTGGCAGAGGAGTCCCCAGCCCTGGAGGGGATCAAACACCATGTGGCCGTGGCACTTTGGGACTTTAGGTGGCACAGTGGGGTTGCGCTGGGTGAGCTTAGAGATCTTTTCCAACCTTAATGATTCCATGATTCTATGACTTTTATATTATTTTTCCCCAAAGTACGGATCAAGCTCCACCAGGGGAGGTTTAAGCTGAACATTAGGAAAAAAATTTTCATGGAAAGGGTCGTTGGTCCCTGGCAGAGGCTGCCCAGGGAGGGGGTTGAGTCCCCTTCCCTGGAGGGGTTTAAGGGACGGGTGGACGAGGTGCTGAGGAACATGGGTTAGGGATTGATGGGAATGGTTGGACTCGGTGATCCGGTGGGTCTTTTCCAACGTGGTGATTCTGTGATTCTATGATGATTAAAACACAACCAGAGGGATCTCACAGTTGGGGTGTGAAGGTGAGGGCCGGTCAGGAGGAGAGACAATGCTCCCGCTGGGCAGGTCCCGTGTCTTTCAGTTTAAAACTGTTCCCCTCGCCCTATCCCTGCACTCCCTGACTGAGATCCCCTCGCTGGCTTTCCTGCAGGGAAAGCAAACCTGGCTGCAGGAATCAAACATGAGAATGGAGCTTGGGACTGTTTGGAACAGGTGAATGTTGCACCCGTGAAAGACATTTAGCAATAATTATTCCCCCCTCTTCAGATATTAATACTCTGGATCTTATATCCATCAGATATTCTGTAACTTCTGGTTACCAGCACCCCAGGGCGTTCCTGCTGCACAGCGAATTCATATTCACTTCTGGTTTTAATGGTGATTTTTTATGAGAAGAGGATGAAGGCAGAGCTGATGGGCAGCGGGGCAGCAGATGGGGGAGCCGGCGGCACCTCCTCGCCAGCCCCCAAGCCGCCCCCGGCTGCTCCTAATGATGCCTTTAATAGCCAGATTTATTTCAGTTACCAGAGTAGGGCATCTTAGGGCTTTATGTCAGACGAGTGGGCTCTTTCTTTTCCTGAAAAATAAGACCCCAAAAAAGGAGGGGGGCGGGCAGGCTGATTGGCACCCCCGCACTAAGCCTATTTACTGTACAAAGGGGATTTAACTCCGAATTTCAAGCACAATTTAAGGCTAATGCCAAACATTAAAACGGTGCTAGCATCTCACTGGGTATAAAATGCATTTGGAGTCTAAGTCACTGATTTCTTTTTCCTCCTTACATAGAACAAGCTGCCTTGTAACTGTAATGTGCACTAGGTTATGTTTTAAAAGTCCAAACAAGTAGGAAAAGAGCCAGAAAATTGAGGCTGAGCGGAGCCTCTAGCCTTGCCCTTGAAGTCAGATCAGGTGCGCTCGATGGGAACCGCGGGCAGCATCCACCATAGAAATACAGGTAGAAATGTCCATCTGAGAGGAGAAACCTTCAGCAGGGGCTGCTGCCGGCCAGGGAGGAACCGTGACTTAGAATAGAATCGTGGAGTCATTAAGGTTGGAGAAGACCTGCAGGATCAATGATCTCGCCGCCCAATGATCAGCCCAGCCCCGTGCCTGCTAAACCAGGGCCCAAAGTGCCACTTCTGCACATTTTTTGAACCCTCTGGGGATGGAGATTCCACCCCTGCCCTGGGAGCCTCTGCCAGGGCTTCACCGCTCTGTCAGTATTTTTCCCGATATCCAGTCTTAACCTCCCCTGGTGCAACCTGAGGCCGTTTCCTCTTGTCCCATCACTTGTTATCTAGGAGAAGAGACCAATTCCCATTGATCACTCGATTTTGGCTTTCTTCCTAAGCGGTGAAGTTCGTCAGAGAATGCAAGTTCGCTTTGCGTAGCTGCTGCTCTTCAAAGGCAAACAGGTTCCCCACCTTACCCGTGGCGTGGGTCAGGGTGTCACGGTTGGAGGGGCAGAATTCTCCTGCACAGGATGGAAAGGGGCTGCCGCGTGTCTCCTGCGCCGAGCTGAGCCGAGCCGGGGCAGGAACCCGCTCCCCCCTTGGTGTAAAGTTAAAGGCATCGGGGGTTATGAACCCAGCTCATGGCACTGTGGCTGGAGATCTGGTCATGTGGAGTTTTATTTCATCGCCAACAGAAATGGATTTTTTTTTTTTTTAATCTATGTGAGCAGCCGGTACCAGGTCAGGAGTTCAGGAAGCTAAAAATAATATTAGAAAAACAGAGGGTCTTCCTTTTTCTGTCCCTTGCACATGCGAGGTTGCTTCCCAAAGCACGTTTGATTTTAAGGTGAGTTATTTTGTTGCCATAGTAATATTATTCAGGTTTTTGAACTGCTCCCATTTTAGTTTTCTTCCAGGCTAGACCTGTCACAAATGCTCAGCATCCTGAGCCCCTTCCCAGCCAGCGCCTTCCCACTGTGCTGCAAAATACCTTGGAACTTCAGCTCTGATCTGTCTCCTCAAGCATCACTGGTCTCTCTATGGCACGGGCAGAGATGGGACCCCGGTCAGAGGGAAGAGACACGGGGGGCGAGGGCAAAACTCAAGCAAAAATAATCTCCCTCTGGCTATTTCTTATCCTTTCTCTCCAGCCTTTGTACTAAGGCTTGGAGAAGGTCAAAGATAACGCAGTGGCTTTATTAATTAGCGCTAATGAACACCACTCATCTGGCTGGGGTGCAGCTGTGCTCGTGGTCCTCCTGCCAGCTCGGCAAGAGCGAGCCCGGGTTGTACCCCAAAGAGCTCAAAATCTCTGTAAATCCTATTTGATGCTACACAGGTGCGTCATTTCTTTTCCCCAAGCTGAACAAATTTATGTTATTACTAAGAGAACTGTACTGAAATAAAGACTTTAAATAGGAGGGTCTGTAATGATGTTTCCCCGGTAAGGAAATATTTCTGTGGTCAGCTGGGTGAAAAGGGTTCTGCAAATGTAATTTTATATATTTATATATTAAATATTTAAACAAATCATATCATGAAGCTATTAAAATATTTAAATTTGAACTACAAATGCTTTTTTTTTTCTTTCTATAATTCATTTGACAAAAGCGGGCACAGCGTGGCATGCATTAACCTAACACCTATTACGCAGGTGCCAGACCATATACATGAATGAGAGTGTGGGCGCTCGTTCCACTGCGCAGTCAAAAGCAGCTCAAGCAAAGCAGGGATAAAGTTGTTTATTTTTTTTTTTTTTAATTTGGAATAAACCACCTCCAGATTAACAAATCAAGGCTGCGTGCACGTAGAAGACCCGAGACCCGTGCAAGCCTTCCAGCAACTGCTGCATCTGGATAAATCCAGCCCAGATTAAAGAGAAGCTTCCCTTGCACAACCTCCCCCTGAAACGAGGAGGCTGCGGTGACGCCGCTGGCCCTGGGAAAGGATGGAGCTGGGAATAGCGATGGAATGACGATGCCGAAGTCAGGCAGGATGGTTTGGGGATGGAGGCGACAGCCTCGCGCTGCACGTAGCTCTGTTACATCTCTCTTGCGCTGGGGGAATTATCAAAGCGGAGCCATTCCAGGAGCGTTAGAGCCGCGGTGGTTTCTGTGCTTCACGAGATTTACCCTGAGCTCTGCCGCTCCTCGATAAAAAACCCTTGGAAACACAACGCTGCGCCCCAACACAATAGCAGCCTAGAAGAAAGCAACAGCCGTAACAATGAGTTTCTTTTCGTTTATGGGTTTCAGTGAAGCCCATTGTGCTGCTTTAACCCCTTTTCTGCCTTCGGATTTCTGCGGCTGGGGGAAGGGTGGAAGGGGCAAGCAATTTAATTCGATAATCCCCTAAGCCTTGCTTAATGCACTCACTCCGCTCTGCGCCTGTGAATTTTATAGTGGTATTTTGGGTGGTTGCAGCACTGCATGGGAAAAAACGTCCCATCATTAATTTTGCAGCTATTCCAAGGAAATGGTTCCCAGTGCTGGGTAGCCTGGTCATAAAATCCGTATCGTCAAACAAAACAAACCCTCACACCCCAGATGTGGCCGGACCTTGGGGCTGCCGCGCCAGTTCCTGGGTAAAGTAGCTCCGAATCTGGATCCCAATATTAAACCGAGTTGGCAGTCAGCAGAAAATCTCCTTTTCAGCTGGGGGGGGTTGGGGTGAGGCTGCAGGAACAAAGCCAAGTCCCCAACTCAGGGGATCCCTGCGTCCTACCTGAGGATGGTGCTGATGGGGTAGGATGGGTTCTCCCACCTCCCCAAGCTCCACCACAGCTCAGAGGACGTTTGAGCAAGAGTTTTTGTCCCATTGCTTTCTTCTCCTGACAGGGAGGGAGTGCTGCAGCCTGGGTTGTTTATTCACGTGTTCATAAGAAAGGCAAGACTCTTAAAAACTATCGAGGCACCTCACAAGCCTCTGTTCTGCGTAAATTCCTCCACCAGAGCTCAGCTCCCAGCGTTTCTGCTTGCTCCAACCTGATGCATTCAGCCAGCAGGGAATAAAAAACCTGTGCCAAGAGGTTATCATCGCTCTCAGGGGATTTTTCAATGTCTGCTTTAAGAGTGCATTGTATCTGCAAAGGAAATGGTCCAAGAAGCATCTTGGAAAGAGTGGTAGAAGACAAAAAGCACAAATACAGGGCCATGGGGGGCTCAGATAGTAAACAGGCAGCAGCAACAAAGTCAAGATGGGTAGAAGGGTTTGGAAGAAGGGTTGAGGTCTGAAGGATTTTACCTGTAGCAAACTAAGTCACCCAAACATGAGGAAGGAGCAAAGAAAGGAACAGATTAAAAGGCTGAGATCTACCAGAGAAACACAAGGGAACGAGTATTTGCAGGTGTTGAAAACTCTAAATTGAATTAGTCCTTCTATCTAGAGAAGCTTTAAGGGGCCTTCCAAAAAATAGAGCCATCTCTAGGTGGAGATGACAAGGAAAACATGTATTTCAGCAGGTGGTAGCTCAAGCACTGATAAGTTAAGGCCAAAAAAAGTTAGAAAAGGGACATTCTGAAAATGGAACTCCTGAGGATATTGCAGGAAAGGCTGGTTGCAAAGACAAGAAACTGAAAGGTGACAAGGGAATGGATGCATCCACTAAGAGAGGGGAAGTGTGAGAACGAAATGAAGCATCTGGCCACTGCTTACGACAGAGGAATTCATGGAGGCTTCCATGTTAAAGACTTCATTTAAGAGGGATAAGATGGAGAAGTCATCTCCAGCTGAAGATCAGTAGAAGAGGCTTTGAGCTGAATAAATAAAATGAATGGCAACGACATTCCAATACAGGGCAGGATTTTGAGGGTTCCAGAGAAGTGTTCCAATATGAGACTGTCCAACTACTTAACCCTAGTCAGAAACCCCTTATCTGCATCAGGCCTGAGATGGAAGGACTGGAACAACAAAGGAAACTGAACCGCAAGGGATGCAAAGATCATGCAAATCCCCACGAAGGCACAGGAGCAGGCCCTGACCTACTATCGCTCGCTGAGATCTTGGCATCGCCCCGCTGACATTTCCATAGAGCCGCTCAGAGGCAGTCGGAAGGCAAACAGACCGTGAGGAATTATTCGGGAGGACACAGAGAACAAACAATCCCCAGCGCTGTTACGGCATCAGCCCAGCCCGTGCTGTGCCCACGTGTCTCAGCCTGCTCTTCGCAGGGTGGGTACCCAGAAAAGGGGCAGAAAGGCACAGCAGGGTCTGCAAAAATCACCTGATGGGGTTCAACAGAGTGGGGCTTTCTTAATCAGAAGAGGTGCCTGAAAGAGAATAGGACAGAGTACCTGAAGTGTATGGTGAAGGGGGATGACAGCTTCTTGGTTTGGTGTTGGCTTCAGCATCCCCGTGCCCCTGAGCCCGTTTTCATGCTCCTCATCACTGAACTGGAGCATTCGTTTCATTAGTGACTTAGAAAGTTCCTTGTAAACTCATACTCCTGCAGGCAAACTGATACAAGAGAGTTTTCTCATCATCACCTCCTCAGTAATTTATATTTAAATGCTATTTTTTATATGGCTGTATTTACAAAGAATTCATGAGCTCATTTACATGTTATGGATATCAATAAATACAAAAAAATACCTCAAGTAATTGTTAAACTTCTTTTTATTTTGATAAATCAAAGCAGCACTTGTAAAAATTCCTGTGAACCCTGTGCGCCCCTTTGCAAACCAGCTAATATTTTGGTAAAACTGATGAACAGAATTTAAATGTCATGATGCTTACAGTTCACTGAGGAAGGGCACCACATACATGGGGACACAGCTCCATTTCTATGATACATGTCGCTGAGGGAGCTCGGGTAAAACGTGCAGGTCCAGCTCTGTGGGGCCAGAGGGGATGAACTCACCGCTGGACACTGTGTGCCCAGGGAGCTGCGTGGTTCCCGTCACTTCCAGAAGTAAAAAAAACTGCAGGATTGGGCCATAAAAAAACCCGCACCACAATCCATACGTTGAAAGATTCTTTTAGAAAGGTTATCACGACGTGGAGGTGCTGGGTCAGCCCCACTGGGCAGCACTAGGTGGTGTTCAGCGCGAGCTCCTGTGCGCCCTACATTCTCCCACAAAGGCTGCGCCAGGCAGCTGGGAAAGGCCAGGGATGGGGCTGCATCCCAACCAGAGGCTCCATCCCAGCCAGGGGCTCCATCCCAGCGAGGGGCTCCATCCCAACCTGGGGCTCCATCCCAACCTGGGGCTCCATCCCAACAAGGGGCTCCATCCCAGCCAGGGGCTCCATCGCAGCTTGGGGCTCCATCGCAGCCTGGGGCTCCATCCCAGCCTGGGGCTCCATCCCAACCTGGGGCTCCATCCCAACAAGGGGCTCCATCCCAACAAGGGGCTCCATCCCAGCCAGGGGCTCCATCCCAAACTGGGGCTCCATCCCAAGCTGGGGCTCCATCCCAGCCTGGGGCTCCATCCCAAGCTGGGGCTCCATCCCAACGAGGGGCTCCATCCCAAGCCAGGGGCTCCATCCCAACAAGGGGCTCCATCCCAAGCTGGGGCTCCATCCCAGCCAGGGGCTCCATCCCAGTGAGGGGCTCCATCCCAACCTGGGGCTCCATCCCAACAAAGGGCTCCATCCCAGCCTGGGGCTCCATCCCAAACTGGGGCTCCATCCCAAACTGGGGCTCCATCCCAGCCAGGGCCTCCATCCCAAGCTGGGGCTCCATGCTAACCAGGGGCTCCATCCCAGCCAGGGGCTCCATCCCAAGCTGGGGCTCCATACCAGCCTGGGGCTCCATCCCAGCGAGGGGCTCCATCCCAAACTGGGGCTCCATCCCAACAAAGGGCTCCATCCCAAACTGGGGCTCCATCCCAGCCTGGGGCTCCATCCCAAGCTGGGGCTCCATCCCAAGCTGGGGCTCCATCCCAGCCTGGGGCTCCATCCCAAGCTGGGGCCTCCATCCCAAGCTGGGGCTCCATCCCAGCCAGGGGCTCCATCCCAAGCTGGGGCTCCATCCCAAGCTGGGGCTCCATGCCAACCAGGGGCTCCTGTGGACATGGGGTGAGGATCTGTCCCTTGGGTAGGGATGCAGGTGAGTGCACTTGTAATACCAACACAAACTACCCAGTCCCTTAAGGCTCATATTGATTTTCCTGCTTATACAGGCAGTTTCGGGTACGAGGCTGAGGTTCAGTGATGCCGCGGTGCATTTCCCGGGAACACTGATGCTATTTACCTGCTCCTCCGCTCACGGAGCTCTGAGCATACAGCCACACCACCGCCCATATTCACGTGCATTTCAGCCACATTTGAAATTCTGCATTTTTATGCAAAATAAGGGACACGTAAACATTTAAAGGATATTCGGAGAACGGATCGACGTGATGGCTGTGCGCAGGAGCTGTTCCCAGCGCGGCAGCAGGGATGCACACGCCATCAGCCACTGGCAGCAGTAAATGGCTGCCATAAGAAATATGAGATATGGATCGTTCCACGAAGCAACAGACCCCGCTGCTCCAGCCAGGGGGCATCTTAGGCCCCGGTGAATGCGTTTTAAGCCACGCAAGAGGGAGAAACACCGTATTTCCATCACACAGAATAAGTAATCGACGAACTTTGATGAACTGTTATTAGGATAAAATTTAGAAACAAAGGAGAGTGGCGTTCTAATCATTCCTCAAAATAGCCTTTCCTATGGGATAGCATCGCCCCAAGTCGTGGGTATCGGGCACCATCTAGAGGGAAGGTTGGCACCATGCAGCACAGAAATCAAATATTCGACTCTTAAAAACAGAGAAAAAAATAGAGCAGATATTGTATAATATCTAACTGCTATTTAATTATTACTTAACGGCTGGTATCCAGGGAAAAAAATGTATGTAGGAGGGGAAATTGGGAGATTCCTCCCACGAGACTGGATGTTGATTTGCAGACAGGACTCTGCGCAGAAGCAAAACCCCATGACTGTGATTATCATTTTGCATCTCATATTTTATTTTTTTTTAGAATAAATAAGCCATGATACCAAAATTTAATTTTGAGGCTGCTGCATTTAAAGATCATAGAATCATGGAACGGTTTGGGTTGGAAGGGACCTCAAAGCCCATCCAGTCCCACCCCTGCCATGGGCAGGGACACCTCCCACTGCATCAGGGGCTCGAAGCCCCATCCAACCTGCCCTTGAACCCCTCCAGGGATGGGGCAGCCACCCCTGCTCTGGGCAGCCTGGGCCAGGGTCTCCCCACCCTCAGCGTGAAGAGTTTCTTTCTAATGTCTAATCTAAATTTTCCCCCTTTCAATTTAAAGTCATCGCCCCTCATCTTAAGGAAATCCTCAGCTTCTCATATCTATATTCACACTGAGGTGCTGTGCTGGGGAACCAGGGACTTGTGAGGAACAAGATACAGCAGTGAGAAGGGAGAAAAGCAGAACGACGTGGGCCTACAGAATGATGAAAGATGCACATGCATGAATGGAATGAACACTTCATAAAGCAGACCCACCTCTAAAACCTCGGCAAGATTGCTTTCAGAGCAACATTCTCCCTCATGTTCTTGTCGTATGCATTCAACACTTGTTATCCACCCCCCTCAGGCTTTCTTTTCCTGGGATAACCAGCACTCTGCCTCTCCAGGAGGCACGGAGAGAGGCAGGCAACCCTGCAAAGGCTGACACCTTTGGCCACAGCAGAAGGGGATCAGAGCTACTCTGCAAGACGGTGACATTTATCACCAGGTTTCTGCTCCTCAAACCCTCTGAAGGCTTTCCAGTTTGCTTAGTGATTTTTCAAGAGCAGTATGGACAGAAACCGTTACACTTCAGTTTCTTCCTTAAAGCATATCTGCTGCTGAATACCTCTGTTGTTCATTAGTGAGGATTAGCGTGTTCTTCACTGCTCGGTGCCGCTGCTGCTGTTGGCGTTTAGGTAACAGAGTTCTGCTTCGGAGCAAGGTGAATAAGCACAACAGTAAGGTGTTGTTTTCATGAGGAGATTTACTATGGTCCCCAGCACGCTGCTGCTGCTTGGATGCAGATGATCCCGAATGAGATGAGTCACAGGGCTGCAGGAGCTGTGGCTGCAGTGTGCGGTGGAAATGGAACTCTGGGGAATGAACACTGCACATCAGGATAGGCATTGCTCACCAGACAGATGAGTCCTTAAGGGGAAAACCTGGGAGAAGTAGGAAGAGGAATCGATCACAGTCCTTATAGCAGCCTTAGGGAATAATAAAGCAACCAGGAAAATGTTATTGATAGGAAACTGAGGTGCCAGGGAACCAGCAACAAGGGAAGAGGCTTGGGAGTCACTGCAGAGCAGTAAACCACGACCGTGACTGCACGACGGAGCCCGGCCAAGGGGAGAGTTACACAACGGCTGCTTCGGGCATGACTCATGCTCTGTTTGCACTGACCAGAAGGCAGGATGCCCTGGCCTGGGCACCTCTGCTCTGCGACACGTACAGATAGTGGGGTGATTACTAACATGTGCCTTTCTCGGGGCGTGAATCCATCTGAGCTGTGATGAGGCTGTGACACGGAGCTCTTGTGAGTGTCATGTATTCATAAGAACTCAGGTCAACAGCATGTGGCGAGGCTCCCAGTCAGAACGATGGGAAGGACACAAGTGAGGGACAGACTCTCAAACAGCACTTTACAGAATGCCTCGTCATAAGTAAACGCTATACATACAGGCTAAAACCGAACTTATTCTTAATGTTTCAACAGCATCGATTTACAACGATTCAGCTCTCAGTATTCAAAGCACAAAGATGTCTTAATTTTCTAGTGATGACAGTATTTGTTTCACAGCCAAGGCTCATGGAGTTCTAATATCAAATGGCAGATATTTATGGTGCACAACACAACTTTACACTGAAGAATGCTGTCAATTCACTTAATGTGCTTTAGCAACTCATTGTGAACCCACACATAGGTCCCACCCTTGTCACTGCTGTAGCCGCCTGATATGTAGCCACCTTATAAGTTTAAGATTTCCATTTCCCCATGCATTTGCTTTTTCTTCTTTTTTAAAAATAAACTTATTTCCCAAACACTGCTGAGCTGGAAGCTGCTTCCAGGCCCTGCAGCTCCAGCGCAGAGGCTACAGCTGCTCTTGCTGGGCCTGTAAAGCGCAGGGAGGCCACAGTGTGGGCACCCAGGCTCTCCCTGTCCTCGAGCAAGGCTAGGTTCCTGGAATTGGGAGGAAGGGAGGGTGCAATGGTCCTCTAGAGGAGGGGGGGAGGCTACAAGGGGCAGGCACTGTGAGGGGACCGAGGATGAGGAAGGTGTGAAGCTCCCCGAGATGGGGAGGGCGCTGCAAGGACACGGCGCAGGCCCGGGGTGGGGAGGTGCAAGGCCCCCCATATAGGGAGGCAAATTCGACGCCCCCGTGACAGAGAGGGCGCAAGGCAGGCTGCAAGACCCCAGGGGCGGGGAGAGCGATGATAGGACTCCGGCGGGGAAAATGGAGGTTGCGGGGGCAGAGCGCAAGGCACCGGCGGGGCGGGGGCCTCGCAGCGGGGAGAAGGCCGCGTGGCCCCCGGGGCACGAAGGGCGTGGGGCGGGGAAGGCACGAAGCCGCAAAGGGCTACGAGGGGAGGCCGCGAGGCCCCGGGCGGGGAGGAAGGAGAGAGCGGCGGAGCCGTAAAGGAGCGGTCGGATATGGAGGGAGCGGGGAAGGAGCGAGGCCCCGGAGCGCTGAACCCCGGAAGCGCTGTACCCGGAAGCGCTCCCGCTTCCGGCCCCGCCCCCGCGGCGCTTCCGGCCCGCCCCGCGCCGCCGCGAGCGCCCCTTGTCGGCCGGCGGCGGCGCTGCACCCCGCTCGGCGGCGGCCGCCTCCTGCCGCGGGTGCCGGGCCGGGCCGCGCCGGGGCCGCGGGGCGATGCGATGAGGCCGGGCGGGAGCCGCGCCGGGGCCAGCGCCGCGCACGGGCAGCCGCGCTCCTCCATGGCGGCTCGGCCGCTGTAGCGGCGGCGGCTCCCCGGGGCGCCATCCGCCGCCTCCCCTCCCCCCCGGGCCTCCCGAGGAGGATGGCGGCGGCCGCCCCGACCCAGCTGGAAGCCGGTGGGTACGGACGGGCGGGCGGCGGGGGCTGCCCCGGGCCCGCCCCGCGCTCACCGCCTCCCCCTCTCCCCCGCAGAGCTCTACTACCTGATCGCCCGGTTCCTGCAGTCCGGACCCTGCAAGAAATCCGCCCAGGTGAGCGGAGCGGGGCCGCGAGAAACGGGGGGGACGGGGATGGGGGTGAACGGAGAGGTGGGACTGAACGGGGCAGGGGACGGGAGTAACCGGGGAAGGGGACGGGGGTAACCGGGGAAGGGGACGGGAGTAACCGGGGAAGGGGACGGGGGTAACCGGGGAAGGGAACGGGGATAAACGGGGCAGGGGACGGGGGTAAAAGGGGCAGGGGACGGGGGTAACCGGGGCAGGGGACGGGGGTAACCAGGACAGGGGACAGGGATAACCGGGGCAGGGGACGAGGAAAAACGGGGCAGGGGCCGGGACAGAACGGGGAGCGGGCACGGGGCTAACCGGGGAGGGTCTCAGCTCCGCGGGCGCCGGCCTCAGGCCCTCTGTGTGTCCCCAGGTGCTGGTGGAGGAGCTAGAGGAGCACCAGGTAAGGAGCTGCCCGGCGGTTCGGGGCTGCCCTGCCCGGTGTCCCGGCTGCGGGGCTCCCCCCGGCCCCGGCGCTGACGGCCGCCTCCCTCCCTCCCTCCCTCCCTCCCTCCCTCCCGCAGCTGATCCCGCAGCGCCTGGACTGGCAGGGCAAGGAGCATCGCCGCAGCTTCGAGGACCTGGTGAGATGAGTTTCGCGACCGGGGACGCGTGAGGCTGGGCCGGGATGCTCGGCGGTGCCGGTACCGGCTGCGGGGGGGTTGTTCGGCGGTACCGGTGCCGCTCGGTGCCGGCTGCGGGCGTGAGGGGCTGGGTGCACGGTAGTACCGGTGCCATTCGGGGCTGGCTGAGGGCAGGCATGCACGGTGGGAGTGGTACCGGCTTGCAGCACGGGGATGCTCAGCGGTACCGGTACCCGCCGCGGGCGGGGATGCTCGGCGGTGCTGGTATCGGTTGCAGGCAGGGGTGCTCGGCGGTGCCGGTACCGGCTGCAGAGGGGGATGCTTGGCTGTGCTGGAAAGGGCTGCAGGAGGATACTCGGCGGTGCCGGTACCGGTACCAGCAGCTGGGAGGATGCTTAGGAGTGCAGGTTCTCTCGTGTTCCAGCGCACCAGTGGCAGTGCGGGTGGCATCACACACCGGCGGCTGATAGGCTGCACGTGGGGTGCGAAGGGGTGCTGGGACCCCCATCCTTTCGTCTGCCTTGTTACCTCGGCACCCACAGGGCCTCCTCTGCATGGGGACAGCGTGATCCGGCAGCTCCCCATGCCCCCTGTGCCTCCCAGTGGCGGGACAGGCACCCCCGGGGCTGTGGGAGTGCCGGTGCCATCGGGCTGTCGAAGGGTCTGGTGCAGGGATCCTGCCCTGTCTCCACGCTGGTGCTGTGATCCCAGCCTGTCTGTTGTCCGGTGCAGGGATCACAGTGTCTGGAGTGGGGATCCTTGCCTCTCTCCTCTCTGGTGCTGGGATCCCAACGTGTCTTACCAGAGTGGCTTCAACATTGGAAAAAGAGATTTTTAGCAAGTGTGACGCTGGCACTGTGAAACAGCTATGAAATATACAGAGGGCCTGCTTTTGGTGGATATGAACCATCTGACAATCTCTCATTGAGGAAAGTCAGCGTCCCTCTGTGCTGCCAAGGGGCCTGGAGCGTGGGGATGGTCATTTTCCCTTCCCACACGGAACGTCAGTCCTGCTGCCCTGAGATGCTCCTTTTCTTCCTACCAGCCTCTGGGTGAAGGCAGCAAAAATGAAAAGTCCTTCCAGTTTGTTTCTGAAGGGTGCAAATGGCCTTGATCCCATTTCTGGGAGCTCTGCGTGATAACGCATGGCGCTGATTTGGCACTTTGCAGTTGAGATGCTGCAAACTTACTAATAGGTTTTCTAATAATGATATGTGCATGGTCCTCACTGTCTTCTCACCTGGAAGGAGCTGAAAGTACATCCTCGCCTTTCCCATCTTGCATACTGCAATGATGATGGGGGATTTTGACATGACCGTTGCTCAAGCTGCGTTGTAGTTTGCTCAAGAGTTAGTTTTCCGCTGTAGCAATATTGTAGAAGCTCAGATGCAGATGGGAAGAGCTCCTTGCATAGAGATGAGACATTTGTACCTGCTGGCTTTCCCTTTCCAAAGTGTATTTAGAAAGAAAGATGAACG
The DNA here is from genome assembly GCA_033459285.1 of Clamator glandarius. Classification (NCBI taxonomy): domain Eukaryota; kingdom Metazoa; phylum Chordata; class Aves; order Cuculiformes; family Cuculidae; genus Clamator; species Clamator glandarius. Next base: position 1,967,834 of record JAUNZM010000180.1, on the reverse strand, counting down.
TTGTGCTTCTTCATTCCTCTCACGGATAATTCCAGACTGTATACTGAGTGAACAGACACGGAGTATGTTCTGCATTTGATAAACTTTGATGCTAGAGAACTGGAAAACTCAACTGTGGGCTGTTTCAGGTTTAGCTTGTGATGGCACCCGGTACCCAGGAGGAATAGTACCAGGGGCAGCATGAAGCCTGGTTGCAGACACACTGGTTTTGCTTAGCCAGTTACAGGAACTTAGGCGTTTTTCCCTGTCTTTCTATGGGACACAAATAGTGAAGCCTTAAACTGTTTCTTTGTGAATCAGACAGCATTGCTGAAATCATGTACTTTTCTTTAAGGTTTCAGAATCGGGAAACAAACTGTTGTGGAGTGAGGCTTGGAGTTAATGTGAAATTGCTTCTCACTGTATAGAGCTATCAAAATCCAGTATAAGATGCTTTTCTTCTGTCTAGAACTAGTCCTTTTAGACTGTCCTTTTGTTTAATATCATTTAACTGTTTATCGTGATTTACGGTAGGGACCAGGACTATAAATGGATCATTACAACAAGACAAGTTGATGCGAGGTAGGATGAGCCGAGCTTCTCTCTGTGCTCAGGCTGCAGCTTTCTCTGTTGAGGAGAGGTCTTGTTCCTCTCAGCGCTTTGCGTCTGGTGTGATTGGAGTTTGGACCTTGGGTTGTGTACGTTTGTATATTAACCTGAGCTGTGTGACAGCAGTGCTAGCTGCAAGTCTGAATGTAATGTTTAAAGCAAAGCCAGGGCCGCGGATAACACAAATAACTAACCTTCATTTTAATTATCTCAGTCACATATTGAACTAAAAAGAAATTACAGGTGCTGGCAATTGGACATGAAGTTTTTTTTCTCCTGTTTTGAACACTTAGGGACAGAAACCCAGATTCAATCACAATCCCTGCCTTGTGTGGCAACTGCCCAGGCTGGGCAGGCAGAGATAGTGGAACCCAGTTAAAGTTTACAGACCCAGAGAAGTCTGTTGTGTTTTTCTTTTTCCTTTGTTTCCTCACTATTCTGCTTTGGCAAATCTGACTGAGTAGTTCTTGTTCCAGTTGCTGAGGTTTCAGCTCTGTTTTCCGTTCTCGGTTTGGCTGCTCAGGTTAGCGTTGGTGTTTTTCAGAAAAGACGCCCGTATCCTTGCCACTGAATATGTTGTGGTTGCTCTTAGGGCTTTTGGAAACCATAAAGATGTAGCAACTAAATTGCCTGCTAGTGGCTTTTACCTAGGGAATGTTTGCTCCCACTGCACTAAAGCTCTTAGTCAAGATGTGAAAACTCTCCATCGACGTTTCTTTTTCTTTTTTTTTGTTTGAACTTGGGTCTTTGAATGTCAGGTACTGCAAGGCAGAAGGGTAATTTAGGACATGCTAGTAAGAATTATACCTCGCAAGCAAAACCACGTTGCGAATTCTAGTTTACATGCATTTGCATTCCCTTTATCTTTTCGGCTTAATCCCACTTTGGAATACTTTTTACATGCAACATGTGTCTGCCTGTCTAGGTAATCGTCCAGGTATACTCCAAAGTGATTTTTATTTTGTTATTGCCTGCCGGTGGACTCAAGACGTAAAACGTGTCTGTAACGAGGAGGGTCCTCACTCTCCTTGTGAGGGCCTGAAGTGTGTCAAACTTGCCCGCAATTAGCACTCCTCATTGAAATTATCTGTAGTAGTTCAGAGTGGAGTCAGCTGTTGTACAAATGAGTCAAGCTGAACTGACTGGGATTATCAGAACAGTCTCCAGCGGGCTGGGCTGCTGTTGGAAACTATCTGTGTTTATTCCTAATGAGACTGGCTGGCTCTGCTCTGGTTTTCAAGTACTTTTTGACGGGCTGTCTCTTCTGGCTCAGCCAGTTTTGGTCTTTGTGCTGAAGATACGTGTGATTTCAGGAAAAACAGAAACCTAGCTATTGTTGGGCAGGGTATTCGAGGGGAGAATTTGCATCCCTGAACGGCTGTGCTCGTATGGAACAGCTTATGGGATTTGGCTTTGAGTTTCTGCCTTGCCCATCTGCGTTGATTTAAAGCAAACGATGAGGCCGAGGTGCTGTTATTTATAGATATCGCCAATCCCAGCATTAGCAGCGCAGAGATGTTACGGTCTTGTCACCTCAGGAAAATGTCATCTGGTGGTGTGGTAGATCCAATGCGTTCTCTCTGGGGAAACCGAGTGGATAATGGCTTTTTAAATGCATGTGTATTTGCATACCCTGGACATGTTGTGCAAGGCCAGTATCTGAGCTTCCTTTTGCTGAGATTTGGTGTTTGAGGTCTTGAGTAATTTCCTGCTTGCTCAGCTGCCTTGGTCCTCTTGGTCTCCTCTGCTGCTTTCCGATACAGTTGTCAAGTGGTTCTGGATTGATTGTTATTTCAGCACGAGAGACGTGTTGTACGGCTGCCTAGGGGTTCGAGAGCCGCATCCAGTGCGCGCTGACCGACCTGCCCGCAGCAGCCCGGCTGCAGAGGAGCCTTCCAAAGGCTCCTTCCATTATGCAAGATCTTGCATCAAATTTAGTCTGCGCTTTCAAGCGGTGTTCAATGGGCATCCCAAGAGATGTTTCAGAGCGATCTGGTTCTGATCCCTGGGAAGACGGACGTCTTATATAAGTAGTAAACACAAAGAATCTTTGTTTGTTTCCTGTTTATTGGAACCTTCCTTGGAGGAGAAGTTGTCAGCAGTCAGGCCAGGGGATTTCATTTGCTTGCTGCAGGGATCAACAAGCTTCGCGCCTGTCGTCTTAGCTGCACAGTGCGGACCCTTCGCTCGGTTGTCTCTGAGATGATGTGGTGATGCTTCCAGTGGTAAACAGGGTTAGGGGTAGGGCTTTCGCCTGGCCCTGCCGTGACTCCACTAAGAGTTCTTTATGTGCAGCTGCTTATCGCTGTGGCAGCTTATTTGCATACTGGTTCAAGCATTCCTGGCTGCGTTACCTCTACCCCTGGCTGCTTACGTAGATTTTTTTAAAAGAATGACTTCAGTTTACCCGTTTCTTCAGAGTTTTTAGATCCGTAAAACCTGTCTGGTTGCTGCAACAGAGAATCTTCCGCGGTGCTCTTGTTGTAACCTTTATAGGGTCTTTCACATCTTAAGGTACCAAAACGTTTCTCTCTTTATAATTTATGCCAGGGAGCAGCACTTGCTGTCACGTAGTGCATTTTCAGTTCTTCTGCGTGATTTTAACCTGCTCTCTTAAAAGCTTGTTTTAAAAGCCTGTTTTTAGACTCAGTTCCTTGTCTCTATTTTTTTCTAATTTTCTAATATGAATTATTTTAATATTCTAAAAATACTTTGTAATCTACCTGAGGAGGTGATAACCCTGCTGTTGTTTACTTTTGCCACATGGGGTTTGGACCAGTGTATGCTAAGAGGTGTGGCTATAACTGATGCTGAGCTTTGCCTTTTTCCTTCCTTCTTTGAATGGAAATCTGATTTGGGAGACTTTGTTTTGCTCAGCTGTATGTTTGCAGCTTCACCTTTTGAAAAGAGACTTAAAATCCATTTCCAGCTATCTCAGGCAGAGGTGGAAGGAAGACTTTTTGTTTCAGCTTCTTCTGGGAACCTGAAAATAGAATTTCTTGGTTTGCTCTGGGCTGCGGTTTAAGCATTTTATCTGGAAGCTATTATGGAAAAGATCTCCAGGAGACTTTGCTATTGCTGCCTGCCCGTGCGGATGTTTGGTAATAACAACAGTGATGATGTTTGGATTAAGGACCACTTATTTGCACTGTTCTGGCTTGTAGAAACCTGGAAATATGCAAGGGAAGAAGTTTGCTACAGCCTTCTGAGTGCAGGGGGCAAATTTGGTGAGCAGAGTGTGTTAATAGAGTGAGCGGTCGCTTCGATATGCGCGTGGTCTGTGCACGATGCCCCACGTTAAATGTCCTGTGGGGAAGTATACAGTGTTATAAACCACCAGGCTAAATCTGAGATGCAGGTCATTCGCGCTGGTTTAACTCTGGCTTCAGGGTGGGTTTGCCAGCTTTTCAGGTCTGGGCAGCTATCACGCAGATTTCTGATATCCTGAGCTGCTTAACGTCTGGGCATCCCAGGCAAATCACCGCCAGGCGTGTGCGGATAAGTGCCACATGCTCCTTGTGCCTTTCATCTCCCGCTGCTGGCCTCCCACATGTGTTGGTGTTCCCTCTCTTTGCTGTTCTTTATAGAACTGTGCCTTAATCTGCAGATCATTAAGAAACAAAAGTCCCTTTCCATTTCTGACTTGGTGCACTGATTTAATCAGGACTGCTTGTGAATAACTCCCTCTCTGTCTCCGCAGCAGGACATGTGCTGCCAGGCGTAATTCAACATCTCTCTCTAGACGTAGAATAGTGGGGGTGCTTCAAAACCAGCGTCCTCCTGAGTGAAAAGGGAAGCGTTTTGCTGCATTTCATGGGCTCAGGTTGCACCAGGCAAGATTCAGATTAGACAGCAGGAAAAACTTCTTTACCAAAAGGGTTCTTGGGCACTAGCGGAGGCTGCCCAGCACGGTGGCGGAGTCCCTGTCCCTGGAGAGGTTTAAAAGGCAGGCTGGTGAGATACTCAGGGGTGGGTTAGTAGTGGACACGTACAGTTGGACTCGATCTCAAAGGCCTTTTCCAACCAAGCAATTCTGTGATTACAGTAGGAGAACAGTCTGGACTTCTGTGAAGTTTTGTTTTTCTAGAGAGAGCGCTGTGGGCTGGGAGTTTCCCTGCCCTAGAAGTAAAATTCCACAGCTTCTGGATTGGCTACTCTTTTTCTTTTTAATCTTAAGCTTGATAAGTTGCTAAGAATTGGCAGTTGTTGACTGAGAAGCATGTTAATAATTATGAGAGATCTAAAAAAGAATTTTATACTCAGATTTTGTTAAACTACTGATTCTCTTTTTCAAATTGCCGTTGTTTCAGATCCCATACATATTGAAGGGAGGCTAAGGTCGGGATAATAAAATACTTTGTAGCGTTAACACATCTCTAATGTTTTAGAAATGAGTAAGAATGATCCTTTTATCCCGTTTTGACTTCTGTTATACCCTGTGATTTGCAATGAAAGACATTAAACTGAACTTCACTGGCTGTGCAGCTGGGAAGGTGCCAGTGTAATTTTGGAACTCTATGATTTTGAGGGGGAAAAAAAAAGTTAGAATGACTGGAGAAACCAGTCAGTGCAGGAGAGATTTTGTGGTATCATTCCATGATGATTATAATATGAAAAGTCACAGGATGGGACCACGTCAATGCCATCATCAGGTTTATTTTTCCTGCCGAAAACAATTCTGTTTCTGTTGAAAAGCCAGAGCCTTATGTTCAGTGCGCAGCAACTGGAAAGGTGTGCTGGGGATCTAGTCTCTCTTCTGTAAGAGTTCCCCTTCAGATTGGAAGAGTTTTGGTTGGGTTTAGTTAATTGAGAATTTTATGCGTCCTGAGAAAAGCCTTTGGGGTGGTTTTTGGTTAAAGTTTTCCTTGTTGGATGGTGTTGATCCTGGCTGTGATGCAGGTGGTTCCACCACACACTCGTGACTCACTGCGTTGAGCCTGTAGCACCACTGCTCTTGCCCAATTGGAACGAGCCATTTCCCAGTGACATGTAGTAATAATCTCTTTGATGACACAGTTCAGTGAACAATATGTTGGCAGCAGTTCTGAGCAAAGCACTTACCTTTTCCTCCTTCTCTGTGTGTGCAGCTCTCTCCTGAGCGCTAAGGCAGGAGTTGGGTGTATCCCTGGGGTCTGGGTGAGCAGGTTCTATCTGATGATGCTCTGCTCTTGAAAGAAGTGGTCTTGTTGCCTGCTGTCCACCAGCTCTGGTGCTTCTGTGAAGCACAGTCAGCTTTGCCAACCCTGGCAGAAAACCTTTCCCTAGCGTTCCTAGCCAGGGGAGCTGATTTGGCTCCCTCTGCAGTAGGTGAGCACCGGAGCTGATGCAGAGAGGAGCTGGGTCGTGGTTTTAACCAGACCTGGGAATCGTTCTGGCTCACTGCAGCGGCCCAAAAACTTGTCCTGCCCCGATGGGAGGAAGCTACATGAGTGGTGAGCACACACAGTGCTGGCATGTGTCCGAACACGTTTAAAGCAGCCATGTAGAAGAGAAGGGTGTGCACAGGCACATGCCTGCTATTATTTCTTTAGAATGAACGCTGTTCTGGCCCTTCCAGATCAGCTTTAGTATTATTTGGCATCGGTTCATGGCTTGGTAAAACAATAAGCTGGTTTATGACAATCTCTTTCTTCATAATATTGCAACAGATATGAAAGTTGTGAAGAGCTTGACTACAACTATGTTTCAGTTTCCAATCACGGGTCTGTTAAGAGCGGAGAGATGTGTTAATGTTGATCTTTGAAAAGGAGGTGGATGTGGCTGTATGTCCTGTGTTGATGGAGCTGAATAAGCTCTGATGTTGAGTTTCCACTGCCAGCTGGTAAATACAGTTGAAATCAAGCAAGTGCAGGACACTCTGGATAATGAGGCACAGTTTATTTGCTGTTTGAACAGGCTGTTGGAAAAACTATTGTCTCTCTCCATAGAAAACAGTCTCTGACTGATGGGGGAAAAAAGAATGTTTTCCCAAGATTGTGAATTCAGAGCCTACGTTTGTGGTTCTAGAAGATACCTATTCACTGTAGTTAAAAACTGCAGACTGGGTATTCAGGGGTTTTAAACTTGATTGCAGTAACTTTATTTGACAGAATAAACCAATTTTCCAATGCTTGCGTTGTTTGTGTGTTTAGGTGGCTGTCAATGCACACATCCCTCCGGATTATCTTCTTAGGATCTGTGAGAGGCTGGGACCCCTTTTAGACAAGGAGATCCCACAGAGCGTCCTAGGTGTGCAGACCTTGCTCGGTGTCGGGCGCCAGTCTCTGCTAAGGGCAGCAAAAGGTAAGATTCTCAATTAACGTGTGATTGGATTTGATTTTAATGATCAGCCTCTCTTCTGTTTCCAATCATAGAATCATGTAGTGGTTTGGGTTGGAAAGGACCTCAAAGATCGTTCAGTTCCAACCCCCTGTCACGGGCAGGAACACCTCGCACTAGGTGGAACCTTCCTATTGTGGTACTTGTGTGTGTTTGCATGAACCCTGGTTTGCCTCCTTTGCTTCTCAGCTTTCTTTTTCCTTCTTGCTGAAATGCCTTTATTGCTGGCCCTGTTATGTTTTCTTCAGTTGACAATGTTCTCCTGAGTGGCTCTTGCCTTCAATTGCCTGATGTTGTTCCTTGCTTTCCCCGTCTTTCCTTCCTGGCGTGCTGGACCAGTGTTTGTGTAAATGGTGCGATGAATCAGAATCACAGAATCACAGAATAACCAGATTGGAAGAGACCCACCGGATCGTCGAGTCCAAACATTCCCACCAATCCCTAAATCATGCTCCTAAGTACCTCATCCACCCTCACCTTAAACACCTCCAGGGACGGCGACGTAATGAACTGGATTAGAGACTTGATCCATCAGAAATACAGGCACTTTTTCATTTACACTCTCTGTGTCTAAAATAACCCAGCAATCTCTGTGCTTTACTGGGCTATTTTTCAGGCTGTTTTGTTCCTTTTTTTCCGTTATTTGATTCCCTGGCTGTGCAGGCAGCCTGAAAGGCAGAGTGGCATTTGGGGCAGCACTTAGAGGGTGGAAGGAAGCAAGGCTGAGTCTTCAGTGATAATTCCTGCTGTTCCTTGGTTTGAGAGCCCCATTCCTTTCATGAACAGTGCACCAGTCCTGTTCCTTTCGGAAAACTGCTCTGCTTGAGCTACTGATCCTGAGAGCACAGTTCTGTGTTATAACTAAACTGCTCTGAGAGCCATCTGTTACTGAAGAGAGTGGTTCCTCCCTTCCCTCCTCACTCTGTGCCCCTGCTGCTTCTTGCCTGTAGGAACCAGAACTTATTTGATCCTGTGATGCACTGATTCAGAGTGCTAAAATGTTGCAAAAGTTGTTATTGTGGTTGTAGAGCAGTCAGTTAATTCATGGAGGGGTCAGAGTGCTGGAGGTGACACAAGCAGCAGGAACAACGTTCCGGGAGAGGAGGCGGGATGGGAGAGCAGGACCTTCTTGTTTCAGTGGCAGTTGAGCACTTAATTTACTGCATCCTGTGAAGTGACGCTCGGGTGCCAACCAGGACATTCTGCTGATGCACTGGATGTCACCTGGAGGGATGTGCTGTTTGCAAACACATTTACTTATGCAAAGTTTTGGAACTTAGTCTTGTTTTGCCTACGCTTTGCTATATTTGGGTGGAGAATTTCAGATTTGCAGGGAGGCCTGAAGAGAAACGTTCCTGCATTTCACCTTCATTTTGCATCTTAGAAGGAAACAGCAGCAAAATGTAAAGAGAAATTAAACATTCTTGTGCAGGGAAACAAGTTACTTACATGGATTAGGGGACTGAGAGTAGATGAATCCCTGAAAGATGCAGTGCTTCCTAAGCCGTGCAATTAATTTATCGCAAAGAGAACGTGTTCTCAGGAGTCTCTCTGAGCCGTGTAAGCTTGTGTAGTTCAGAGATCTAAATGATGATATGCGGATCCACCGATCTGTGGCACTGTCCTTCTGTTTCTGTACTTATTCAGTGTGGAAGCTCATTTCTCTCTTTCCAGATGGTCAGAAATGGAAGAAGTCCAGGTCTAATTTCTGAGGCGCTCGGAACGGTCTCAGAAAATTCACTATTGTTCTAGTGAGACAGCTCTGTGAGGGCAGCTGGCAGCAGAGACCTGGAGAGCCTTTAGAGGAAAGAGTCTTCATTTCGAAGACAATGTTTTTTGGAGCATCGTGTGCAGAAGAGAGTCAAAAAGGAAGGCATATTGCCACCAATTGCAGGAAAAGATATATATTGGGGAAAAAAAAATCCACTTTCAGGGAGCGAATGTATGCATGTGTGTGAATTCTCAACCATGTACAGCTCATAAAAAGAGGTCCTGTATCTGTTGGGATTGCAGAAGGATTGAAAACATAGCAAAGTTCAGTCCTGCTGCCATATAAAGTGCACCTGCTTTTGTTGATTCTCTGTTTCGATCAGTTTAGACTCCCTGCTCACCAAAATAAAGCAGAAATAAGGTGAAACCATTGACAGTTGTATTTCTTAGGAACAAGAAAGCAGAGTAGCATTTTCTTTAAGTGTTAGATCGCTGACAGACTATTTAAAAAGACACATCTTATTTTGGGATGCAGGGTGTGGTGCTTGATGCTCTTGATTCCAAGAATACGTCTATTTGCTCCAGTTTGGCTGATTGTTTCACTAATCCGCTGTTCATCTTCCCGTTACAGACTTCAGACACACGCTATGGAAAGGATCTGCATTCGCAGCTCTTCACAGAGGCCGGCCTCCCGAACTACCTGTAAATTATGGGAAACCACCAAATGTGGGTGAGTTTTGAAACGTGCACAAGGTGCTTTTTTCTTCTCTGTGTCTTTATTACTGTTCCAACCGAAAGTTACTGACTGAAACACTACCGTGGGTTTGCATCAATGGTGCTTTTTTTGACATTTCACCATGAATTAGTCTAAAAAGGCTTTCTCACTCATGGTAGAACAACTCTTTTTTTTTTTTTTTATTATTATTCAGGCTTGCATCTTCCACAGTGTGTGTATGTATGTTAAAACATTAGTGGCCGCGTTGAAAAGCTTTGCATGTTAGCTTCCTTTTTGGAGGGCAACTTGCTTGAGTGTTTTTTTTTTGTGATAGACCTATGTAATATGTACATGTGCTTCAAAAATGGAATAGGCAGGATCGCAGGAGCGTGTAGACAATCCCTTCATCCAGGAATCTTAGCCAGAACAAAGCACCTGGCTCCCAGGGGACTTTTTTGATTCAAGAATTCATTTTAGTTCAATTATAACAGAAAACAGACTACTTGCAACATCCTTCTCCAAAAAGGAAATAATCAGCAAACTAGCATTTGTGTTACTTAGGTTAGTTGTCCACAGTCAGATAAAGAGCTATATAAGACTCTGATACGTGCAGGCATTCAGCTTACACGTCATTGAAGAGCTGCTCTGTTTTCTTTAAACTAAAAATTACTTTCCTAGTGTGGCCTGAACTTTCATTAACCGTTTTTGTAGCAAACGAATTTGAGTCTTCCAAGCATAAATAAAAGTCCTGTTGGTCGTGTTTTGTTTCCCTGTGTGGGTGTTTTACCTGTAGTTACCGTGTGTTTGCGTAAATGTATGGGCTTCTCCTGCCTTGTTAGGAGATGCATTGGCATCTGTTTCTCCCGTCCCTTTGGAGATGCAGGGGGGATGACAGCAGTCTCCTGTTGCTCCCATGTCTGTTCCTGTTTGTGCTTCTGCACTTTCTCTATTACTAAAAATGAATCTTTATCAGGCACGAGGGTGACAAAGCCGGGGCTGTTTGTGGTTGAAATCGATAGCGTCTTTTGCGTAAGGTCTGTGGTGTGGTAGCAGCAGAGTGACGAGCAGCAAAGTTAATTATGGGTCTGCTGTATGGAAACAAAATGGATATTTGCCTGGAACTGGTGCAGGGCAACTATTGCATTAGTACTTGTCCTGCTTGTAATTTATGAGTCATGCTGTGGATGTTAAAAAAGAAAACCATGGATTTCCATGGATTAGTGTGGTTACTTCTGTACATATCTGTGTATTTACTCTTTTAGGCTGGTTCTGCAGTTAGTTCATTGTTTGCAGCGGGCTCATGGGTTGCTGGTTGGCTGGATTATAGATTTACTGCATGCACTTGTCTTCTATAGTTGTATTTCTGTAAGGGCTACTGGATCAATTCTTTTGCAAGAGAAAAATCGGACCGTGTCTTTCTGGAATATGCGGTGTTATTAATGAACTGTACTGGCAGGCCGAATGTCAGTGTTTGTTATGCCATCATGACAAAGCTTTGTGCTGCTTGCTTCATGACTGCCTAGTGACTGAGAGAACAGAATGAGTTGTTGGTTTTGGTGGTTTCCTATGAATTGTTTTGTTAAGAAATGCAAAGGTGTTATATGGAAAAAGATCTTTTCTGGCCAGGGATTAATTTTGATAGGTATTGGTTCCTGGAAAAATACAGCCCTCCTCTCTTTAGGTATATAAACTACTGGTAAGAGGGGGAAAATGTGTATGAAGATTAAAACAAAAAGATGATTCTACTTAAGCTGTGCAGGAGTCAGGAGTTTGGTTTAGGGGTTCCCCATAGTTAATCCTGAAGTATAAGTCACAAAATCCTTCTGTGTATATTTGTGCAAAATAGGTGCTTTTTTTCTGGCGAGTAGCAACAGCCACAGATCATGGAATCGTAAAAGCATTAAGGTTGGAAAAGGCAGTATCCGAGATACTGCAGAGTGTGTGTGTGTGTGTGTGTGTGGTTCTAAAAGACAAGGTGAAGTATGCCCAGCCTGTTTAATATTTTGGCATAATTGTGAATTCCTATACTGTGGTGGCTTAGTCAGGTTGAGTTTTCTGGAATGACTTGCTGAAGTACTTGGGATGAAGTAAGAGACACCAATAATAACGTGTGGTCATGCGCGAGATGAAATGGTTGTGTAATTGCCTTTGTGAGTGGTAAATAAGGCATAGAACTAGCAGCTAAAAGTATTTTGCTATCGTTTTCCTTCCACCAGTAAAGATTTAAGCTTGCCACCACAAGTGTGCTTTGCTGCTGTAAGAGTGGAGTTGCTTGTGGTTGTTCTCCCCACTGGAAGAGTTGCTGCAGTCGTTTGCTTTTCTGTCTGATTGTGGCTGGGCTGGGACCCTGTGGTCTGTTCTCCGAAACAAAAAGTCTCATTCTCAGGAAGTGGAGCAAGAAATCAGCGTTGCCTTTTCCCAGCGTGTTTGTTCAGAGCTGGGAATCTTCTGTCTGGGGGAGTCTCCAAGAAAGTGCTGACCTGTGGAAGTTATTCTCAGGATCCTAGTTGCGTGTTGAGTTGTGAAGATCTGTGCTGACCTGCTGGGGGAGGAGAGGAAGGGGAAACGCTATCCTAGCTTTCTGCTGCAGAAAGGATAGCATGATAGATGCAGGGAGGAGGGCCTTTTAGAGTGTTTTCTTGCAGGTTTGGCAGTAGGGGTGCATCTAGGAGTCGTAAAGGTGAAAGATCGGCCATAGAGCGCCTCAGCAACGGGAGTTACTTGCATGTGATAAACCTGTGCTCGAATGCTACCTTGGTCTTGTTAGGACTGGTTTTCTTCACAGGCACCAAAAAGCAGAGCAGAAAGAAAGTTGTTTTCCCTCTTCAGTTATCACCAGAGCTGGTCTAACCTGAGTATGAAAATATTCATGTGGGCAGCTGTCATTAGTGAAAATAACACGAAATGTGGAACCAGATGTGGGAAACCTCGGCTGCTCCGAGGGATTGGAATGTGATTGGCCTTGCTGAAATTATAGAATCATAGAATCATTAAGGTTGGAAAAGACCTCTCAGATCATCAAGTCCAACCATCAACACAACCCCTCCATGTCAACTAAACCATGTTCCAAAGTGCCACATCCACATGTTTTTCTTTAATCCCTCCAGGGATGCAGACTCCACCACTGCCCTGGGCAGTTTAATTCCTTCTGAATTTTTTGGCTGAGCTTTGAAATTGTGATGTCTGATGATTGTTTTTTTAAACTTTTGTTTTTACTGATGGGTTATAGTTGCAGGGTTTTGGTTTTATCCTTCCTAGATGAGCTTTCTTGCAAGGGTTTTTACGTTTCTGCTGTTATCTCTAGCAAAATTACTGTCTCACAGTGTGTGTGACTCCCCTCTGCCCCATGCAGCTGCCCGTACTTCACTAAGGACTGGAATTCTCCTGACAGAGTGGTCTTCAAGTGCCAAGAAACAGAATGCATGCATTTTACCACACATTACCCTCAGCTGGTAGTTAGAGGACACACTAGTGTGTCTCTGTAGGGTGGGAGCCGGTTGCTCCTGGCAGGGGAGCTCCTGGCAGCATCAGTGGTGTCTGCATCGAGGTAGCAGTCATTTCTGCAGCTAGAGGTGAAGAACTTGGTCTGAGAAGATGGTCCTGCTGTTTGCAGTCTTCCTTCTTAACAGGAAGACTAGACGTGCTCGCTTTTTATGTGAAATATAACATCAGTGCAGTTCCAAAAGTTTTCCCTGGCAGGGAATGATGAGGGGGCAGACTTGGCAGCTAATCAGCTAGGGTGCTACAAGGTTTAGGGCTCATATGCTGCTAATTCTCTGTGTGGGAATTGGGTTTTTTTTTCATGCTTTCAGGCTTTGTGAGGACAATAACTTCATTGTGCTGAAGAAAGAAAACTTCATGGGGCTTTTTACCATGTGGGTAATTCCCCAGTTCGATACTGTGTATTAATCTTCTACCAAAAAATATGAGAGCTGGAATTGAGGATGTTCAGTTTGTTTTGTGAGGTGTTCTAACTTTGCAGTTCTTTTTAAAGCAGTGATAGTTTATAAAGGGAGGGAAGACTAAAATCTCAGTCATAGCTTTGCGTGTATGGCACGTGTTTCTGGTTTACCCTGAGTATTTTTATATCGAGAACTAGAGACACGGAACGTTTGCTACTTTTTGATGCTGTTGCATCTTAGATGCGTGACCTCACACGTGACCTCAAACCCCCCAGACTCTACCTGTAACTCTTTCTTTAACACATTAAGAAAAGCAACTCCGATCACCTTCACCACAGCTCCCTTCTGAGATCACAGAATCACAGAATGACCAGGTTGGGAGAGACCCACTGGATCGTCGAGTCCAACCATTCCCACCAATCCCTAAATCATGCTCCTAAGCACCTCATCCACCCTCACCTTAAACACCTACAGGGACGGCAACTCAACCACCTCCCTTGGCAGACCGTTCCAATGCCTAACCACCGTCTCTGTGAAGAACTTCTTCCTAATCTCAAGCCTAAATCTCCCCTGGCAGAGCCTGAGGCCATTCCCTCTCGTCCTGTCCCCTGTCACTTGGGAGAAGAGGCCAGCTCCCTCCTCTCCACAACCTCCCTTCAGGTAGTTGTAGAGAGTAATAAGGTCTCCCCTGATGACACCTGGCTGCGAATGATGCTGCCAGCATCCAAAGCAGTTCCCCAGATCATTTTCTGAAAGGTTGTTTCTGTGTTGTTTTCACATCTTCTACAACCAAAGCCGGGTTCCTTTGAGCACCAACTGATCTTTGGGAAATGGGAGCCAGCTCCGGTGAGCAGGGTGGATGCTGAAGCACAGGGATGTTATCAGCTAAGAAATGCTTCACAGCCAAAGCTCTCGGGGCTGGCTTGGTGTCTGGGTGTGAAAACAAATTAAATACGCCAAATGTTCTTCAATTATGCATCAAATCAAAGGTTGTAATGAGAATCTTTCTGCATTCTCAGCCCTGATGATCGTTAGTCGGTGGTGGGTTCCTGCAGAGGCACGTACATGCCTGCTCCTTCCCTTTCTTGTCTAGTGGGAAGACTCATGGTTATCATCAGTGAAACCACAAACAGTGCTTTCTATGTGATGTTTTGTGCATTCAGATTTCAGGCTGTTCCTGTAAGAGTTCTTAGGTTTAGCAACATGAAATAGTTTATTGTTGTTGCAGTTTTCTCTTGTTCCTGCCCTTCTCCTTCTTTCGCTGAGGCTGTTTCCCAGTGTGGATGCGTGCCACGTATTTCTTATTCTTCAATTACTTTGTCACAGAAATGAAATTAAATTGCTGCTACTGCTTATAAGAGAGATTTTATGGAGACTGTGGAAGACCATGGACCCTCACATAGGGTCTGGAACCCATTCCAAAGAGAGATTTTTATCACAAAAGAAGCACTTGAAATAAACTACTGTTATACTCCAAAAATAAATCTGTTGTTATTAGGTAAATATATGTTGCTAATATCAGGATTTCCACATCTGCATAGAATAAATGTATCTATTGTCTGTTCATGACTCGCATACTTGGAATAGCTTCTAGATATCATGAGAGCTCTGTATTTTGCTTTACAGCTTTGTTAAGCAGCCAGGTGCAATGCGCGATGTGGTGGGCACTGAAAGGCTTCCTCAGGTGTGGACTTTCTTTTATCAGGACGTTCTGTACCGTCCCATAAAAGGGGAATAAGTTTAGATTTGTGCATTGTAACAGTAAGGTTGTAACCAAACATCATGGAATGGTTTGTGTCAGATGAGACCTCAAAGCCCATGCAGTCCCACCCCAGCCATGTGCAGGGACACCTCCCACTGGATCAGGGGCTCCAAGCCCCACCCAGCCTGGCCTTGAACACCTCCAGGGTTGGGGCAAATTTAATTTTAACTTAATATTCATTTACTTTGAGTTCTGGACAAGATTCATATCTTTTCTTTTCCTTTTGTCTTGCGTTTCTCCCCCAGTACATATCATTTCTGCCAGGCAATTAACTGGATGCGGACGTTTCAGCCACTTGTTCCCAACATCCACCTACCAACACATGAAAATGCATAAGAGGATTCTGGGCCATCTCTCATCTGTTTACTGTATTGCCTTTGATCGCAGCGGGAGAAGGATCTTTACAGTAAGTTAACAAATTGTCCTTTTCTTGGAAGATTGCTGTGCTTGCTTTGATTTCTTTCTTTCTTTCTTGAGTCCCTCAACAGCCTCATAGTTCCTGAGATGCAGATATGCCTTCCTGAAAAGGAAGAGAAGAAAAATCCCGAAATGGTTGAACCCCCATCTCTTTTGATGCTAATTTTCACTTGAGTGTGTGTTTTAAATCTACTCACGGCTCTGGCAGACTGAAACTTCGCCAGGTCTTTACTTTCCTGTGTTTCAGGGTTGTTCTGTCCCAGAGCTTGCAACTCTCTCTGAAAACTCTGCTCATTTGTCTTATTATCATCTTTCTTACTGAAAGGCACCTGCAGTATTCTGGGACTGCTTGCTGCGTTAAGTTGTAATCATTTTTTTTAAAGCTCCATTTTACCTTTTGGTAACCTAGGAATTGCAGGTAATCTTTATCTTGTGTTCCAGTAACACCTGATGATGAATAGAAACCCTCAGTACTTCACCTGCAATTTGCTTCTTTACTAAATTTTCTTTCCAGAATCCGTAGAATGTCGGGAAATATAGGATTATTGTTTTAAGTTCTTCTCCAGCATGTATTAACATAATTTCTATGATACTGCCCTTGCTTTTTGTTGTACATATTAAAAATTAAGCAGTTTTTTCAAGTTAATAATCATCTGTTAACTGTTAGTGTTATTCCCTGTCTTGTCTTTCCCCTTGTCTCTTATCAGTAGATGTTCAGCAACAGATTACCTGGCAGGCTGATTGTTGTCTTTGTGTTCTTGCTGGCTTCTCCACTTGTTATAAATCGGTCAAATAGAGATGTTGTTGTAATAATTACTCTGGATCATAGTGAGAACCTTTCTGGTTTTGTTTATCCATAAAGAAATGTGTTACCTACACATGGCACGTGTTATTTTATATAATCTTTGGACATTTTTGTGTGGCATTAGGGGTCAGATGATTGTTTGGTCAAAATCTGGGCTACAGATGACGGGCGCCTGCTCTCCACGTTGCGAGGACACTCCGCTGAGATCTCTGACATGGCTGTTAACTACGAGAACACGCTGCTTGCTGCCGGCAGTTGTGATAAAGTAGTCCGGGTGTGGTGTCTTCGAACCTGCGCCCCAGTCGCAGTGCTGCAGGGCCATTCAGCTTCCATTACTTCCATACAGGTAAGGAAGGACTTTTTCTCGGAGACGCGGCTGGCGTCTTTGACGGTCGTCGTTGCACAGCGACTGAGTCAGCGCTCGTTTGTTAATAGAGGATGTTGATTTTTCAGAGGAATGCTGCCAACCAAAAATCCTTATGCCACAGTTTTGTTTGCTCATTATCTTAGCCTGTACCAGAAAGAGCTGTTCTGGATTTATAGCGTACACGGAGGCTGCAGCAGCCACAGAACAGCTCACACCAGGGTTTGCAGAGAATCTGCGCTTGTGTCTCTGCGGTTTCAGTTGGTGACAAGTGCCTGGTAAGCAAAAGCAGTGCAGGAAAAGAATGAAGTGCCAGCACTCCGTTCTCGAGGTGTGGCACAGTCAATAGGCTAGTAATGTGCAGTTTATTTATCCACAACAGCCAGGCAGAAATCTCCAATGAAACAAAATTTCAGGATAAAAAAAGACAATCTCTGCAGTTTGGCAGGTTTTGTACATAGAGGGAAGAATGAGTGAGGATCTGAATCCCTCTCCTCTGGAGCCTTTCTGCCTTTGATTCATCCTGGTCTTCCCCATCATGCCAGTACTCCCTGGGAGTCTCATTTCTCCTCCTCTTGCCTGTCCTTCCAGTTTTGTCTGATTTCAGCTATGTTGCAAGTTACTTTGATTGTTTAGGAAACCGAGCTTACCACCTGGTTTTGTGGTTTGTCTGCTGTTTGTTTACACGCATCTGGATAAACACATTCCTCACTGGCTTTTTGTAAAACTCTGGTAATTCAGAAAAGAATCAGTCACAGCTTTTTAAGAAAACGGCCCTTGATTCCTTTCTCAGATTACCAAATAGCCAGAGGAGTCAGTTTTGGGTTTGTTACCATGTTTGGTCCAGTTTGTCTTATAAAGAAGTATTTCTTCACCTTGTTGCCCCATTAAAAGGGTCCAGGCTTGTTTCATTTCTCCAGTTCACTAACTCCTATGTGATAGAAAGGAAGTCTTGCTACAAAATACAGATATTTTCCATTCCTTGGCTTTATTTTTATGGAAGTTCAAACTCTGTGCTCATCCCTGATGCTGCTCTCTGTGCTCCCAGGAAGAAAGCTAATATGTTGTGAAAAAGATTCATGTTGGCGTCCATTTACAAGTTTCCAGCATGTAAGGGGAGAAAGAAATTAGCTGGTTTAACTGTTATAACTTTTATTTTTAGTTCTCTCCAGCAAGGAAAGGAACAACACGATACCTCACTTCTACTGGTGCTGATGGAACAATCTGTTTCTGGCAGTGGCACGCTAACACCATGAAATTTAAGTAAGCCTGCTTAGATAATTATAATTATCTTAAATAAAGGACAAATTTATTTTGAGTTTTAGCATAGAAGGGAACACTGAGATAATTAATTAAGGTTGTATTCTTTCTTAATAAACAAATTTCTCGGGATATGTTCTCTAACACTGTGTGTTTGCAATACCAGCATGTGGGACGTGAGTGCTTCTTTAGGGGCACTGGGGAGTCTGTGGAGGCAGAGATCAGGGCTGGTATTTCTGGGCTTTGTGCTTTGCAAGGCCGTGTTCCACAGGAGAACTTCCAGCTTTTTTCTTTAGGACCAAATCCTTGTCCAAAATGTACAGGCAGAAGAATTACTTGCTTCTAGCTGGAAGAACACGTATGCGTAGATGGCATCAAGCTGTACTTAATAGGAGTAAATGGTGTTAAACTGATGGTTTGCCTGGTTCTGTGTAAGTAGATTTGAATTGGTATCATGATAAATAAGTAAAATAGTCTTTTTCCATTTAGAAAATGACGATTTCCTTACTTAACTAAGGAAGGAAATTACTAAAATGAAAAATAAGCGCCAGTAAACTGAGGTGAGAATTCAGAAATGAAGAGATTTAGGATGGGCACATTGACCTGAACCTGCTGGGCTGCAGCGCGCTGTCCTTCTTGAATGGTGTCGGAATAGAGGAATGAAAAGTGAGAATGTTGTGTTATTGCTTACAGGGATCGTCCTGTAAAATTTGCAGAGCGGTCCAGGCCTGGAGTCCAGATCTCTTGTTCGTCATTCAGTTCCGGTACGTGCCCCTTGGGAGGTAGCGGAAGGTGTTTTATGAGCTATAATTCCTGTGGTGACAGCACCGTTACTTATTCTTAAAAATAGATGGCATTAAACTCTTTTATAGTTAATTATGGCACTGTGAAATCATGGGTGTTTGAAACTTTCCATGTTAAGTGTCTGCCTCAAGCGGCTTTTCCTCTTTTTTTTTGCTGTAATTTGCTAAAATGTTTTGACCACCTCTGAGGACGACTGTGCTGTCAGTCTGCTGATTTGCACAGGAGAGATTTTCCTCTGTAACATCATTTTATCCTGTAAAGTTTTCAAGTGAGCAGTTCTTGAATTCTGGCAGGTAGTGGTCTCTGGTCGGTCACACCTTTGCCAGCGTTCCAGCTCTGGCTAACTTCTAGGAGGATCAGTTCGATGGTCCAGCTGACCTGACATCCTTTGTTGCAGCTTTGAACTCTCAAAAAACCAGTCATTTTTACTAGCGGAATTGTAAAAATTCTCATTATTTTTTGCTGGAGAGCTGTTCTGGAGCCGTGTCAGCCTTGTCCACATTCCTATTGTAAAACCAGAAATCCTGAAATAACTGAAACCAATGTAATAAACGATGCATTCCTGCTGTTTTTGTGTAAATAGAACAAACATTGGAAGAAAATACTTTAATCGGTGACTCCTGATTCAGCAGTAATTGATCTGATATGCTTCAAGCAGATACTGAAGATGGAGATATATATTTTGATTGCACGAGCATGTTTTTTTTTTAAACTGTGGTTTGCTGCTTTGATGGTAAAGCAGGAATTAAATGAGTGGTTCCTTGGCTGGCTTCTGCTCTCACAACCCCCCTGTCTCTCTTAGGTGGCATGTTCATCGCAACAGGCAGTACTGACCACGTGATAAGAATTTATTATTTGGGCTCAGAATCTCCAGAGAAAATGGCTGAGTTGGAATCTCATACGGTAAGGGATGAGTCGTAAGGTAAATCTTTTGTTTCCCTGCTTTTCCTTAGTTTCAGAATTTAGGTTTTCTAGAGCCTATTTGGCTTATTTTCTGTCTTTAGAGTGTAATTGGCTCACAACAGTGTGGTGTTTAAATGCATGGAATTTGTGGTATATTTGTTTTTCCTCTGAGGCAGATGTGTGCAAAACATGCTTTGCATTTCATTCCCCCAGGAAACTGAGTTCCTAGGTGATTTTCCCATATTCTTGAAGAAAGTCTCTGCTGGAATGAGGAATTAAAGTAATTTTCATGCATGATGTCATTTTTCCTATTAAATTTACTGTTGAGTATTTCACTTCAGCTGTGACCACAAATCCACATAACAAGAAAAAACAAAGCAATTCTGGTTTTAGAATGTGAAATCAAACTGTGGATCATGATAGTAATTTCATTTAGGAAATAAAGCAATCTTAAAAGCATCCTTTCTTTGGTGATGCAGAAGGCTCCTCATAAAAATTCAAACTATAAGGCGTCTTTCAATGTTCATTTTCAAGTCTGAGTCTCGATAGCTTTTATTAGACTGTAGAATGTCTCGGTCGTAGTGGAACCTCATAAAGACACGTCACTAAAACAGTATCGGCTCTTCCATCATTTCTCAGTTGTTACCCAGAGCAGGTGAGGATTGCATTATTTATTATCTGCACAATAAACAATGCGTCAGAAAAGCAAGCTTATAGCAACACTGAGAGGTCTGTCGCTTGTGGGGAGCTTGGAGCATTTATCTCTGAACCTCAGCAGCCCAACCTGACAATATTTTATGGATTAAAGCCGAGGTCTAAATTGAACTTCAGCGGGAGTCATGGATCTCACGTTTGAGTCTCGGGGCGCCAAGCCTACCAGTCCAACAAGTATTTTGCGCACAAAAGAGAAAATGTTTTCTCTATTCAGCAATTCAGCTTTGGAACAAACTGGAATTCCTTTGATTTTTTGAAAGGCTCTACTTCTGACCGCAGACTGCTGTCGACCTGCCCTTGCCAGAATCCCACTCTGGTTCCTCGGTTATCAGCAGCCGGAGCCGTCAGGGGGAGGACAGAGAGCAAGTGCAGCCAACACACGTATTTAGCAGAATGAAAAAAAAAAAAAGAGGGAAAATCATGTCTAAAACTTGGTGGTTGTTTCTCGAGCATTTAGAAGTGGAAATAAAGCCACGGTTTGCATGTCTTTTATTGAAATATTTTAATTCGCTTTATTGTTAGATCTAAAAATTGCAGACCTGCTGCGATCATTTATGTGGTTAAGCCGTCCTTTCTCCACCTGGCTGAGTGCTGTACCGGCCCTTGTGAGCTCCTGAGGTTCCTTATTCCCGCTGAGGGGTGGGAGAGGTGCTGGGTTTCCCAGGCAGAGCTTTTCCCCGTGGCTCTGTGCCGGGGGACTGTGCTCAGGTGAGAGGAAAGCTGCTGCCGCTTGTTCCTTCTGACCCTTTAAGTGTCAGGGGGACCGAGTTGAACATCATTTCTGTCTCTTGATGTGCCTTGACTTCATCACCTCTTTGAAGTTCTGCATTTCCATGTCCGACACAAGGTGTCTGAGGAAGTTTTAACTTCAAGTGCAACTTCTCTGTTCTTGGACTTGTAGGAGAAGTACGAGAAGAGACGAGTTGCTAAGTAGCAGCTCGGCATTAAGACCTTTTTGAATGAGGGTTTCGGCTTACAAAGCACTCACTGCTTTGTTTTTTCCCTCCCTCCTGTTTAGGACAAAGTGGTCGCAGTCCAGTTCTGTAACAATGGCGATAGGTGAGTGGCTCTCCCGGGGTTTGGGTATTTAATCTTCCAAGTAACTTCTCAGAACAAATTTGGCGTAACAGGGCCACATGGGCTCTGATTCACCTTAGACAAATTGTTTGAAGTATATTGCAAGAGGGGTGTCACGTCTACAAGCTCAGGCTTGATAGATTATGTATCTGTTGGGGATTTTTGTAAAAATTTACTTCTTGCCTATGTTCTTGTGTATCATTTATTCCAGTTGGGGAACAGAAAGCAGCCGATAATTAGCATAGTTGGAAACATTTTCTGAGTAACGTGACATTGCTGATATGTTGCCGAAACATCGGGCCATCCGCCCTTTACTGTCTGATTTAATTCCTTGGTGAAGGATTCCTTCTGGAGGCCCTCTCTGGGCACATCAGATAAGCAAGTTGTCACTTCTGGTGCACAGAGTTCTGAAAAATATGGGAAGAGTGTTTGTTTTCGTAAGCACACTCACAGTTTGTAGCAGCTCAACAACTGCTGTGAGGTTCTAGAGTGATAAACGTGATATGGTGAATAATGAGGCCCTCATCCTTCATCTTGTGTTTTTTAACTCTGAAATCACTGCTGAAAAGCCCCCCAGTCCCCTGGTTTATTTCCAAGGGGGAATAAGCAAAGAACAGTGTTTCAATGGGACGTAAAAGTGCAGAATAACTTAACGGGAAGTGCTTTTAGTGACCTTTCCTAAGGTGAGCGATAGTCCTCTGCCAAGCTCCTAAGTATCCTTGCCACAGAATTTAGCAGGGTGGAAAACTCCGTAGCAAAGCTACTAAATAGCGAGAAACTAGGATCCCATGAGGGGCATGATCTGAAAGGATTGTGACTGATCCTTATCCAGAATTTCATGACTTTATTTTTTTTTTTTTTTTTTTTTCTTCTCCTATAGCTTAAGATTTGTCAGTGGAAGCAGAGATGGAACAGCAAGAGTATGGCACTATCAGCAGCAAGACTGGAAGAGTGTAGTCCTGGATATGGCTACTAAAATGACAGGGTAAAGCAAAGCAAACCAGAGTGCACTTTACAGGGGCATTTACATGCAAACTAAAATCTTCCATCATATTGAAAATTATTTACTTACTTCCTTTTTGAGTGAATTTCAGTGCTTGGTTTTGTGTATGGAAAATGCCATTGCTCTCTCTGTTCAGTTACACAGATATATAGCTCCGATGAGGAGATAGGAATACATTCCTCGTTCCCTACTCCGATGTTGAGGGCTTATTTAAAATTTTGCATATGAAGTAAGAATGTCAGATCGAGTTCACCTCACAGAAAGAGGCTTTAGTAGAACCTCAGTGATAGTATGTGCTCTGCTGTTTTGGATCTTGTGCTGTGGAATGCAGTTAAAATTATAATGAATTATATAATGGAGTAAAGCGTGCAAAATGTGTGATCTGAGTGCAAACGTGGATGTGTTGAACAGTGTCTAGTGTTAGACTCCACTGCTATAGGAAACGGACAGCTTCTGCTACCATCCCAGTAATTAAATTCAGTAAATAATTGTTGATTAAAAAAAAAAAAAATTGTCTACTACAGCTTATTTTACCCACCTGAGGACAAGTGCCAGTAAGCTGAAAGTTAAAGGTGTGTGGCACGGCTTCTTTTTCCTAACAACATTCATTTATGAACATATCTTTTAATTTCTTATATCATTCCAAGGCCTGAGTTGCCTGTTAGAATTCTTCTGGAACGTTCTTAACATATTATTTTTCCTTAAGGTTTTCAAGTGAGAGTTGAGATATTTGGTTCTCGGGTTCAATTAGGGACTCAAGTTTTTCTGTTTGAGATCCTCCAACGCCTTTGGTGAACAGCCTAGTGATTGAAAACGTCCGATAACTAAAAGCAGAGAGGGAGAAACACATCAAGCATTTGGCTTTGCAGAATTCTTTACATTTCATATGGTTACATTTTTAATAAGCTAGCTGTCAAAGTATGATCTGGATTTATTTATCACGTTTTTGCTCATTATAGAGTTTACTCTATAAATGAAAAACAAATAAAACCCTCTATAAATGTCAGTGGTAGCAAATATTGTCTGTGTCTGTGTTTTACCCCTGTGGAAACTGCATTAGCCACTGATCGTGGTGGTGGCAGCATTGCTTTCTGTAATTTCATACTGAATTTGCGCTGTTAATTGTTTCTGTATGTTGTTACTGATTCCTTTCTTTTCTTACGTATTAATTTCTTTAGAAACAACATAGCATCTGGGGAGGACAAGGTGACGAAGCTGAAGGTTACTATGGTGGCTTGGGATAGATACGATGCCACTGTCATCACTGCAGTCAACAATTTCCTTCTCAAAGTGTGGAACTCATCCACTGGGCAGCTTCTTCATAGCTTATCTGTGAGTAGAACTCAAGTGGATAATCCTAAGCGGTTGTAGTTCAGCTCTGGAATCAATTTGAGGCTAAACCGCATCATTATTCCCCCTGATGAGGGTTGTTGTCTTGAAATTTGCCACCTCTCTTGTTCCTACTGAGAGGAGTTTGTGTCACGGGGAGGGAAGCTGAAGGCCAGATGCTGCTAGAGCCTGGTGGTTGCTGGCTGACAAGGGAGCCCTTCGAAGGCCACCATTTGTGCCCAGATTAGAGGGTTGTAGCTATCCTCATTGCTGATTTCTCCATCCTCCTCATCCCACTCTGTCCAAGCTGTGCTGAGCTGCGGGCAAAGTGGACACTGATAGTGCCGAGCCTCTGGTGGAAGTGTTGACTCGGTACAGACACGGTTCTAGTCCAAGATCTGATAAACTGAGCTGTCACGGACTGAGATGTCCTCACACTGAATACTGGCCTGTTTGGAGATACT
Organism: Clamator glandarius; assembly: GCA_033459285.1. Taxonomy (NCBI): domain Eukaryota; kingdom Metazoa; phylum Chordata; class Aves; order Cuculiformes; family Cuculidae; genus Clamator; species Clamator glandarius. Next base: position 1,943,699 of record JAUNZM010000180.1, on the reverse strand, counting down.
GCGTGGGGAAATGTTACCTTCTCTTTCACTCTGTTTTTGCTGCAGGGCCACGATGATGAAGTTTTTGTTCTGGAAGCCCATCCGTTTGACCAAAGGATTGTACTTTCTGCAGGTCACGATGGAAATATTTTTGTCTGGGATATAGACAAAGGAACAAAAATTCGCAATTACTTTAACATGGTAAGGATGATCAGGGAAGGGTTTTTTCCCACATGTGAGTAAAGCTTATCTTGGGGCAAAAGCAGATTTCATTATATACCCGTTGTGACCGATGTTACAACAGGATTAGGGGAAAACTCCCACATACTATAAAAAATCTTCTGCTCTCCAGTAAGCGATACCTAAGTATCTTTTTGCATACTGTGAGTGTAACAGCAAGTCTTTAATGGGATCTGTTGTAGCATCTGAAATATTTTCATGTGTATGGGTATGGTTATACCATGTAAAAGATTGCAGTGGCTCCCAAGGTAAAGCAATGGAACGGCTGCGTGTTGTGGCCCATTGCTGTGGTCTGGGAAAAGACATGGTTGGCTCTGTGCTGTGTTTATCTTAGTGCACCCCATGCCAGGTTTGTTGGTTTGGTTCCAGCGCTGAGCAAATGCAGCTGTAGTGCCTCGAGACCTGAGCACTTGGGGCTGGGAAACCTGCTTGTGTGGAGCCAGTAGGCGCCTACGATCTTTGGTGTGGGCTTGTCCTTTCTCTGCTATTAATGTAAAATGTAGACCTCTAGGGAGTTTTTTCAGTACATGCATTAAAAATTGCACTGAAATTCCAGGACAAAGAGAAAATAAGAAGTTTTGACTTTATTGTTGAGTGAAGCTTTAATAATTCAGTGGGAAAAAATAGAAGTGCAAATCAGGTTTGAGTGCAATGAGAATTTACACAGAGCCCAGGTGAAATTGTTGTAAAAGCGCTCGTATAGAGAATGTGTGATGGTGAGAGGAGTGCTCTGTGCTTGTCTCTAGATCGAGGGCCAAGGCCACGGAGCTGTTTTTGATTGCAAATTCTCACCAGATGGACAGCATTTTGCCTGCACAGACTCTCATGGACATCTGCTGCTATTTGGTTTTGGATGCAATAAATACTACGAAAAGGTGGGTTGAATGGAATCTAAACTCTTCTGTGTCTGACCTGATTGGATCTTAGAAGTATTTGTATTATAGTTTATTCACTTGCCCTGCCCCAGACAAAATAATAATTAGATCGTGAAGCAGTTGCTGTTAGCCAAAATCAAAAAGATTTAAACATGAGAATCTTGAGACACAGGAGTGAAGGACTAACTTCTATGTGTTCACCTCTGTTGGCATATTTTCCTATTGATTTCTTTGCATCAGGCCTTGATAATAAATCACACTTGTGATAGGAATCTGTTCTCTGTCATAACATTTCTTCTGCTGATCCTAAATATAAGAGTTGTGGTTTATGGGTATGGGAGCCATTCCAAAGCAGCAAGACAGCTGCAAATGGCCATTGATTTATTTACTAATTTGCTTTTCTTGCAGATTCCAGATCAGATGTTCTTCCATACGGATTACCGACCACTGATCCGTGATGCAAATAACTACGTGTTGGACGAACAGACTCAACAGGCTCCACATCTTATGCCTCCTCCGTTCTTGGTGGATGTTGATGGAAATCCTCATCCCACAAGATTCCAGCGGCTGGTACCAGGGAGGGAAAATTGCAAGGATGAACAGCTTATTCCTCAGCTAGGATATGTAGCTAATGGTATGCTGTCTAAAACTCATGCATAATGCATACATATTGGACAGTATTGAGCACCAGCTCTGTAGGATGGGACTATAAGGATTTGTTTGTTCCAGTTGCCTTCTGAAATTAGTGGCTTAAATTCAGCACAGAGGTAGAAGAGGAGATGGGGTGACTTTGTGACAAGAATGGAAGTGTATGGAATCAACTTAAGTGGAGGCAAGATGAGGAGACTGTGGTATTCCAAAATCTGTGGGCTTCTATCAGGTATATGGCAGTGTACTTAAAGAACTGTCCCATAAACCTCGGTATAACTGTGTGTGTGAGGAAGGAAGCAGGGAGATAAGAAAGATATTGAAAAAAGAGCTTTTTGGGTTTTAAAATAGATTATTCCTGTAGATAGAAACTTTTGCAATATGCTGATCTCTGGAAGGGATCTTTACTGTTACCTTCAGAAGCATAATTTCTTTTAGCTGTTGTTAAAAGATCTGTGTTTCTACTTTACGTGTAGTTTGTAATTTTAGTTTTTTATTGTAATTCCTCTTTGCCTCTCTTTATTACATGAGCACAGAGGGACAGCTGGGAATCAGATGTTTTGCAGAGCAGACAAATAATTGTGTACAATTTTAAGTTTGATTGTTTCTGTGGTGTTTATTTAAGCAGAAAGTAATCATTTTATAAGCAGCTGTGGCTTTGTTCTTGTCAAGGCGATGGTGAGGTAGTCGAACAAGTCATTGGGCAGCAAACTAATGACCAGGATGAGAGTATCCTTGATGGAATGATCAGAGAGCTACAGAGGGAGCAAGATCTGAGGTTAATTAATGAAGGAGAAACGCCTCCAAACCCTCCAGTCAATAGATCCCACTCTGTCAGTGCAGGTAAGTGTCCCTTTGTTACCTCTGCCATTTCTTTCCTGAAGCACAGTAAGGTACTAATCAAAGCGTATTAATGTAAGTTCTGAGACTCCGTCTTTGAGGATCTTTGCTCTCTTGTTCTTACATTCATCGGTAACCTGCGTGTGGCCGTTGGGCGTTCCACTGATACGTGGCTGAGGGCGCACAGTGCTCTGACTGGGCTGTATCTGGTTACCTCGAACTATTAGACTATAATTATTCCTGCTATAAACCTTTCCTAAAAAATAAACACGGAGTTCCCTGTATTGTCTGGATGTCAGTCACTGCCGAGATGATACTTTGCAACTGCATAATGTCGAGATAACAGCGTATAATTAGGGTATGTCAGTGGAACACAGTGTTGTGACAGATTAGTGGCTTCCTGTTGCACCACAACTCAGCTAAAAAAAAAAGCTCAGCTAAAGCTGAGCATCAGTGTTTATAAAATAAACGTCTGCCTTGTCTTAGTGTTTCCTTAGAAAGCTGGAAATTATTCTCCTGGTAAGTGTTCTGCTACTGTGATTTGATTTTCAATACACAAAGTGATTAAAAATTTAAAACAAGCTCAGTCAGATGTGAGGAACTGGCTGCGAGGGAGCTGACTGAGTGCAGCTGATGGAGGAGAGCAGATGTCAGGGACTTGTGCCGCAAGTCGTTGCGAGCTTGGAAAAATTTATAGCTGCTAATAAATTAGTTCTAGGTTAAGTGACTGATTACATGTTTGAATTGGATGTCCTGGCAAAGCTCCTCAAGATTGCTGGATTTGGAGCAGCTTGTCTTTAAATTCAAGAAAGGATAGGAAAAATTTTAGGGAAAAATTGTGAAAATACACGTTTATTTTGATCTAAACTGGTATTGCCAAGAAGCCACCTGTAACTCACAAAAATTCTCTTTTGCTTCTTATGATAGGTTGATGTGTAGTGCCAATCCCTGTTCTCAGTTTCATTTCTGTATCCCTGTATTTGTGTGAAAGGGAATTTCCAGATATGAGAGGCACAGAAATTAAAGTAGCAACCTTACTGAATTTGCATTGATCAGAGGCTTTGCTACATGAACCGCTCATTTGTGCGAGTTACTTAGTGTATAGATAAGATACTTAATGTACTTTTTCTTCCCTAGCTCTTCGAAGCCCAGCTTTGGATGTTTCATCTCCACCAAACGTTGGTCTCCGGAGAAGTGGTCAGATTGAAGGGGTCCGGCAAATGCATCACAACGCTCCCCGAAGCCAAATGGCCACAGAGAGAGATCTCATGGCCTGGAGCAGGAGAGTCGTGGTGAATGAGCTTCCCCCGGGCATCAGCAAGTAAGAGGCTGAGTGAGATGGGGGAAAAGATTCAGTTGTGTAATATTTAATGGTCCTTCCATGCACCTGCTACAAGTTAGAAAGTGATTTTTCAGAGATTTATTGGCTTTTTACTTTTTTTTTCTGTTAGTTTTGAAATTCAGACGTCAGGATTAGAGCAGTGGCCTCTGCTGGAGAGCTGATAATAGTAATTCCTTTGCTTCACAATTAAATCTTCTCTCAGTAGTTAAAATACTGCTTTTTCATAAAATCATAGGATGGTTTGAGTCAGAAGGGACTTTAAAGGTCTTCCATTTCCACCCCCCTGCCATTGGCAGGCGAGCTTTATTTGAAAAAAACAACAAAAATAAGTTCAATGCATTTCAGTTTTCTTGAAAATAATTGCACGTGCTCAACTAACAAGTTTGTTTCCTTAACTTGTGATTCTGGGAGTAACATCTGTGTGGACGCTGCTAGGAGGACTTGTGCAAAGATTTCTTATAGTCAAGGGAACCAAAAGTATTTTAATGTATATTTTAATAAAACTGTCAAGTTATGTGATGATTTATGGAATAAAATGGATTTCTCCTATGTATAATTAGGGTCCAGGAAGAATGTCGAGCTGCCAAGGGCGAAATAGAAATTAGTTTGTACACTGTTGAGAAGAAGAGAAAGCCATCACATATCTTGCAACGGGTGAGTTAATTCAGTAGAAGAGGGTACTGGGGGGCAAAGCAGCTCTGAGTACTGAGTAAAAGAAAAATAAAAAGAACCAAAAAGCCCCCAAACCAGTTTTATTAAGTGATTTATAAGATTAGTAGTACTAATTGTTCCTCTTTCTCCCTACTGTAATGGTAATTAACTCACTTTAATGAGGCTTTGTTCAGTAATTAATAATGAATTATTAAATTTCTCATCTTTTTCTGTTTGTCTCTCCTGTGATAAAAGAACGACTACCAGCCAGGCAGCGGGCGCTCTTTGAGGAGAAACCAGCGCAAGCGCCAACACGCCTACCAGACACGCTCCACCATAGAGCACAGTCAGCAAGGAGCGAGTCAAAACCCACGGGCACGGGAAGAATCCGACAGCTCCTCCGAGGTCTGCTCCATCAAGCGGTTCTTTCTATAACTCCCTCTTCACAAATCGCGTGGGTTGAGTGCCGAGAGCACCCTTCCCATTAGGGCTCTGAGTTCTCCACGTAGGAAGAAACACGCAGTCCATTGAGGCTTTTGGATTTGTGTGTAGTATATTGATCTTAGAGAGAGAAGGATCGTTTACCTCACTGCCAGGACAGTATTCAAAAGTAGCTTAAACCCGGTTGTGTATTTTTGGAAAGCTGAAACATTTTCAAGTAAATTCAGCTGCGTTGTGTTAAACCGCTTGCTATTTTGGGATTTCATACTGCTCGTACATTCTGTGTCACACTCAGGGCTTTGATTTCCATGGACTGTTGTTGAAAGAGGTGGAGAATCGGTATTAATCGTTGATATTGGCAGAGGAAGGACTGAAAATATACTGGATTAAATATAACTTCATAGAATGATTGGGTTGGAAGGGACCTTAAAGATCACCCAGTTCCAACCCTCTACCATGAGCAGCGACACCTCCCACTTAAACTTTTGCTGGCTTAGGAAGCACATAAAGTAAAGAGACTGGACATTGTCACTTGGTAAATGCATTGAAAGTACAGAAGAGCTGTAAAGCTGGGCACTTGACACTAGCATTTATTAATCTAACACTTCAACAAGAACTCATTCTATGGTTCTACAACCGTTAAAATTCACATTTCTCTCTGTAGGAATGATATAAGGACGTAGGATAATATTAATTAAGATACAGAAAAAAGTTTTGCACTCACTTTAAGCTAAACCAGTCCTAAAATCCAAAGCTTTCTTTGGGTTAAATAAGCTGTACAACTTACCTGCAAATGAAAAACATTTTAAACTTGGCACAAAAGTGAAATTTTTTTGTTTCACTACAGGAAGATGAGACTGTTGGGACAAGCGATGCATCAGTGGATGATCCTGTGGCCGCCTGGCAAAGTGAGAGCAGCTCCAGGTAGCTTTGCTGGTCTATTCTTTGTTAATATTGGTTGATTTTATAATTGAAGTAATGCAGTTGATGTTGCGATACAGCCACGCGTGGCTGTGATACTCACAGCCGTAACTGTGAGTTTGCAATGGGTAAAATAGATTGCTGCAATGCACGAATTAGGCAGCACTTAGGTTTTCTTTAAATTCACATGAGAATGAAATTTTGTGCTAATCTTGACATGTGTTCCAAATAATCAGAAGAGCAGGTCGAGTGTTCAGACCTTTCACTCCCCCGTGTGAAAACTGAAGGGCCGTTCTCTTTCTAACACCTTTTTATTGACAGTGATTCTTCAAGTGAATATTCTGACTGGACAGCAGATGCTGGAATTAATCTCCAGCCTCCAAAGAGACAAACCAGGCAGGCAGCTCGCAAAATCTTTAGTAGTTCTGACGACGAAAATATGAAGGGCACAAAAGGACTGGAGCCAAAACGAAGGAAACTTAAACAGCCTAGAAAAAAGGTCAGCCTGTTGAATTTTTTAGAGTCTTTGTAACATTATGAATATGCTTTTTTTTGGAGTGTTTGGTTTCAAAGTGAAATTTTCCACACCTAAATTTATGGTAAGAAAGATTTTATAGATGATGTGATAATTGGAATAGCAGAGAGTTTTGTTGTGGTGCTGTGGTAGGGTAGGTGTACTTGTAAAATTACAACGCAGATGCATCATATTTACCTCATCAGGATTCTTTTCCCTGGTATTTTTTAAAGAAGATATTTAGACTATTTCTAAGGGAAGAAATACAATCTCTTTATGGATGCTTTAATGTTCTATTATATTTATAGTGAATGTCGCATTTTCCCTACTATTTAGTTGAGGTTTTTGGGAGGTCGGCATTCCAACTTTGCCCCTATATCTGGTTATCCTCAGGAAGGGCTGTCTAACTAGTTTTTCACCTGTTCTGCCACAGTAAGCACATACTGCATTCTAAATCCCATGTAATCTGTCTAAGAAACCAAGCGGACTGCTGTCGATGGAAGGTGAACCCAGTGAAGAGTGGCTCGCCCCGCAGTGGATCTTGGATACTATTCCCCGCCGCTCGCCTTTCGTCCCGCAAATGGGAGATGAGGTAACGAGCGCAGCAAGGCTGAAATTCCCACCGAGGCTGATGAGCTTGTCTGGGACAGGGCTAACAAACCTAGCAGTGTTTTCAGTGCATCCTGCTCAAGACAGGCTGACTTTTGGGAACTGGCTTTTTCCTCAGGCGATTGTTTTTTTGCAGATTGTTGTCCTGTGTCTCTTCATGCACATGTTACTCGGGAGTAGCAGGAAGAGTTGGTTGGGCACCTTTAGACAAACCTGCATGCTTCTTAACAATCCTACAATTCAAAAGCCGTAGTAGGTGCCACTTTGAGGGTTGATATAAATCTTCTTAAGGAGAAAAGCACTTTATAATGAAACAAAGTAGTGTGCAGTGTGTTCTGGGAGAGATGCTGCCTGACGTGCTTGTAGAAATTTTAGAATAAACTGGAAGAGAATTATCAGTAAAATAAAAGAAACTTGTTTTTTATTTTATTTTAAGATCATATATTTTAGACAAGGCCATGAAGCTTATGTGCGGGCCGTGAGGAAAGCAAAAATTTACAGTATTAACATGCAAAAGCAACCATGGAACAAAATGGAACTCAGGGTAAGTTAAACAGATACTTCAAAGAGATGAACGTCTCTAATGTTCGACTGTTATTAAAAAACAGCATGAAAAATGTGAAGAAAGCATTCCTTTAAAATGTTAATATCAAAATTAAAATTGTCAGTGTTAAAACTTAGTGTTTCATTAGCACAAGGCCTCTACATCTGTTTGGTTTCTGATAACAGGAAGCCAGAAGGATATCAAAGTATTTGGACGTTTATCTAGTGTTGGATTCTTTCCTGAGAGATTAAAACATGGAGAATATTAAAATAAAAAAGAAGTCAGTGTGAGAGGAGTTAATGGCTAGAATAGTTTGCCCAGAAAGAGCTCGGGATCTCTGTCCTTGGAGACTCGAGCACAGCAGGGCAAGCTCTGAGTGGCTTCATCTGACGTAAATGTCAGCCCTGCCCTAATCACAGTTTTGAACCTGCTAGGGTCACTTTCAACCCAAATTATTTTACACCTTGTTTTTTTTTCTTAACACTAGTTCATGCAGAACCCACGCTGTTCGTAGTTCTGTCGATGCTCCACAATGACCTGAACAGCCAGGTTCTGTTTATTGTTTAAAATGCTGTTAGAAGCAAGACGTTGTGATGTCCAGATCTAAATGCACCGCAAGCTCTGACCAGTGGATCTAGCCAATTGTGTGTGTGCTTAAATTCTTGGGAGAGCAAGACAGTAGCTTATAACATACTTCTACAAAATAAAAATGTTACAAATTGCTCAGGTAGATGCTAGGTTGGCACGGTTCTGTTGATTTGTCTTATCGGAGTCCCTTAATACTTAATCTAATGTTGCCATATTTTTTCTTTACTCAGTTTCATATCAAGAGAAGAGCACGTGTATGTGCACTTATTCATACATGTGGATGCCAATAATTCTGTTAATGAAAATAATTGCTTTACTAGGAAAATGTCCAGTTCCTAGTCCTAAGTATTCAATGATTCCAGCTGTAACCTTCAAAGGCATCATCACTTTGTAAGGGAAAGGAAATAGTGTTTTGCTTAGGACAGAGATCTTAACCACCAGCCAGTGTTTGACAGGATGTGAACATAAAGGCTATTGTTGAGTTTCTGCTTTAAGAGGAAGAGTTCCCTGTTCTTACCCCTGTGTGTTGCTGTGCAAGGGTGAGAGGCCCTTGCTGCTCTCAGCGTGATTAAATCCAGACTGGAATTTTTCTTAGAACCTTGTTACAAAAGTTAAATAATCTGTGGTGCCCTGTTCTCAAATCTACCAAGGGAATGGGCACCTCATCTCTTTATTTTTAAGGCAACTGATTGAGTTCTAGTGCTTGGAAAAGAAAACTTTTATTGGTGAAATTACCTGGGCTGTAAAGTGGAAATATACTTGTTTTTTATTAATGTGTTTGGTACTTTAATGTGGAAGTTGTTGTTATCAAGTTAATGTAATACTGTTCCATTCCTACTGATAAATAGGAACAAGAATTTGTGAAGACTGTAGGAATTAAGTATGAAGTTGGGCCTCCTACGCTCTGCTGCTTGAAGCTTGCATTCCTAGATCCAATCACAGGCAAAATGACAGGAGAATCATTTTCCATAAAGTAAGTAAGCAAAATGCTGATGACGTTCTCTGAGAGATTCTCTTGCAATGTAGGGGATTTTGCACACCCCCCCCCTTTTTTCTTTTTCTCTTGCAAGGCATGATGATTGCAATGATTAGTTATTGCACCAAACTTGAAAACAAAATGCATGAAATGTTGCGTTTGAAGACTGTGTTGTACCTGTGGAACTATGTTTATGGGTAACAGAAGCGATGTTTTTTGTCTGTTTCATGAAGGTACCATGATATGCCAGATGTTATTGACTTCCTTGTGCTGCATCAGTTCTATAATGAAGCCAAAGAAAGGAACTGGCAAATAGGTGACTACTTTTTTTTCTACTTGTATTTAACAACCTTTCTGCAGCTGTTCAGTAGGGCACAATGTCTGTGTTAGGTGGTGTAAAGGTCTGTACCACACTCGATATTTCAGTGATCATTGGAAACTGTATTTGATGTTGACTACAATTCCTGTAGCAGAAAAAAAAGAGAGAAATGGAAGAAACTGTTCCAAGGCCTGTGCTGGCAGAATAATGTCCCGTTATATTGTGCTGTCACTGATGAACCAGAGATGTGAAAGTCCTCCCATCAGGGAAAGGACTTGATTCCTGTATTGCAAAATGCAAGAATGGAAGTAGTCCATGCCTGAAAGACGAAGTTGATTCTCTAAAAAAAATATTTAACAATTATTTATGTTGTTCTTTTGCTGAATGCCATCTTTTTCTTATAGGGGATAGATTTCGCAGTATAATAGATGACGCTTGGTGGTTTGGAACTGTGGAGAGTCAGCAGCCTTTCCAGGCAGAATATCCTGATAGTTCCTTCCAGTGCTACTCTGTTCAGTAAGTACTGGCAAAGCTGTAAGTTATCACACGTGTTTACACGCCATAGGTCTCTTAGACATTTATGTGCTACTTAAATATGTACCTCAAGAACTAGGATCCTTTTCCTAGTTCTTTCCTTTAAATACACAATCAGCCACTTTGGCTTTATTGATTTATCATTATTAACTTATTCATAAAACAATGCTTTTAGCGTAAACAGCATTGCAGTGAGTATACAGTAGATACAAGGGAAAAATAAGGAGCTGGAGTGTTGCTAGTGACGTGTCTTGGTTCTGCTAAGTGAGACCTCTTTGCTTTAAGTCTGGCAGAGAAAAAGCTGTGTCGTTATAGTTAGCTCTAACTTATGCATTTGAATGTATTTTTTGTGATAGCTGGGACAATAATGAGAGAGAGAGGATGAGTCCATGGGACATGGAACCAATTCCAGAAGGAAGTAAGTGTGTGGTGAATTCATGTCCATATACAAAGTAAATAGTGTTTTGCCACTGCTGGTACTTAATGCTGCTGAATTCTTCCTATTCAGCTGCGTATCCCGAGGAGGTTGGTGCAGGAGTTCCTGTGACTCCAGATGAGCTGACAGCTCTTCTCTACAAACCCCAGGAAGGAGAATGGGGGGCCCATTCGAGAGATGAAGAATGTGAACGAGTAATCCGGGGGATCGAGCAACTTCTTTCCCTTGGTACGTTTGGAGAGAAAAAGGTGAAAGATTAACATCATCGATGTGTTGGCACAGGTCTGAAGAGAAGATAGGATAGAGTGTTGGGAGCTGATGTGGAGTATCCGAAATGTGCTCAGTCATGGAAAAGAGCCTTTCATATGGTGTCCTCCTAGGTTGTACTCCCTTTTTTTGGGGCTTCACCTGCTTACTTTCAAGTTGGTGTCGAGTCTCACTGGGTCGTATCTGAATTTTCAGAAAGGAAACCTGTTCTAAGGAAGTCTGTTATCTTATAACTTTCTTCCTCGTATCTTCTGATCTAAGTTATTTTGTTCTTTTGTCTTTCAGACATTTCGAATCCCTTTGCTGTTCCAGTGGATCTTAGTGCCTATCCCATGTATTGCACTGTTGTTGCTTATCCAACTGACCTCACCACGATCAGGAGGAGACTCGAAAACAGGTTTTATAGGTCGGTTGAAGATTTATTTGTTTGTAATCTATATTTACTCTAACCCCATTGAGCACAGTAAATACGTTTAGCTGAGTACACTGTCGTGCCACCTCAGCAGTATATTTCTTCAACGAGCCAACAGGAAGAGGTTGGATTCTATTTGGCTATTGCCAAGGGAGTCTTGCTGAATAATTTTCTTTGACCATGTTGTTAAGGCAAAAGCTGCCATGTCTGGATCTGGAGTGTCTTCTTTATCTAACACACTGAGCTGTACTCTGGATGTGCTGTAGGCACCTATTGTTGCCTTTGAAACGAATGCTTTGCTTGTATTGCAGTTGCCAGAAGTGGGCTAAGTTAGTGCTGTAAACTGGAAATCTGTTTTTCCGGTTGACTTGGAGATAAATAATGTCCTGCTCTATTTTTTCCCTCTGAGGACCACTTTATCTGTAAGACTTTCTCTATAACTAGGGACAGTCAGCAGTCTCCTTCAGTGGGTTCATTTCCTTTTTTCGTTCCCCTTGTCACTGATTTGAAGAGGGACATCTTTCTTCCACCGAGCTGTTGCAGCCTGGCTCACTGGGGCAGTCAGCAGAATGTGAACAGAAACCAATTACTTACCAAGGTCTCTGCCTTTGGGATCTGATTAATCTGATTCCTTTTTTTTTTTTTACTGAGGAATCCTGCTGAACTCAGAAGGCAAATAACGTATCCCTTCCTCTCCATCCCTTTCCTTTTTTTTTCGTTTAGGAGAATCTCTGCGCTGATGTGGGAGGTACGATACATTGAACATAATGCCAGGACTTTCAATGAGCCAGACAGTCCTATAGTCAAAGCAGCCAAAATTGTAACAGATGTCTTACTTCGCTTCATCGGGTAGGCATGTGTTTTACTTTATAGAGCTGACGTCTTGAGTTTCTGAGATGTTTGATTATATACTTTTGGCTTTTATTATTGCCCTTCAGGGATCAGAGTTGCACTGATATATTAGAAGTATATAACAAGGTGAAAGCAGAAGACCTAAGCAGCACTGATGAAGAAGAAGAGGTAAGACCATTAAGACCATCTGAACTTCTTGCCTTTTTGAATTCAGCACCTAGGTTTTTGTTGAGTGTTTATTTTATGGATGGTTGCACTGAGTTTTTGAGATGAGCCCATGTAGGCCATTTGAGTTGCTCCTCTTCATTGTAATAACTTTCAAACAACCATTTGTCTCTTTGTATTTAGTTAGTGGTAGAAAGCTGTGTACACAGAGTTTTTGTTGTAATTTTTAAATCGGAATCTGAAAGTAATATTGCCTACACTTAACGTAGGTGAGGTACTAGGTAAAACCTGAATAAACTTGGTGCAGCTGCTCAGGGCATGGACATTGAGGCAGGGAAATACAGGTCTGCCAGACTGCGATGTAGTCTTAAGGACTGAAGATGAGCCGTCCCTGTTTCTCGCATATTTGTATGTAATTACTGTGGGAGCCAACTTGGAACAGAGATGAAATAGCTTATCTACCTATTTTTTTTTCTGAAGTTAAGAAGCTCTAGTTTGAGATTGGTTTCTGTCTTGCTTCAGTCATTCGTTGCATTTAAGCAAACAGTTTAAAACTGTGTGTGGTGTTGGCTCTCTGGTTTTGAATCCATTTCCATTTCGGAGGGCGCGCACGAAGCTGCGTGTGTGTAATCGGTTCCTTTGCCTTTAGGTGGCAGAAGTAGATGTGGATTCTGATGCTCCAGGAACTTCCTCTGGAAAAAGACGAGTGAGTAGACCTTTCTGCTTGGTCTGGTTTGGGAAGGGAGACGGACCAGGTGCTGAAACACTTTTAGGTGTGGGATTGTTTAAATTTGTCCTAGCTGATAATCTGTCTGAATTCAGTGCGCATATGCGCCACTGAGGAAGTGCAGAAAAATGTGTTTAATTGCTAAAGAATGTTTTTATTATTATTTGATTTGAAGGATACCTAGAACATATTCAATTTCCAGTCAAATTTGGATGAAAGCGGACAAAAATAGCAAGGCTCAATCTGATTATCACATACTTCTCATGGCTTTGAGTGTTTACATGCTACCAGAAGAGGTGTATTTCTGCACTCTGCATACTGTGTATTCTCATGCCATCAGCCACACTTTAATCTGGCTGGTTTTCGTTGTGGAAACTCGCTTTGAATCCTGACACTGGTAAATAATTATGAATTTAAAGTGAAAAATATGAATATTCTGAAGAATGACGAAATGTGTCTGTTTGCCTGCAGGTAAGACGACGGGTGAAAAGACAGCCCATGAAAGCGAGTCCTGATGCTTGGAAAGAGCAATGCAAGCAGTTGTTAAACCTGATTTATGAAAGGGAGGACTCGGAGCCTTTTAGGCAGCCGGTTGATCTCTTCTCCTATCCTGTGAGCACAGCTTCCATATTCAAAATTTAAAAAGTCTGTTGTTCATCCTTAAGCAAAATATCCATGCTGGGCATGTTTCAGAGTTCTCCCTTTCGGATCTGGAACGCAGCGTGTTCCAGACGCTGATGTTTTCAGAGAATTATCTGTAGTAACTCTCCAATAGAAATGATGACTTGAGAGCCAGCCTCGTGGCTGAACACTGAGGTGATTTTATTGCTGTAGGATTTGTCAACCTTTATTATTCTCTGGTATATTCTTACAGGATTATCGAGATATCGTAGACACTCCTATGGACTTCAGCACTGTGAAAGAAACCTTGGAAGCAGGAAACTACACCAGTCCCTTGGAATTCTATAAGGATATTCGTTTAATATTCTGCAACTCTAAAGCTTACACTCCCAATAAAAAGTCTCGAGTAAGTAATACATTTTAATGCTTTCTTTACAAAGACCCTCAGCCCTACGTGAATACAGCACATGAAGTAAAGTCTGTGTCTGGAGAGCAAAACACAGCCCTGTCAAGTAAAAATAAGTAGTGTCTGTCAGTTCTGGGACCTGTGAGTATGAATGTGCTTTGTTCTCACATGGTTCAGCCTTGAATTTCATTTTCATCTGAACTTTCTGTACTTAAAGCTTTTGAGAAATTGTGTGGGTACTTTTGCAACTATTTCTTTGAATAGTTGTAGCAGAAAATGGATCAGCGGTTGTTTTTTTTTTTGTTTTCAATAATCTATTCCTGGCAACAAGGTTATTGGTTTGATAACTGCATATATATGATAAGGATCACATGTTAGGTTATAACCTCTATAGGAGGATCTTTTCTTAATCTACTGTTCATGCAAGTGTCATGCAATATTTCTGCTGCTGGAGGAGAACAGATTCTTAATTTTTTTCTACTTTACTCAATATACTTGCATGGTGCTGCTTTTTTTCTGAGGTGCCAGTCTTCCTTTTTTCCTACATGCAGGAACAGGAATCCACCTAGGCAGTAAAAAATATATTGGACTGGAGCTCTATGCAGGATATAGCAAGAGAGAAAGGGGAGATCAAAATGTTGGAATATAGGTATTTTTATGTGAACTGGGTAAAGCGACTCTGAAGTGTGTGACTGATCCTGGGAACATGGCTGTGTCTGGTGTGTTCCTGTGCCTGCCAGCTTTTCCTAAGCTGCTAAAGGATCAAATGATCCTAACATTTTGCAGTATTTTAATCATATATTGTTTATGCTCAAAAAATCACCAGCTGGCAGGAAGACACAGATGCAGCTTTAACTGCTGTTGATACAAAATAGAATTCAAGTAGTTGGTGTCTTCATAATATAAAAGTAGAAGGAATTTTGACTTTGTTTCCAGAGACTAAAGACAATTGGTGTTGTAAAGACCATTGTGTAAGCAGGACAGTGAAGGTAAGCCTGAAGCACGATGATGCTGTGGGAGAAAGGAGCTGCAGCTGAGTGTTAGTGAGCAGGAGAGAGTGCACAAAGTTGCCGTTGCTGAAGGTAGATTGAGCTCTTGGTGTTGATTAAGGGCTGGGAGGTGGTCTGTGGGTCAGCTGTGGAGATAAAGGGCAGTGGCTTTTGCTCGCTTTAATAGAAAGGAAATCAGTAGAGGACTGCGAGAAGACAAGTGGTTTGAGGGGATTTTGTGTGGTTTTGACATCAGAGTAAACTTGGTGAGTTATTTACTGCTGCCCGCTCCCTGGGAACTTCCCGGCGTATTAATAACTTAACAGCTTGTGAGTCAACTCCCAAATTACTTTAATGGAGCAGCCCATCAATATCCATTTGCTTAGATACGCCAAGTGCCTCGGAGAGACGATCCTTGCTGCAGGGCTGGGGCACTGCAGGTTCATCTGCCAAACGTGTGCCAGCAGGCTGAGGTTTTCCAGGCCTTTTTACCATCTTCGCAACAGCATCCTGAGTGGAGGGAAGGAGGGCAGGGTACTTCGTACTAGAGCTACAGAAAGAGACGTTGCTCAATTATAAGGGTCTGGGCAAAAATAAGTTATGACAGTGCTTTCTCACTCCAGATTTACAGCATGACGCTTCGACTATCTGCCTTATTCGAAAATCATATGAAAAATATCATCTCTGAGTACAAGTCAGCAATGCAATGTCAGAAGAGGAGAAGGCCACGGTACCGAAAACGGCTAAGAAGCAGTAGCAGTTCCCCCTCAACTAGCAGAGCATCTAGGTAATGTAATGATAGTGAGACTGTAGATGTGCCTTTGTGAATCCACAGTCAGTAACATCTCGTTTCCTGATGCTGTTGCTCTTTAGGGTGATAAAATATCAGCTCAAATTCCATGCTGTACGTGTAGTTTGTTTATAGTTCTGCTAAGTGAAATATAACATAATTAGAAGTATTCTCTCTGGAGAAAATGAAAGAACCAGCTCCTTTTTTGTGTTTGCTTAGCAGCTGTATTGTATAACACTTCTCTGACTTGCGTGTGATACTTTATCTAAGTAAACTGAGTATTTGTTTTAAAAGGTGAGATAAAATCTAGTCCTTGCAAACTCATATGCCTTTCTCAAACAGAATAGTGATATTGTCACTATTTCTAGTATTCCTACACCTGTGCCAGCACTGGGAAGAGATCGTGGTTGTTATACATTGATGCAAAACCCAAGACACTTAGCAGGGGAAATGGGTCTTGTGTTTGAATCTTTTGGTCCTAACCGTTTTCTCTCTTTGGGATATTTTGTCTTCAGCCCAAAAGGGAAACAGAAGCAAATGAAGATTCAACCTAAACCCAACCAGAATACCTCACTGCCTTTGACTAGGACGAGTTCTTCAGTTTCATCTCATGGTGAGGAGAAGTTTTCTGAAATGCATCCTTTCTCTTGCAGCAGCTAAAAGATTAAAGCCTATATTCACGGGAAATGTGCAAAACTCAGCTGCAGAAAGAGCAAATAGTAAGATCATGGAAGTATGTTGTCTGTAGATTGTTTTAGCTGAACATGGCTCTCGAACTGTGGGGAAGGGTCAGACAACAGGGAATCTGGGTCTGTCCTTGGCAAGAATTCATCTAGTGACAAGGGCCTGGTCTTCCTGTATACAAACTTCTCTCATACAGCGATTACAAATAGATTAAGCTTACTTTGGATTATACTGTGGAGGAATCTGTCTCTCTATGACTGCAGAAGCAGCTTGGCGAGATTAACCTCCTGACTTGGGCCTTTAACCCAGGTGACGCAGAACCTTCCCCCAGCTTGCATTACAACCCTGTAAATAGAGGATAAAAGTTACTCTGTCACTTTGGTGGTGTCCTGTCTGAAGTTTCAGATACAGCAGAAGAAGCTCTGGGTTCAGCCACTGGTGAAGAGATGGAAGGCCAGCCATCTTCCTCAGGCTCAAATGCACAGAACCGAAGTGGAAATACCATTGATCCAGGGAAAAGCAGACCCATCCGGAGTAAATCTACACCAGTGAAACAAGGTGAGAGATAAATATTCTGTTCTTTGAATGACTGGTTGCACTGGAAATAAAAGATGTTGCTTCTTTCTGATGCTTACAATACTCTTGCCTGAATCTGACATTACACTATATCCCCAAACCGTACTACAGAAGTGAATTTACTTACTTTTCATAGTTCTGTGGTCTCTTCTCTGAAGTGTGGTGTGCACATGGTGCCACGTGCACTTCACAGAGGTCCTATAAAAAAAAAAAGAAAAAGAAAAACTTGATTACTCTTAAACTTCTTGAGAATTACAATACCTTCAGGAGTTTCAAAATGACAAAGCAAACCAAAAGTGCCCCCACCCCAAACCCTTATCCTTTTATTAATTGAGTTTAAACCAAAGATGAATAGAGTTATAAACTGTTAAATACTTTTGTCATAATCATGACCAAGTGGCTGTGATCAGAAGTGGAAACACTGTTCAAAAGCTTTGCTGTTTTCTCTCTGGGATGTGTTAATTGGACTTTCCAGTGAGGTAGGCACCGTATGAGCAGTGGCTGAAGCCCTGAAGCCTTTGTCAAGCCCTTGCTGCTGTGCTGTAGCAGTATGGTGTTTTGCAGGTGAGCTTTTCATACCCCGTGGTAAATCTTATTTCATTGTCATCATCGGATTTGTAATTTTGAGAACATGCACTGTTGTGGGACCCAAGCTGTCCAAATACTATATTTTTATGAGCTGAGCTCTTAGTCAAGACAGTTTGCAGTCCTTGCTTCCTGATGTGATGATCTGTGTTTACTTTGCCTGAGAAATTTTCCCGTTAGAGCATTAGTTTGTCTCCCCAGCAGGAGAAGGCCACCTGTGGTGACAAGCTCAGAGCTGGATTGTCCCCAGAGCTGCCCTCAAACGCAGATGAGGCGAATCCTGCTTTTTGTGTCCTGTTTGGCTCAGGAGTGACGATGATAACTGATAGGGTTATCTTGTGTTTGCTTAGATCACTCTCCTGATGGACCGCTTACAAACGGTGATGGCAGAGAACCCCGGATGGGAGTCAAGAGGAAGTTAATAAGTGCATCAGAAGATGAGCATCTGGAGGAGGTGGAGGAAGAGGAAAAGAAGAAGAGGGAATTAAAGGGAAAATCTGGTTTGTCTTCATCTGAAAGTGGGGAATTGGGATCCAGTTCAAGTTCTGAAAGCAGGAGTGGCTCTGATTCAGACTCTGAGTCAACATCTAGAACAGATCAGGATTACATTGATGGAGACCATGACTACAGCAAAGTTGTGCAATCAAAAAAACCCCGAAGAAAAATCAAAAGGAAAATCACCGGTGGGAAACAGAGTTGGCAGGGCAGAGGGACAGGGAGGAGAGGTAGGTGGGGGAGGTGGGGGAGGTGGAGCAGAGGGGGAAGAGGTGGTAGAGGTGGAAGAGGCTGTGGCAGAGGAAGACGTGGCGGCAGGGGAGGAAGAAGAGGCCGAGGAGGCCGAGGAGCCTCGCGAGGAGCCACCAGAGCAAAACGCGCTCGAATTACAGACGATGAATTTGAAAATCTGTTTGGAGGACAATTTGGTGAGAACATGTTTGGAGGGAGGTTCAGCAGACCCCCTCGAATCAAAACAAGGAACGAGGGCAGGAGGACTGTCTTATATAACGACGATTCTGATAATGACAATTTTGTGCACACCGAGGATCCTTTGAACCTTGGTACTTCCAGGTCAGGCAGGGTGCGGAAAATGACAGAAAAAGCCAGGGTCAGCCATCTCATGGGATGGAATTATTGACACATGAAAAACTTTGGAACAATTTTAAAAGAACTTCTATGGCCTTCTACTGCAGGGATTTTACCAGAAAATCTACCAAGCAAGTTGTGCGGGGACTCCACTCACGTTTCACAGTGGTGCTTTTCCATTATGTCAGTTTGTGTTTGTTCCAAAACTTCAGATCGCCACACTTCATTGGTCAAAAGAAGCCTTATTTATTAGGCCTTAAATTGCAGAAATTCTTCCCCACACACTACAAGTTCATCACATGAAAGAGGCTTCCAGCTTCTCAATAAGAACATGACATTTTGAGTCACGCTTATGACTTATCTCCCTTGTTTTGTTTTTGTATTATAGAAATAGCACCTTCTTACAGAGTTTTTATGTGGTTTCTGCCATAAATCCTTATACACAGTAATAATTATAACTTTTGCACAATACACCAATCCTAAAGGCAGCTATAAAATGTTTACAGTTTCTATATTGTAAGAAGGATCTGGATAATTTTAATCTTCCCAGGCCAAATGTTCATGAATTGTGCTGAACTGAAGTATGTCTATACTACAGTTACGGAGGTCCTGATGTGCTTTCTATTGGTTCTTTATTCATGTAAAAAGTGACAAAGGGTTGGTGCCTTGTAAATATGTAGCAAACCTTTGATGTGGTGTGTCCTATGTGTGCATTAACTTTATTAAAAAGAGAATACTTGAGAAGTATGAATATCTAGACAAAAAGGTGCCAAATGCAAAAGTTATGTGCATCTATTTTCTTTTTGTCCTCTCATATTTTTATAGTATTAATAGAGATTGTGCAGCTAAGGGGTGGCTTCAGCATTTGAAAGGTTCCTCCTCTTCAAAGCATAACGTGATTTTTAATAGTAGCTCAGCTACCTCTATTTACAACTACTGGAAACTAAAAAGAAAATAGATGCTGTTATTCAGTACATGTTGAAGAAGAGGCAAGAAGGAATTGCTGGGGGAGTTGTAGAGTGACTGTATCTGCGTTGTATTGACACGATGAAAACGAATCTCAGTCATTCTCAGAGTTTTCAGCCGTGTGACGTTTTCAGCAGGTGGTGGTTCGTTTGTGCAGATAGGCCGGCTGCCTCCCACTCATTTCTGCTGCCACTTGCTTGGTGCAAATCGGTGTGGGGTTTAATTTGCCCTGCGAAGGTAATGAGGGAGCGGAAGGTTAGCTCTAGTAGCGCTGGTGGCTGCCGCTTCAGATCTGCTCCTGCTCACGTCCTCCAGACAGACTCCTGTATCTCAAGCTTCCAGAAGAGAGTTCGTGTTGCACTGTACTCTTGCTATCCTGAAAAAATGCTAACTTGAAACCAGAAACCATGCTGGTAGGAATAGTGCAGGATGTGATGACATTCGTAGTCTTGCTCCTTGGGGAATAGAAACGGGTGCTTGGTGTGGGCTGAGCTGGAGATGAGCAGCCTCTTCCTTCATAGGGTCTGGCTGGAATAGAGGTGGGACTTTGGTTTTCCCCTGTTGTTAAAGTAAATCTGATGTTTCTAGCTTGGTTAGGAAGGTTTACATAGAGAGAACCAGTGGAAAGAGAGAATGGGAAGTCCGGGGGAAGTTCTTAAAGTTTTTATTTCAAAGAAAGTGTTCATCCAATATCCTTAAGTTCTTCTGTGCACAGCTTGGTCAATACTTCTGGAAAACCTCAGGCAGCAAAGAGTGACCCGTGTATATTCTCAGATGCAGGAGGAGTTTGATTTTTGACTTTAGATATTAAGCACTAGCTATTTTATCTCGCTTTCCAAAAATTCTACTTAGATGCAAAATGACTTGAAAATATGCAGAGGTTTTAGTTTCATGAAGGAGGAGAGTATGTCCTAAATCGCTCAGAGCATTAATAGGAGTTTGTGGTACAGGACAAATATCACACTTTTAATTGCTTAAGGAATGTTTTGAGCTGGCCAAAATCCATTTCTGGACTTGGTTCAGTTGTGTTTTGATGGGGAAGGAAAAGGTGCAGAGGCTCTCCTAGGTCTGTATTGGGCTTTAAAATATAACACGTGTCCTATCATCTTTCTCATATCTATGTGTATATATATACTCGCATATATATTTATAAGAAATGTATTGTTTGTTTGACCGATGGATCCGTCTCCATATGGTAACCAGGACTAGCATGTATGCATCTGTTCATAACCACAGTCAGACCCCGTGTAGATCAGTCCCGTTGACCTAACGCAGACACTATGGTTTCTTGTTTGAAAGCCTGAAAACCTTGAAATGCAAAAGAAATGCTTTTCATATATTTCTGACTGGCCGAAGATCCGATTACTTATTTATTTTGTGTAGGGGTTGGGGAGAGATAAAACATGTGGATTCCAGAGAAATCATTTTATAAGTTTGTGTATTTTAGCAGCAATTAGAGTAATATTAAATATGTTCTTAAATGTATCTTTTCTATGTAATGGAGTACTGTGAAGATAACAGTGAGGCATCACTTTACTGTGGCGTAAGTATTAATCAAACATGTTACATGAGTAAGAGCTCGGCAGCAGGGTGTGCTAGAACAACAGAACTATTGCTTCTTGTAAAAAATAGCCTTTTTTGTGCATGAGAACCTTTTTATAAGCATGAAAGAAATTACTTGTTTTCAGAAATGTTATTTTTACTTGGGTTTGTATCTGGATTCTTTCTCTGAGTTTGGCAGTTGATTTCTCATAGCCTCGCTCTGTGGAATAATTATAATTTTGTGGTAACTTGGACACTTTTTCGAAATCCAGGTTTCGTTAGGAGCTGTTTATAGTTGCAGAAAACTTAGCGTCAACCCAGGAGATGAAATGGTTTAAACCTTGTACCATCTTGGTCCCTGATCCCAAACCTGGTTGCTTGGTCTGCACCTCGTGGAGGTGCCAAGCTCCACTGCCCGGCACGGGTTGCAGAGTCAGGATTGTAGTCCCTCTCCTTGCACTTTTAACAAAACAAAAGAGTTTTGAAGGTCTGGTTATGTGTCCGATTCCTGAAGGCTGTCTGGGCGTGTGGGCAGGCCAGGGGTTCCTCCGCAGCCGTAGGATTCGTTCTTGTGCATTGGTGCTTCGAGGTTTTCTCTAGTGCAGTCTTGCGTGATCCGTCTCCCAAGTTGCGCGGGGACTTGAGGGAATTCGGAGACACTCCGGAAAACAGGACTTTACAGGCAGCTGAGGGTGAGCCCCACACACTCCATCCTCTGTAGAGATGGGGCTGTGAGTCTGGGGTGTGTCTGCGCGCTCAGATTTCTCCTGGCTCCCTCTCTGCTGTCTCTGTGATGCTCCCATTTCTCCCCTGGCCAGGGCACGAGTGCCTAAGCTGCTGTTGCAGGAGGGATGTGCTGTTGTCTCAGCTCAGACCAAACTTTGCCTGCTTTTTATTTTCTCATCTTTTGTTTTTCTCTTTGCTGTGCTCCATCTCGCTTCTTGCCCCTAGGCTTTTTAGGATATTCTTTTGGAAACTAATGATATCTTGGTGGATTTTATTGCGGCTAGATTGTAAGATTTCATTTTTCCTATGCTTCTTTCCCCTTGAGGCTTTCCACATCTTTTATACCTGCCTTACGTTGCTTGCTGGCAACATTCCCGAACTGCTGGGGATGGATGTAATGAAGATGGGAAGCTTGAGGGCTGGTTTCTGGGCTGCTCAGCACCTCGGTGCGCAGCCGTGTCCCGGGCAGGGGCGCAGCCAGGTTGGAGGGGGCAGCCTGTGTCTTCCCTGGTGGTTGTGAGACCCGGCGGCAGGAGCCCCGTTGTGCTGCCGTGCACGTAAACCAGCACCCGCTATCCCTTAGCTCCTGGCTCCCTGCCCACCAAATCGCTCCTTTTGGCCCTGCTTTATGAATTGTTGTTAACGTAACCCCCGCAGAGGTCATGCGCTTCCAGCCTCACGAGATAGCTCTGTTCTGAATAACCCCACGAACTTTTTAGCTTGGTGCATGAGCTTTGATGGCTCTGGGCAGCTTTATCGCTCCTCTCCACCTTCTTATCACTCCCTTCTCCATAAACCAAGCAGAGGCCGCCCCTTTATCCCAGTCACCCCACCCAGCAGGTAAACAAGCTAAATATAATCATTAAGAAATAATTTGTAGATGATTTTGGCTGCTTAAAATTTTGCATCCTGTTTATTTTCTTTTTCCCTGAACGTTTTCCCAAACGTCCCCCTCAGCTGCTTCTCCTGAAGGCTGCGTAGTTCCTAAAGCCCTGGCACCGGGTGCAGAGAAAAGAGGGTTTCAAGTAATTTAAAGAATGTGGAAAGACCGACTAAATTGTATTCCTTTAGACAATGTTTGGGGGCTCTCGTGCCCGCAAAAAGCAGGGTGAGCCTTAGCGAGCCCGTGGACCGGCTCTGCCTCCGGGTGCCTCTGGAATGCTTCCGACAGCCATTCAAAGTCACGCAGCGTTGACGTGAGCAAATAAGGTTAAATCACTCATTGTTAATAACGACTCGATTAATATTTTATCTATATCTTGAGCGGCGAACGACAGGGAGAACGGAATAGCTGTAGGTTTAAGGATGTCTCGTCAGTCCTGGCTCTGCGTGTCGTGCTGTCGCTGGTCCCAGTCATGAAATCTATTTTACAAATGTATTTGTGTGTTTACCTTCCTTGATTCTATTTTTTATTTGAAACCATCCTTTTGTAAAAAGCTACTTATTTATGTGATAGACTGAAGGAGCAGTTAACCACCCCAGGATAAACCTATATTTAGTATCTTAGGGAGCTGTCTTTGTGTTCTTACACATATGTATTATAGAAAATTACTGCGCATGTGCGGTAGATAATTTTCAAATATTAGTATATCGAAAGGTTTACACATGGAACAAAAAAACCACCCCGACTCCTTTATGTACAGTAAGTAACAGCCTGCAAAATTTAGTTTTCTTTTTTAGTATTAGAGACGCCAAGGCCTGTTGGAAGCTTGAACATATTGAGTAAGTCAAGTCCAGCCCACAGCAAACTGACACAACTGTGCTACGAATCCCTGACAAATTCGATTTCCAGTGGAATTGCTGTCACAGCCTTAACTCTAGTATTATAAAAATGGTGCTTAAATACATTTATGTGCATGGATATGGGTACCTGATACGAGCTTGTGAGAATTTAAAGCAAAACTGAGCATTATTTGCGCGTCAGATCTCCTGCTAGGCCACAGTGGCCGTCTCTGGGGGTTGTTAAATACTTGGGAAATAGTTAAACCAGGGGACAACTCAGAGCAGTTTCTCACTTTGGGGTTTTTATCTGGCAAGCACTGCGTGTCTTCCCAGTTTCTGGGTCTGGGAGGAGCAGGCAGGATGGCGAGGGAGCCGCTCGAGGCCAGGGAGCTGGTGCCCACCTGGGATGCTTGAGAACCAACCCATCCGCTCCTCTTCCTACAAACACCTCCTCAGAGAGAGTCGGATGCTGTCAGAAACCAGTGTGTGGTGATTGTTTCTCTGTAGAAATCTTCAAACGGGCGATTCATTCCTCCTTGAGTTGTTATATCAGACTTCATTTAGGAATTAGTGTCAAACCAGTGGAACCCGCGTGATTTAGGCTCTCCTGTCCATCTCCTGGATTTAAAATACTCCAAAAATGCACAAATCTATTAGAATCCTCTCTATGTTCTCTATTGATTTTTATTTTACAGGTGATATTTATGCCCATATCGTCACATCTGCTATCTCAGGTCCCTTTAAATGAATACTTCAGGGATTTTGATGCCACTTGTTGGCAGACCAAATGTAATATTTATATGCAATGAGCTGTTAGTTTTTGTATTGTACAAATGTAAATTTGTAAAGATTTTTTTCTAGAGGTTTTTTTGAAGTCACTTATGTAATCTAGGATGTTTCATTTTCCAGCTGTGGGATTGTCTTAATAAAAAAAAAAAAGGATAAACTCTTACGTTGGTTTGGCATTGCTTACTGAATAGTTTAGACGTTAAATAGACAACAGAAAAGTTCAAAATTGAGTTTTCAACTCAAGAATATAACTTTTTTATTCAACTGGATTGTTTTGTACTTATAGAAAGGAAACATTTATAAACCAGAAACTTAGAAAGTGAGGCCGTGCTGAGCCTCCCCCTGCACCCGTGAGGAGGACGAGGAGGTTCTGGGGTGAGGTTTGTAAGGGATATTTAATGCAAAACAGGAAACGACTCATTTATTATCACCAGTCTTGCCCTTTTGTTCAATAATAGCGATAATAAATGTTTAAACAGGGCTTTTGCTATGCGAGCGGCACCCGCAGCTGGGGATGGAAGGCACTGGGCTGGGCTCAGGGATGCTGTGGTGCGGTGGCCAAGCCACGCTGGGCTTGGAGCCGCCGTGGGGTGGTGGCCAACCCAGGCTGGGCTCAGGGATGCTGTGGTGTGGCCAGCTTGGGCTGGGCTCTGAGCTGCCGTGCTGCCCCACTGCCCGCGGGCTGCGTCTCCTGCACAAAGACACAGGGGGCTCAGTGCTCAGCGATGCTGTGACGAGGTCCCCAGGTAAGGTGGCCCAGCTCCTGAACTTAGCCCACCACGCACTGATCTCATAATCCAGTATTTTGCCTTCCCCCCTCTTTAACCCCTTGACCTAACTGTGACTTTTCATTTCATCGCACGGATTCAAATGGGCCAAATGGAAATTCCTTTCAGATGTGAATGAGTATCTTGGGTTTGACACGATGCTCCTACTCCAGGCCCCGGGAACAGAAGAGAATTGATGTTTTGATGTCCAGATGCTGGAGCCCCCTGCCAAGCACAGTCATCAAATGGCCTCAGGGAGAAGAAAGAGCATCTCGCCTTCGTCACCCACCCTTGCTGTTGCTCCTGTAGATTTTACATCATAGATGCTGTATCATATACTTTATATCATCACATTTTAAGGTCGTGCATGTTAATACATGTTATTAAATATATGATATAAAATATCAATGTGGTAGAGAATGACATAATTATTCTTTCAATGATTTTTTTTTTTGCAGAGGTATGTTTTTTAATGGTCTTTTTTTGCAGATGTTTTGGGAGCAAAGCGTGATCTTTATGCATTTCAGCAGTGTGTGGATTAAACACAGCCTTGCCCTGTCGTGCAGGGCAGCCGTCTCCTCCCAGTGCTTGTTTCCAGCCTGGAGAAGCCCTGCACACCGAGCAGCCGCTCGACGCCTGCGAGGCCCTGACGGTGCCGTGGGAGCCATGCGGCCCTCGGAGCCTCGGCGGCCGCTGTGGGAAGGGGAAAGCCGAGCTTCGCCTCCATCCCACCGTTTCAGTCCAAAACAGCCCCTGCGCTGGGATGGTTGGAGCGCCCTTCAATTCTGCAGGGAATCGTAGAATCACCAGGTTGGAAGAGACCAGCGCGATCATCGAGTCCAACCATTCCTATCAAACTCTATCCCATGCCCCTCAGCACCTCGCCCAGCCGTGCCTTAAACCCCTCCAGGGAAGCTGCTTCAGGCCCCGGGGCGAGGTCTGCAGGCTCTGTTCGCAGGCGTAACCTTCCTTCGAAGCCGCTCGAAGGCCTTTTCCCTCCTCTGCCCCGACAGCCCAGACTTTGGGGTTTTCTGTTTTTCTAGGTGGATAAAAGCCCTTTGTTTTAAACCCCACAGGATCAGATGCTGGGCCAGGAGCGCCTCTCCCCGCGGCGGGCGCTGGCAGCCGTCCCACCGCTCGCCGCCTTCCTCCCTCTCAGCAAAACCCCTTTGCCCTCGGCGCGGTCAGGCCGGCGGCTGACGCAGGAGCCTGCCCGCCTCCACCAATATTTGCTCAGGCAGCGGCAGGGAGGGTTTTACCAGCTCCTGCTGACGCAGGGAGCTCTGGCCTCGCACCTCCCCTGGCGGGGCCTCGGTGCGGCGGGTCCCACAGATGGTTCCGGCAGCCGGCGCGGAGCATGAGGGACCGGCTGGCAGAGCTGCAGCGGCGAGCGGCGGCCGAGGGGGCCCCGCACGAGGATGCTTTGTGCTTCGACAACCCGGCGTTCGGCGAGGACGACGGCAGCTCCGTCGGCCGAGCGCTGCGGGAGGCAGCCGAGCTCTGGCGGGCACTGGAGCGGCTGGAGCGGCTCTCCGAGAGCATCGGCAAGATGCAGGAGACGGTGCTGTGCTGCACTTCGGAGGAGAGCGCCGCCCGGGAGAAGCAGGAGCTCGGTGCTGCCAGAGCCGCCTTTGCTCACGAGGCCGTGGCCCTGCAGCCCCGGCTGGGCGCTCTGCGGGCGGCGCCGGAGCCGGGGACGGGGCGAGCGGGATCCCGCGTCCGCCAGACGCAGCTGTGGCTGCTGCTGCGGCGCTACGGCACCCTCCTCGCCCAGCACTACGCCCGCGAGAGCCGCTACCGGCAGAGGCTGAAGGAGCAGATGGAGAGGCAGGCGGAGCTGGCGGGCATTGACCTGGGGGCTGAGGACTTGGACCGGCTGGCCGAGAGCCCCGAGGTGCCCCGCATCGTGGGTCGGGACCTGGAGGAGCTCAAGGCCAAGCGGCACCTGGCCTTGGCCCAGGTGCGCCAGCGGCAGCTCCTTGACCTGGAAACGCAGATGGCGGAGCTGCACGGGCTCTTCCTGCAGCTGGAGGGGCTGCTGGCCGAGCAGCACGGGGCCACCGACAGCGTGGAGCACTACGTCCTGCGCACCCTCGACTACGTCGCCCAGAGCGGCGGCGAGGTGAAGAAAGCCTTCGCGTACCAGCGGCCGTCGCGGCTCTCGGCCTTGCTGACGGCTGCGCTCAGCCTCTGCGCCTGCTGCACCTGCCTGTCCTGCCTCAGCGGGACCCTCCGATGAGCCGGAGCTGCACCGGGAGCTCTCACCGATTCCCCTCTGTGTCTCCACGAGAAACGGTGTCACGAGAGGCTGCTGTGTCCTGTACTTCTTGCAGGGTGGTGCAGATCATGGGGAGCACACAAACCTTGGACGATGGTGCAAGGACCGTGCACACCTTGCTCTGCATCACGGGGACAGCTCCGATCACGTGCAATCGTTGAAACCAACCATGGACACCTTGCCCAGCACCAGAAGGACCACACCAACCTTGTGTGATGGCACAAGGACAACAGGTGCCTTGCAGGGCAGCACAGGGACCATGCACGCCTTGCGTAACAGCCTGGAGACCGCGGCTACGCTGCAGGACTCAACAAGGGAAAGCACTTTTAATACTATGAAACCCAACTTAAAAACATTAATGTTTCTTTTTTATTATTATTTATTTAAAGGAGAGGAAAAAAAGGGTCTGTTGAAGTGTTTGGGATTTTTGTTGTTATGTGCAAGGGGACCTGATGGCTCAGTGCAGCCATGGAGCTGAATGAAGGCTCCTCCACCACATTCAACTCTTTATTCTCCCCACTTTCTCCAATTTCTATTTCCTGAGTGGTTTTTCATGTGTATTCCTGTGCCACAGTGGCTCCTGTTCCCACCCAGCCTCCCCAGCACAGGGCAGGGGCTGCCTGCCCTTTCCCATCTCACGCAGCCACCACTAACACCGTCTGCCTCGTATTAAAAACAGTGTTTGATGCGCAGAGGCAAAAGCAGCCTCCTGGGAAGCGAGGAAGAGTATTTATGGACTCCCGGAACATGCAGAGAAGGGGATAAAGCCCAGTGAGGTAGGGGAGGTGGTGAGCCCTACATGACCTACGCAGCATCAGCATCACCCCGTGCAAACAACCTCCCTGCGGAGCGAGCGTCAGCGTCGGCTGGAACATTGCTCAGCCCTGGCGTGGGTGACCAGGCAGCATCCAGCGCCAGCAGCCCCGCGGAACTGGTTGAGCTGCTCGGGAAATGATTATCTCTAAAGCGCAGGAGGAGAACCTGCGGGATCGTCAGGGCTTTCGGCCGGGGTGCAGGGGGTTCAGAGAGGCACAACCTCCTCCCACCTGGTGCACAGGTGATGCTCCCCATGCGCTGGCTCCTTCGCTGGCTCCAGCAGCCAGTGGGACGCTCTTGCATACAGGAGAGCATCAGCATTAATAAGAAAACAGCTCAGATTTGTGTAACGAGGACAGGTGAGGAGTTAAAGAAGTAGGAGAAGAAGATGCACCTCAGCACAGATCTTTCTCCGGCGGTTTATGGGACTTGATGAGTTTATTAATCTCTTTATTTTTATGATGCTTGGTTGCCTTTGGTTAAGTAGATGGAGTCTGATTACTGCATAGCAAAGTAATAAACAATATTGCGATGTGGGCACCTGGCTGGGGAAGTTTTCCTTCTCTTCGGAGTAAAGGCTGGGACTTCATTTGGAGCACGTCTGTGTTATGAATATTTCTGGAGCTGATGGAGCCAAGGGGGAGGACCCGCTTTAATGATTTGAAGAATGTGCACAAAAGGGCTGTTTTAATTATTTCTCAGATGAGCACCATATGTTTAAGAAGTTCACATTTAAGGGGAAAATTAAGAGGAAGCCAAACATGTTAAGCTAAAATCAGGCTACCCAAACCCCTTAGCTCCGTTCTGTAACAACGAGCTCAGAATAAGAATAATTTTAGTAAAATGCTTTGAAAGGAGCCGGCTTAAAAGCACAAAGCCTTTATAGCTTCTCGTGTAGCACACGCTAGTTTTTACTTGCAGAGTCTTTCACTTGAAGAAATGTCACTGACAATTTTTTTTTTGAAGACTATAAAATCTTTTCCTGACATTGAGACAAGCAAATGATCCCAGAATAATTTAATCCCCCTAGAGAGCTCTTTTTGTAAGGTGAGGTAGGTTATTAGAGCTGAATGGTCTCTCTCTCTTGCTCAGAGGACCCTGGGAGGACACGTGCATTCCATGCAGAATTTTTATCCTTTCAACACTGCTGATTTTACCTGTCACAACAAATACCCCTGAACAGAATGATTTCTGGAAAAAGGCAGCTTTTTAAAAGGCTCCTGAACATAGAATAGGAAGGAAATTCCCAGAGTTCTGTTCAGTTTGCTGGATCTCTTTGCTCAAACCTTGAAACATACAGGTTTAAGGGCAGAAGTGGAGGGGAAAGTTGCATCAATGTTTAGGACTGTAATTCCATTTTGCTGGACTCCAGTTGCTCTTGAATAACACACTCTGGCATGGGGGCAAGGATACATTCTTAATCCAAAATATCTATCATATTTATCTATTTTAATTCGAGCTGAGAGATTTGACCATTGAAATCCATCACCCAATATATCCATTTCCAGAAATTTCCCAAAAAGTTGGGTGTTTTTTTGTTCAGAAAGGCTTTGTGAACCAAATCACACTTGGTATTTTTATTTTGAGCTCACTTAATGTCAAATCAGAAACTCATTCTTCTGTGTGGGCTACCGAGTTATTGCGATGCTTCCAAACACGTTTTGCATTTCATTCACCGCTACAAAAATGTGTCAGCTGTTTAAATTGCCTTGATTTGTTTTCTCCCAGTTTTTCCTGTGTTTTCTAGTGAATCAACACCTCTATTCACACAGCTCAACAAATATCTGCTGCTGCCTGTCTTTGAATGTGGAGATCTGGCTTGCAAGTCCTGCAGGAACAGGGATCACTGCCAAGAAATGTAGGGGAGACACTTGTCTTTCCAGCAACAGGCTGGAAACTCCATCCTTGTTTCTTATTGGCAGGGGTGAAGCTTGATCTTGACCTGATGGGGGCCTGTAAGAAACTGGGGAGGGGCCTTTTGGAAGGTTTTGTAGTGATAGGACAAGGGAGAATGGCTTTAAATTGGAAGGGGGAAGATTTTGATTAGGCATTAAGGAGAAATTCTTCACAACGAGGGTGGTGAGATGCTGGCATAGGTGGTCAGGGAAGTTGTGGCTGCCCCATCCCTGGAGGTGTTCAAGGCCAGGTTGGATGGAGCTTAGAGCCTCTCATCCAGCTGGATGAGGGCTTGGAATTGGATGGGTTTTGAGGTCCATTCCAGCCCAAAGCTTTCTATGACCTCCACGCCTCTTCTTGCACTCAACACAGGCAAAATGTACCAGAAATAAATGAGGATGAAGCCGTTGATGTTTTCTACAAGGTCCCTATCTTAGAAAACCCACCTGTTTGGCTTGTTGACCTCCAGCTTTCCGAAGGAGAAGTTTCTGTGAAGCTTTTTCCAACACTGCCTTCTAGTGGGTCTTCATGGATGTGTTGCTCCATTTTACCAGTGTAAGGGGAAGCACTGCGAGCATCAGCAGTAGCATCACCTCTATTCGTATCTTTGCATCCAGCTTTGGGGAATAAGCCAGAACTTGCACAAAATTACTTTGTTTGACCAGCACTGAGCAGTTTCATCCAGAGAAGAGCAAACTGGAAGACTTAAAGAAAGGGAAAATATCAAACCCTTGCCAAGGTGTTGTCTGACCAAGGGCTACATCCCTGGTGGGAAAAAGGGAAAGGAAAGGACACAACACTCAGTGGTGCCCCCTGAGATATTCCAGGGGGTCATGGGTGAGTGGAGGAGGAATTATGGAAAGCTGTTATGCAGGGGTGCCACTTGTTGTTTATTTAGTTTGGGGGAGAGCCCTGTCTGAGCCCTGAAGGATGGTGGCACCATGAGTAGCCTGAAGAGATGTTTTTTTAGTGCTGAAGGCAGTGACTTCTATTCAAGTTACTCAATCCGTATTTCTCCTAGGAATGTGTACATTTAACAATCAGTTTTTTACAGTTCTTCATCCAAAAGGGCGTTGCCTATGTTAGCAGGGAGGTTGCTCCTACAGACAACAATGCAAGGCGCAAATATGCATGTTGACAGCCTGTTCCAGTTCTCCTGTGTTTCTATAAAATCAGGGGAATAAATCAAATCTGGGATTTCGATGCTGTCGCGTGGACTCACAGAACCCAGACGCTCGCACCAGCGCAGCCCTGAGCTGCCCGGCTTGGCTCAGGCTGGATCAAACCATCCCACAAGCGGCTCAGACTGGAAATTCCTGTTCACCAGAGCTTGAAGCCTTGTTTGTGCAAATCCTTTTGGTTTTTTTTCCCAAGCAGAGGCCTAAGAAGTTCTGCAGTGGGGCTGATTTATGGTCTCTGCTCGGCGGGGAGGGCAAAGTACTCGCGATGGGAGAGAGAGAGAGAAAAGGGATTCCTGGCAATTTGTTATACTCAAAACTCTCCCATCACACCATCTCTGAATGGAAAGGACGGCTGCGCGTCGCAGTCTGCCGGGATCTCACATTAGCATCAGATGATGAGATGAGTAGATAACAGCTTCTTCAGGGATGATTCGGTTCTGAACTGCTCCTCCTAAAGCTTCAAGTCAGATGCTTTTATTTAAGGGGGGGAGACTAACAAGCAGACACTGGACAGACAAAATCCTGAATGAGGAGATCCCACCGAGCACATATGTTGAAATCCAAGTGCCAGAACAACCTGCTCCTGATGTTGGCGTTTTATTAGTGAGAGTAAACAGGAAAGCGGCTGGAGCTGACAGGTACAAATGATCTGCTTCACGGAAAACCATTCCCCATCGCAGGCAGAGGCTGGATGTGCTGGTGCCTTAAAATAGAGCCAAGCAAAGGCATGAGTCACTTCAGCCACTGGGCAGAACATCTACCAGCATGTGGGATGGGAGGGAAGTACCTGGGCTACTCAGAAATTTGCTGTCTTTTATCTAGCGTTGTTACTTCATTTAGCTTCGCTGCTATGAATACATACATTTCCTAAGAAAGGTAGTGGGCATAGGGACATATAAAGTTTGCCAGTAATATTTTCAGATCCTAACATAACAAGAAATAACGTAGCATCATTGGCTTTGTTGCTGCGTGTGCTGCTTCAACACTGTAATAAATGGTGGTTTTCTCACCTCCCACTCCCCTAAAGATTGTGGAACGGTTTGGGTTGGAAGGGACCTCAAAGCCCACCCAGTTCCACCTGGAATGACTGACATTTGTGGGGACTTTTTTTTATCCATGGCACATCCAAATGAGAGCAGGAGGCTGCAGGGGTTTTTATTAGGAGAGTCTTTTATTTTTTCTTTTACAGATGTGCATGTTGGCACTCACTGTCCAAACACATCTTGCAGGAGAGTCCAATACATCTTGGCTTTTCTCCCTCTTTTCCTATATCATTGTTATCATTTTAATTATTATTTCAGAAGGCAAAAATCTGGAATTTTGGTTACAGCTTAAAGATATCTGCAGGCTCTGGGTGATTTTGTGCCCTCTGAAGAGGGTAAGGGTAGCTTATGGGTGCTAATATGAATTTCTGGGACTCTGTCACTCTTTTATGGAGCGAATGTGCAGCAAGGGGTGAACGCGGCTTTTGCTCATCCTTGTGGTGTTGCCCAAGTATTCTTCCTGTGACGTGGGAGCAGCGCCTGCAGTGAGACCTGCTCCTCAGCCCTGCTGCCCTCCAGCCTGCTGCCAGCGAGCTGCTAATCAGAGCGAGCTGTCCCCTGCTGCCTGCTGGCGTTGATTCATCCTGACTCATACCTGCGCATCCTCTTTGCGGGGAGGAACACAACGGGAACGCGGTCGGTGATGGAGGCAGCTTGTCCTCCCCGGAGTGGGCACAGTCCCTGCTTCCTTCTCCGAGCACAACAGACCAACCACACTCATCCCCTGTTTCACCACGCTGACTCCAGCATGTGGGCAGGGGACAGGTAAAGCCGAGCTCAAGCACACGTTTTCCAGGGAGGTTCTTCTCCTTCTGTACTTGGCACTGGTGAGACCGCTCCTCGAATCCCGGGGTCAGTTCTGGGCCCCTCACCACAAGAAGGATGTTGAGACTCTGGAGCGAGTCCAGAGAAGAGCAACGAAGCTGGTGAAGGGGCTGGAGAACAAGAGGAGCGGCTGAGAGAGCTGGGGGTGTTTAGCCTGGAGAAGAGGAGGCTGAGGGGAGACCTCATTGCTCTCTACAACTACCTGAAGGGAGGTTGTGGAGAGGAGGGAGCTGGGCTCTTCTCCCAAGGGACAGGGGACAGGACGAGAGGGAATGGCCTCAAGCTCCACCAGGGGAGGTTCAGGCTGAATATTAGGAAAAGATTTTTCACGGAAAGGGTGATTGGGCACTGGCAGAGGCTGCCCAGGGAGGTGGTTGAGTCACCTTCCCTGGAGGGGTTTAAGGGACAGGTGGACGAGGGGCTGAGGGACATGGGCTAGTGATTGATGGGAATGGTTGGACTCGATGATCTAGTGGGTCTTTTCCAAGCTGGTGATTCTATGATTCTATGATTTTCAAAGACCCTGTAGATGTGTCTGCCAGCTGTGCGCATCCCCACGAGACACGGGGCTCTGCCCTGCAGGAAGAGTGGTTTCCAAAGGCAATCCTCTTTCTTTAGTGCGTGCTTGGATGAGCTCAGCAAAGCCAGGTCCTTTAGCCTTCACTATCTTTTTATCTTCAAGCTACGTTCTTGTGGATATTCCTACATTTCAGTCTGATGCTGTGCAGATGGGAAGAGAACTAATGCCTCTCTGAGGGATGAAAATGACCTGTCGGAGAGGGCAGCAAGCTGGAAGTCTTTCCCTGGTTTTCCACACCAGGATGGTGCAACTGTGCAGCAAAAAGACTATTTTGCTTTCTATCTTACACTCAGCTCAGCTCTGAAAGGGTTGGTTTTTAAATCATTTACCCATTTTTTTACATGGAGCTTGCCAGGCTTCAGAATAACTGAAGAGGAGAATATTAAGAACAGAGGAGCAGGGGAGACAAACAATCTTGATAACACTATACATATACTGCTTGTTCTGTGCTGGAACGGGAACACTCAGGCACTTTTTCCAAAAGAAGCAATTAGCACTTTTTAAATAGCTACATTATGCAGTCAAAAAAAATTGCTGTGTTTACTGCAGTAGGGAATGTATTAGGTTCATTCACTGTAACAAAGTGGATTTTGTTTAAGCCAGGGAACAGACAAAAGACTCTCAACCCAAACTTCTGCTGAAACTTGGGGAATATATATATCCGAGCGCAGAAGGAAATTGGATTGGTGAAGATGGACAGTAGGTATCAGTGGTTGCTGTCATTGTTTTTTAAAGTTTCTTGTCCCAGCATCCGCAGAGCTGAAATATTTCCAGCTGGACTATTTCAACATGCTCTTCCCATCTTCATTTCACAGGTAGATGACATGTTGTGCACACAGATGCATTTCGAACTGTAAAGATACGTAGTCAATGGGCATAACACAGTGGTTCAGATGCCCACCAGCAGTCTGAGAACATTCCCTCATGGACTAAGGTCAAGGAGAAGGTGTAAATAGTTAAGGCAAAATGCAGGTGTTAAATGTGTCCCAACATATGGTTGAATTTTTTCCATTGAATACTGTAGCACGGACAAATGGAGAAGAAAAAGCACCAAAGTTCTGTGCCTCTCTCTTATCAATTTGCTGCATCCACATGCTTTTTAGCTTCTTCCACTCTTCCTCTGTTCATTTTTGAAGGCAAGGAGTAGTTTCAGGGTAGGTTCTCTCTCCTGCAGCCATGGTTAGGCAGAAAATTGTTGTGTGTGTCTTCAAGGTGCCCATCTCATCAGGCTCCCACTTTGAGTGGACTGTTGGAATATCCTTACAACACGGATAATAATTAGCAACGCCATCATCTGGTCATCGTAAGGGAATTAACCTTGGCTTCCTAAACCTGCAATTAGAGTCGAGTGGCTAGGCCACTTCACAGCACACCTGCGATGCAGATGGGATTTGGTAGTTCATAACTATCAGTAGCGTACGAAGACCATGGTATTTATAACCTGCACACTTAGCAGTGGTTTTGAATCAACCTCATTGACAATATCTGCTGCAGGAAGTCAAAATCATAACCGCATCGATTGGAAGGGACCCGTGGTTCTCATCCAGTCCAGCATCCCACTGAACAGCACCAGCTCAGGTTAGCTGGGGCTTCACTCAGCCAAGTCCTGACAACCTTCAGGGATGGAGACTTCATGGTCTCTGGGAAAACCACCCTTCTGGGGAGGCTGTTAAACAAGTTCCTGTTAAAATTCGGTGGATGCTGGGAAAATTCAGGTGCAGGCTGGGACTTGAGACATCCCTATTTCTGTTCCTTTTGTTTGTTTGTTTTTTAACCATGCATGCTTAAAGTTTAAAAAATGTAAATGGTGAATAGAGCAGATGTGCATCGGTATCATGCGCAGGAGGGAAATAAAGTATTTTTTCCTTTTGTCTCAGAGTTGTTGAGAAAGCATTGGAAGAAGACTCGGAAACAGGCACACCATATATATATATATATATATGTCGCCATACAAGAAAGCAGCCCGCTCGCTTGTGCTGTCACATAATGGAGTTAAAAAGAAATAAGTCTAATTTCCGTACTGAGTCATTGCCCACTTTGTTTAGCGACCATTGAATCGAATTCCATTTCAGCTGGTTGTGAAACAGGGACAGGTGCAGAACGCCGTCTTTGTGTTTGCGTGGCAGATGCAAGCAGGGGACTGAGCAATGTGGTTCTTCTCCGCAGAGCTGCGACAGAATAATGTTAAATTAAGGTTAAAACATTTCTGATGAATGAAGGCAGAATCAAAAAGTTCCAGGGAGAAAATATGTTCCACAAGAAACTGAAGTATTCAAACTTGCAAAATATGGGTTCGTCATAAATCCAGACATTTATGAGTTCAATGATTTTGCGACTTATGTGGCAGCTGCCAACAGAGTCAGTAGGGAAAGGACAGATTCTCTTCCAGTGCCATTTCTGTCCCTTTAACAGTTGACTTGAGCAGCTGAATTAAACCACAAGAGCAGCGAAGGTGTTGAGGAAACTCACTCCTGGCACAGCTGCCCATGGTGACATCCACAAAGTCACTCAGCCCAACACATCTTTGTGAGACCTCTGGCATCTGCCAACAAGCGAGTTCCCAGGTACGTGGATAGTATCATATGGACCTTCAGACCTCAGTGCTCGCCCCGAGCCCAGCACACAGCAGGTTGCTCTCCTTGGACCCGACACATGGGGCTTTCACTCGTGTTTCTCACCATATCCCACATTTCTTGACACCAGCATCACAAGGGAGTTGAGCAGAACTAGTTTTTCTCCTTCCACAAACATTCTTAGGGTCCTGAAAAGCCCTTTACCCTTATCAGGAAGTTCAAAAACTCAGTTTCTTTCAAGTGGTTTCATCATAATCTGGTGTGTCACGTGTATGTTCTAGCTGAATGTGTTCTCAGTTTGTTTGCAGGTTTTTTTGGTGCTTTAAATGGCCACTTCTCTTTCAGGAAAGGCTAAAATAAGGTCTTTAGCAATTTTAAATGCTGTCTTGAGAAAAGGATTTTAATGTAGAATAACAAGGAAAGAACCAATTAACTGATAAAAAAATTTACAAAATTCCTGAATAAATCTAACACTGGAGAAGCTGGAAGATACTTTTCACCCTTGTGCAGTGAAGCAACCTTCTAGGATCAGGGGCAGCCAGTTTTGGGGCAGATGGATGCATAAGCACAGGTTTCAAAGTGAAGGAAAACCCGAGTGGTGGTTTATCCATCCCCACCCTGCCTCAATTTATCCAGCCAGGAAAAAAAAACAGCTAGCTGCAATTTCCCTCCAGTTCAACGGCTTCATCGCTTTTTCAACCAGCGACACGCAGCGTCCCAGAATTACTCTCCTGTGTAGTGACAACACATGCAGCCACTTAGCCACTTGGCAACACCAAGGATGCTGATGAGACTCCTCCAGCCCATCTGCCACGTGGCTACCAAAGACTAATGTCTTCACCGGGGGTGACACAAGGTATTGTTTATGTGTGGAGTCACACGTGCGCCTCCTGGAACAGCCACAGCAGACGTAACGCTCCAGAAAGCTACAAATCCCTCACTTAGACACCTCCTGAGCTGAAGGATGGGGATGCTAGAGGAGATGCAGGCTGGAGCCGTGCCTCCTCCTGGCTCAGTGTGGCCACAGCGATGCCAACAGCCCCGCGTCCTGGCCTGCAGAAGGCAAGGAAAACCTGGTTGAAAATAGGGGTAGGGTTGAAGATGCATTTGAAGTAGAAGCACCAGGGAAGAGGGAGGAACTGAGGGCAACACGGATCGTTTGCAGAGATGCTGCACGCTCTGGTGTGCAGGGCACGGGACAGTGATGGGACTGAAGTCCTGCCTTGTGAATCCAGGCTGCATCCTCACCGTGCAGAGCTGCCGCACCATCCAGATGGTGTCGGGGCCAGCCTCGGCCAGCTTCTACAGCAGCTGGTGGTTGATTTGAGGAGGACCCACAGACTGCCATTGCCTGGCATGGTTTATGACAGTGGCTGCCACTGCAAACACTTTTGCTTTTTTTGCATGCACCTTTGCTCGTTGCCCGAGGGGCTTAATGCAGGAAAGTGTTGGAAATTGGAGTGATATCCTGGACATTTTGGTGAAGTGTCAGTCTCAACTTTTTGTGCACTGAGACTCTTCGTTAACTTCCTCCAAACTCCAGTTTCTCTGCTGCATCCCAGAGGGGCCGAGGTCATGCGGAGAGGGGCTTTCTGTGGCTGCCTTGCACACTCACAGGAGGCAGCTGGAGCCCTTCATCCCCCAACAGCA
This sequence comes from Clamator glandarius, assembly GCA_033459285.1. Taxonomy (NCBI): domain Eukaryota; kingdom Metazoa; phylum Chordata; class Aves; order Cuculiformes; family Cuculidae; genus Clamator; species Clamator glandarius. The sequence goes on along the minus strand of JAUNZM010000180.1, from coordinate 1,905,731 downwards.
GCAACAACCTCCTGTGGACACAACCAAGAGCAATCAGGAATGCCCCCCTCCCACCAATTAAAACCCAAACCGAAGGGTTTTCAGTGCACAATTAACCTGTGAGCGAAGGCACCGAAGGCAAAGCCCCATCGCTCTCCTGTCTGCTGACGGCCACGTCTCAGTGCACAGATGAGAGCTCAGCCTCCCCCTCAGCTTCATCCCAAACTGGTTTATTTCCACCAGCCTTCCGCGTAATTAAAGCATTTTATGAATAGTAATGGTTGCACTAATTAACTGTTGCTATTTATTATTAAATAATGAAACTCATTAGCATGTGCTGTGCAGCTAAGACGGTCAGAGCTCAGCTGCCCTGCCTGGCTGTGCCGGGCTCTACCCAGGTAACCTGCGAATTCACTGCTCCCAAAGCAGATGATCCCCATTTTTTCCAGTTTGTGCTGACGGAATTAAAGCATTTTTCCTTTTTTTTTTGGTCAGATGTATTTTAAATTGGGAACATCTTAACAGACTGTGCAGTGGAACGTCCATATGCATGTTGGTTTGGGTCTCTTCTGATCCCTTTATAGCGTTCCACAGGCACTGGAAAAATCTATCTAGCACATTCCCAAGGGGAACATCTTTGCATTTGTACAAAGCTAAATTGATTACAAGCATGCAGCCAGCAGTGTGACAAATTGAAGCTTGTTATTTTGCTGGTACATCATAGAACAATGTTTTTATGAAAGCTGTATCGTTGCTACACAATAATTGTCAAATTTCCTAAGCGAAGCTGAGCAGCGATGTATTAAAGATTCATATAAGTTGAAATATTCACAGTATAAAAATCCTTAAACACACTCAACACTAATTTAAAGATACCAGCCATTGGGTCAAAACAGAAGCCGGGGGAAGAAAAACATGTGGCAGTGCTGAAAATCCAAGTTGTTTTTACCACTCTGTTGCACACAGCCCTGGTGAATCAGAAAGTCCTGTTTACTCCTCATCTCCTATAATTTATTATCAGAGGGGCCAGCTGGGACTGTTGTGGCTAAAGGATTGTCAGTATTTCCATTACCAGCACTTTATATCTCAGCAATAAACATTTACTCAGAATTGTGATGGTCCAATTCTTTGCTTAGGAAGAAAAATTTTCCCCAAAAAACTTTATTTTAAAGTGATTTAGGAGCCATGAAGTTTTAGGAAGGCAAGAGGAAAATAAAAGGGCTTATTTTGCTGATGGTAGATGCTTTATGAGAACCTTTGGAAGCAGGGTTGTTAGTAGTAGCAGACACCAGGGGTTGGTCCTTCCTAGTTTCTTGATTGTGAATCCCTTTCTCCTTGGGAAGCTTGTGGTCTGCTTGGCAGACGGCGATGCTGGTATCGCCACGCGTGAGCGAGCACAGACCTCAGTGCCGGGGTGTCCCCGCGGCATGTGCTTTTTTGGGGGGCATTTAATAGGAGAAACTGGGGACAGTCAAATGTAGCTCCTGGGGTGGGTGCTTGGGGTTCCCCGTGTAGATTTGTCCCTGTGGAGAGTCGGACGTGTAGAGGTGTCCAGCAGAGAGCTGCCCACAAAGACTTGGCCACAAAGAGTTTTCCTAGACCGCTGGGGCTTGTGTTTCTGTAGGAGTGCGGGGGCTGAGCTGGGATTTACTCCACGTGTGATGTTTCCCTCTGTGTTAACACTGGAAACATGATAGAGTGCCCTGAAAATGCACTGCAAGAAGGAAAACTGAGGATGGTGAAAATTGGACCCAATGCCCTTTTCCTGAAATCCATCACTGAATACAATAGCACAATTTGACTCATAAAATAGCAAATAATTTCCCTGTTGGAAAGCATTTTGCTCCGAAGGTTTGCCAGCAAGGAAACAATGCGTACAATTCATACAATAGCCAAAGAAAACACACATTTGAAAGAAAAGAGAGCTTCAGAACCTCAGTGCAAGCAGGCTGAATGTTTCTTTAATTCAACATACAGTCCCCGAGCACCAAAACGGATCATTGTAACACATTATGCCATGCCCTGAATCAATAAGTTAAAGCTTTCTCATTCACTTCATACTGGTAAGTCAAATGAAACTTATTTTTTCCTTTAAAACCACCTCTTATCTTCCTTTGGAGGTATCACACAGGAAGGAGCAATCTGTTCTATTTGAATTTATTTTCTCTTTCCTAGAATCATCGAATGGTTTGAGTTGGAAAGGACCTTAAATATCATCTAGTTCCAACCCCCTGCCATGGGCAGGGACACCTCCCACTGGATCAGGTTGCTCAAAACCCATCCAACCTGGCCTTGAACACCTCCAGGGATGCGGCACCAGTTTGATGGAGTATTATAAAATTCCTACAATTTCCACATCTATCAAATGTCCTGTTCAATATTGATCAACACATCCAGTCTTGATATTAGTAGAAAATATTTTTTTCATCCCTTACCATGCAATCCAGGTCATGAGGTTTTCCATGTTGGGCAAATGCTCTGGAATCCTCTTCCACTCTGCTGACATTAGCAGATGGATGGATGCCAGGATGCTCAGGGAAAGCCCATCCTCTTCCGCCACCTGAGACCTCACCAAGAAAATAAAAATAAGCATTATGCCTGGTAGGGCAGGAGAAAAGGTGTTAACAGAGCCAGGCAGCAGCAGGGGCCACCAGTGGGGATGCAGGGCTGTAGAACATCCAGGGATGCACATTGTGGGCTGTGACGCATCCAGGAGAGCTCAAAAGGCCCATGAAACTCAGGGAAACCAACAGCATTGCTTGCACCCATCAAAAGGACTCAACCCCTACCTGGAGGAAGCAGAGAACCCACCAATGTGTAGCTCCAGTTGTGGATTGTAATGAGTTATGGACAGTGCAGATAGTATATTGTATATATACAACATATCATCACCAAGGCATCTTCTGCCCAGTGTTGCTCAAACCCAAACCGTCCTGCCTGAGATTTGTAATTCTGAGAAGCTTCTTCGTAGGACTGAGGAAGGGAGCTGTGCTCCAAAATTAAATTGATTTTGTACTCAAATTAGCTTTTCCCGAGGCTTGACTTCTACACTAACCACGTGTTCGCGTGCTTTACCACTGAAGTGCATGGAGTTTATTCTTTCTTTAAATAAAAAACTGAAGAAAATAAGAATCTATAAAGTCTGAGAGTTGTAACGACTTCGCTGTCTCTGGAGGGGTGGAGCTAGCTGTGTCTGAGGCATTTTCATTACCTAGAGCCGCAAACCACTTCTGTGCTCAGAGAAATGGCTACTTTTTAGTTTGGCAGCACATTGTGGAGTGTTGCAACTATTTAAAAGATAGGTTGATATTCTATATTTTCATATACAATTCAAAATGCAGAAATACACATCAAAACTAATTAGATTCTTCTTTATCACAAAGCATAAAAGCAGCCTTCATTGCTACCAACACAGTAACATTCTTGCAGGAGCTGATTTCTTGTCTTAATGTGTTTTTCTCAAGATGAGGGGCGACCTTATTGTTCTCTACCAATACCTAAAAGGAGATTGTAGTGAGTTTGATGCTGGTCTCTTCTCCCAGGTAACAAGTAATAGGACAAGAGGAAAGTGATAGGCCTGAGGCTGCGCCAGGGCAGGTTTAGATTGGATATTAAGAAAAATGTCTTCACTGGAAGAGTGGTGAAGCCCTGGCAGAGGCTGAGCTCAGAGGTCTTTTCCAACCTGAATAATTCCATGATTCCATAAGACCTGGCAAAAAAAAAAAAAAAAAAAAAAATTCCTTTAGCCATCCAGCACAGTCTGTGTCCTGGTGAAACCTTAAGCTATGAGCTCTGAGCCGTTAGACTCTGGGAGCTGATGATGCACCAAGGAACAACAAATATATGTGGGAACACAAAGAAATATTAGTTAGACAAAAGAGCCAGAGGCAGGATTACTTTTGCTTGTGTTGGCACTGGGCTCAGGGAATCAAGGAGTTCTCACAGGGAAGTTTGGGGAAGATTTACTGCAGAGTAATCACGCTGGCAGCCTCCTTTGCTTCAATGGTGCACGACAAAGACACAACTGCATTATTACCACTGCTGTTTCCCCTAGCAGCCAACAAGAAACTTAATCCCTTTATTTTAGCTCACAAGGTACGTGTTGTTTCGAGTGCCAAGCCTGTACCTGCTAACACCCAAAGCAAGCTCTGCATTCAGGCACTGGGCTGTCACGCTGGTCTAGTTCTCCACCACGCGCCTACCCAGTCTTGATCCTCCTTCATCGCTGACTGACAGAACTAAACAGCATTGTTTCGTAGCAACGCCTCAAAAACTGGCAATGGGAATATTAAATTTTGGAGTGAGACGTTATTGCCTGCTTGTAATCTCTTTTCAGTCCCCAGGTTCCAGATGTGTGTGCAGATCCATCCATCCTCACCCTGGAGACAGGCGATGTGCATCCAACCCACTGGCATCTGCTCCGTTTGTCACCATCAGCAGGGGTGCTTCTCTACCCATCAGTTTTCTTAATAAATAAGAGGATCAAATGCAGGCATTATAGGGAATATTTCAGGATGTGAACCCATGGCTTCGGGTGGGAGAAGCAACAAGGACACTGTTAGTTGGGGAATTCCTAATTAGGGAATCTCGAGGCCGGCAAAGCTGCGTGGCAAAGAGGAAAGAGAGGGAATAGGCTGGAACAGCTGAGCAGACACTTGGCAATATTTCTCTGGAGTAATTCTTACTTTGGCAGCAGTCAGAGATGCCGTGCTGAAAAAATAGCAGTAGATGGCACCAATTTTTCCATAAGAATTACGGGTAGGGACAGGATGGACTAGTGACATAATAGCATTAATTGGATCATCTTTCAGAGGCAGGGAAAATGGTGCAGATGGAAAAAAAGTATGTAGCTTATAAAGGTGGTTTATAAATAATTACCAGTTATATGCTTTAAATAGTCTTGTCTCAGAAGAAAAAGGCACAAAGCTGCAGGCTCAGCCCTCCACCACTGCTCACTGCGATGCTGTGAGCGCATCAATGCTGCAGGGGCTCCAGAGATGAGATGGAGAGCGAAGCGACACTGCTGATGGTTACATGAAAAATGACCCTCGATACCCACCTGTGGAAATAGCTGGGAAAGTCTTGGGGCAGGCTGGCTGCTCCCACACACGGAGCTTATTTTGTGCCCAGCTGGGCTGGAATTTCTCCTGCTCCATCCCATCCATCATGATTTTATCACTGTAAACTTAGAGGCAGTTAGATTCTTCTGAATCGTTTCCCAATTAATTACTTCTGCTACACGTTGTACAAAGGACCAGGTTTTTATCTCGTTCTCTGCCCGTGTGACTGATCCACTGGTAATGGAAATCTTTGCCTGCAGGCGGTGTATTTCAGTAATGACAGCAGTTCTGCTGCCAATAAAACTCAGAGAAACTCAGAGACATTACTTGCTCTCCCCCATATTCTATTTTTTTATTGATGTCTGCATCCAATCAATCATAGCAAATGTCTTCTCTAAGCTCCCTGGGTACTTTTTAGAGGTCTGGATGGTGGAAATCCTTAAGGAAAGCATGACTGTCAACTGGCAATTAGTGGGAAACAGCCCTTACTTATGACTTTTAAATAATTTCTGTGAAACTTTAAGGCTCATATTACTGAATCCTGCTTATTTGTCTTGCACTGAGCGCTCAGCAGAAACATTTAAATTGCTAAATTGACCAGCAAGCCACATTTACTGGAGTAATTTAAAATGAAAAATATCAAGTGACTTATAAAATGCAGATGCTGGGGCAGAGGCTTTTACGTTTGTTACATTTTCATCTTCCTGCCACTGGAATCACAGTTAAAACTAAACACTTTAATGGGAGCAAATCATATCCCTGCGGCTTAGGAGCTTATAGCAGACAGAGCCAATTGGTCAACAGCCTCAAATACTTGTACATTTATGAGGGACAAAAATAGGACTTGGTCACCATCAAGCCCCCGGAGAAGGAAAGATGTGAAACCATGGCCCTGGGTGGAAGAAGCAGTTCGGATGCTGTTGGTGTGAGGCCACTGAGCAGCCCTGCTCCTCCATGCAGCTCTCCAAGGGTCTCCTCCTCCAGCCGACAGGACTTCTTCCATCAAGGAAATAAAACTACCCATAAGACAGAGAATCTTGTCTCTCCCCTGCTTTTCTGAGCCTGCTAATAAGAAAGCAATTTATTCCCAATACTACGGTAGCAGGAGAGAAGACCAAAGGGGGCAGCTTCAGAGCTGGGTGTTTCAGGGGGCATTCCAGTGAAAACACAACAAACCTTATTTTTATGTCTGGATTGTGGTTGTTTCCTCTACACTATTTCATGCCCTCGGCAGAGGAATAAATATTTAGAGAAATCAACCCCGGTTCACAAGTCCCATTATTTATTTTATGTGACCCTCTTAATCTCCCTTGATTCAATGGAGCCCATGTAAAATAAGGATGCTGCCAACATCTTGGCAGCGTTGTGAGGCTTAATTAAAGGTCTTTGAAATGCTCAGATAAAAGACATTGAAGAGCAAACCACTAATGAAAGTAGATTAAGGATTATTGAACACATCCTGGACTGAAAAAGCAACTGAAACTTGAGACCCCCATGAAGAAAATGAAATCTTGAGAGCTGTTGGAAATTGGTGCTGGAGGCAAACCAGCTACACCTTGGTCTTCAGCTAAAGCTTAAGTTGGGAGGAAGATGTCAAAAACTCACGCCACCAAAATCAGTTGTGGTCTCTCGCTTGTGGCCTCTGCAGTCTGATCGATTCTACACTGGAGAATCACATTCACCCAGGAGGCAAAGACTTTCCTCAGGGAGCTGGAGAACGGGCGTCCTCCAGTGCGCTACAATAAACTTTTTAATGACTTCTGAAAGTCAGAGTCTGTGAAATAATGTTTCCTTGCGCACAAACCCTGTCATTAACTCTACAGGAGTCCTTCCCTTTTAGTGGAAAGAAGGAATACATCTCATTGTAAAGTGTCTTCTTTCAAAAGCATCTCTTCCTCGTAGTTCAAGGGCTATTCAATGAGAAGCCCAAGTGACACACATGACATTACCACTGATAAAGCCAAAGACAGCTAATAAAATTAAAATTAAAATATTAAAAGGAGATGCTTGAGTCAGAAAAGAAGAAAAAATCCCGGCAAACCAAAGCAAAACCAAAAGCCAAACCACCAAAGCCCATTCTGTGTTTGCATTTGCGGAAGCCTGTGCAGAGGCAATTAATGATATTTAATCCTGGCTTTGTGTCAGGATGAAGCGGTTTTGGTGAGGAGGGATGCGACCCCTTGAAACCAGCATCTGGAACCGGTGCTGGGCTGAAGTGAAGCATCAGCCTGTGTTGCAAAAGGCTGCACAGACAAGGCAGAGAAACCATAGCAGCAAAGAAGAGTTTGAACATTATTTTTGGTTGCCGCTTCCACTCTGCAATTTGCATTTGGAAGTGTGAGGAGAGCTATGAACAAATGGAAATTACATTTGATAACAAGGAACACAGATTAACAGGGGCTTATTGTCGTGCTTTCTTTCACTTGGATATTAGCGGCTTATCAAAAGAGACGTAGCTGCAGAAAAAATACTGACGTAGTAGAAGGCTGTCAGCTGTAGCACCGAGTGATTTTTATCAATTGATAGATCCAAACTGGCTTTTTTTTCTGGGGACAGGCCCAGAGGATTGGCTGCATTTCAGAGCTAGAAGAGCGTGTTCGAGTTTGCTCTTTTTTCCTGTCCCAGCAGGGCTGGCCAGCCCCAGCCCTTCCCAGCATCCTCCTCCCTTGTAAATAATTGAGTTGTACAGAACAGTCAGAATTTACACACATTTCCTTCCAGATGCAGGTATTCTCCACTGGAAGAAAACAGTTTAATTGCACTTCCATTGTATTATTTGATCTCTTTGGTGTTTATAGTGCAACTAGGGAAGACTGGGATTTTTGAAACAGACTCCCCAAAACCTCTGTGAAAAAGCCATCGCTTTAAAAACAATGTCTGTAAATCAGGATCTCCAGAAACATGGTTATTTTGCTTCCCTGCTATAAATACTTCATGATAGTGTCTACTCTGTCAAAAAGAATATGAATTTGCTGAGTGTGGAACAGAGCTGCAGAAATGGGTATTAAAGATTCACAAACCAGACCTCAGGCTTCATTCTAAAGAGTCCTCCTCGTGAGTCTTGTGGTTAATGGCATGCTGCATGGACATGAGGATATTTGTCTCTTCCTTGGACTAAGAAGCTGGTTTAAAGCTTAGCTTGATGATGTTATTCAAACAGATCCGACTTCCAGAGCTGGCAATTAAGAACTTGGGATTTTGGCAAAGGCATCGCATCTCCACTGCTGAAATATTCAAGGCTTTGTGCTCGCGCTGGGGTTTGTCTCGTTGGCTGAGGAGCAAACACGGGATGTGAGCGGCACAGCTCACCCCGGGTGCCTCGCGACGGGGCCGTGGCAGCTTGTGGGTCGACAGCAGTTTGTCGCGTCTCCCTCACTGAATACGAAATTCATTTCTTTAGAAATGGAAACTGAAAAATCAGTGCTCGGGGCTGGGTGGCCTGGTGACGACTGCATTATTTTCATGCCCAGTTGCTTGTGTGGGCGCGTGGGATCGCTCAGCCCCACGCTGCCACGGGCTGGGCTCCTTCTCCATCTGCCATGCCACTATTTTAACTGGTGCATGAGATTTTGAGTTGTATTTTAGCTAGACTGGGTATTTCAGAGGTGCTTATTTTTGCAGAAGCTAAGTACAGCAAGACCTAAATACGTGTGTGTTGTGTGTAACACAATGAATGCATATTCCAGTTTAATCCAGAATGCTCTTTGTTCATTGAAGACTAAGCTATAGTTATATCTGATTTTAACTTGCCTCATTTTTTTCCCTAACAAAGCATGATTTATTTGAATGGATCCTGCAATCAATTACCCCAGGCAATGTCTCTCTCTGCAGCCATTTGGATGATTCTGTGTCTTACTGTGCTTTCATTTTCTTTTAAGGAAAATGAAATCTTCCATATGTATTAGCATAATTTCTCTTGGAAATGACTGTTCCTAAGTCATTGACTAATGCAGTCTGCAAACCAGAATATTTTTCAGGGAGATTACTTCCTTCTGGGGAGATATGCAAATAGAGTCTTCTTTTTATTCAAATATCTTAGGAATTATCAGTGGGAAATTAGGTTGTGATTATTCCTGAATCATTACAGGCCACTCATACACTGGCTGCATGTTAAGAGTAGTTATTTATAACAATAAGTTGACTCAACAAAGGTCAGATAATATAAATAGTGCTACTGGATTCATGCACATATAATTCATTAAGGATTAACATCTGCTTAGTAGTGGAAAACACTGAAGTAGCTACTTGGCTTTCACTAATTTCTTTATGATAAACACCCTTTAAGGTAAACACGGAGCCAAGGAGATATCAAGTATTGACTGGAACACATCAAGGTCAAGCCCTGGGATTTTATGGAACACCAGGAACTACAAGGTGATGAAGCACAGGCCCTCAGCTCCCCTGGCACTGCTAAGGTTGGCAGCCTCTGGTGACCCAAAGTCTAGAAAAGGAAGGTGCCCTCTTCGTAGAGAGTCTCTGGCCAGGTAGGGGGGAGAGCGATGCCCTCCTTCTGGATTGTTCCACGCACCTGTGGTGAATCCCTCCTGCCCTTGTGTGGCTCCTTTGCCTGTTAGCGAACAAACACAGCCTTTGGCACTAGCTGAGGAGCCCCAGAGTGCAGGTTTCTCATCCTGCTCCGCATTTCTGGGATGCAGCCAGCAGCGAGTAGAGCTAAGGTGGCCCTGGTGCAGGTGGCTGAAGGTGCCTGGGGGACTGGGGCACCAGCAGCCTGGGCACAGGACTGAGTAAAACACTTTGACCTGTCTGGAAAAAAGGCTGTATTGGAAGGAGATGGATGGTTTAGGGAGACACAAGGGGTTGGAAGTGGAGGAAACGTTTTCCAGTGACAAATATTGATTATTTTCCCAGTGTTTCATACATGGTTGAGAAGTTATCTCCATGCATTTGTCTAATTAGCCTACAGGCATATGGAAGCTGAATTGTTTTGACAGCGGAGGAGCCATAAAACTAAACATTAGACTACGATATCGCAGCCTGCACAAAGCCTCATCCTCCCAGGGGCAGCCAGAGAAAAGGAGCATCACAGGCTGAACCGCGGGGCTGGTGGCAGCGCCGCCCGCGGGCTCCCTGCCAGGCTCTGCTGACTCAGCACCGTCTCCTACACAACTTGGCTCGACGTCGCTGGGCCGTTTCCAGCCTGCATCTACTACCCACTGACGGAGTCCAGGAGAATCGGGGCTTTCAGGAGGTGCTGAAAGGCTGTTTCCTTGTAAAGGCAGCACATGCTCCCTTGGAAGCGACTCCGGGCCCCTTTTATCATTCCCTTCACTCAGCAGAGCAAAACTTTGGCTGGATGGGCAGCCTCTGGCAGAGAAGTAAATGCTCCTTCCCATACGTATTCCCATCGACAAAACTGGTCAGGCATCTCGAAGCCCTTTTGGAGCTGCTCAGGGTGCGGGGCAGCCCCCGCAGACTGAGATCTGGCTCAGGCAGGAGGGAGAGAGCACGTCTGATGTGACTGTTTCACTACAAAGCCCTGCAAAACTGAACTGGGCTTGTCAGTGCTGTGGTCTGGGAACAAGGGAACCCTGCAGGTGAGTCACAACGTGGCATGAAACGCATTACTAACCGAATAATTGCATAGGAGTAGTCTATCCTGTAATTTATGGACCCCACGAAGGAGCCTCACTCTTGCCAAGACAACGTGTACTCACGGGAGTGAGTGATGGGCTGTGCAGGAAGGTCTGTCTGTCTGTGCAGGGGAAGAGCGCGGAGGACCCACAGCTCACGTTCAGCTGGTGCCAGCTCCGGAACCACCCAGACCGTGGGAAGTTTTCACTCCAGTCCCATGATTTGGCTTCTTATCTTTAATGTTTGATTCTAGAGAACAACAAGGACAATCTGAATCTCTGATCACGGTTAAGCAAAAAAAATTCAGCTCTGTTTTAGAAGAGATCTCCCCCCCACTTTTTTTTCTCTTTTTCTCTAACATTACTCTCTGTGCAGGTGTGACAAAGCCCCATCGGAACCCATCAGCTTCCTCACTTGGCCAGTGAGAAGTGGAGCCAGGCTGGTGTCCAGCGTGCTGCTCTGGTCACCATGACAACATGATTGCACAGGACAGCAAACAAAAAATCCTTTGGAAACCTCTGGAGCTCAAGAGGAATCTAAATAATTATCACCCCGGACTACTTCTGTCTCCAGGGGCAACTGCAAAGGACCACGGTGACGCATGCTCTGATGTCAGCTCAGAGCCCCAGTGAACCTGCCATAGGAATTCGCTGGTCCCTGGCCACGTCCCTGGTGCTGCTGGTGTCACGCGGTGAATGACAATGAGCACAGGAAAGGTTTGCTCCACATCCAGACCTGGAGTGCTGGTGAATGTTAACAGCTCGTGAAAGAGCCTCTGCTCCTGCATATTAACAACGGACCTGAAGCAGCAAGGAGTGGTTGTACAATAGAAATAAAGGCAAGATTTAAGGGAAAATAAATAGAAAAACTAACGTGAAGGTTCACTTCATTTGCATGGTGCAATTCTGCTTTTTATCGTACTGTGCAAGACAACAAAATGTGGGGTGACAGGGAAAACGCAGAGGGTGCAGGTCACCTGCCAGTTGCAAGTATCAGTGGTCGGGGCGCGGGGCTGCTAGGATGGGAAATGGCTTTTCTGTGAGAGGTGGCACAGAGCAAATATCAAATGTTGGACCAGGCTCACCGTCCCCCTGATGCCTCCAGATGTTATTTACACTCGGTCCTTCTCCTGTCATTTGCAGGGAGCATCTGCCCCACTGCACAAGGAACGATTCCTCACATGCTGCCAGGGGGCACGTGGGAGCCTTCTCCTCTGCCCTGGGTTTTTCTGGTCCAATTCCAGATTTTAAGAGCTCAAAGCTTTTTCATTGGAACAATGTTCACAGGTGCAAGGTCTTTCTGCAGCAGTTTGGAGCGTTGGCAGTGGTTCTTTCATAAAGCTTCTTACGCAGGTTATTTGTGCAATAAGTTCAGGCAGGCAGCCCCTGAAGCTGTTCCAGTGAGAGCGGCTAAATTTCAGAGGTGTGATGGTAACTCCAGTGAGACAGGCTCCTCCTGGCCCTGCTGAGCCAGGACTGTGCCCTCAGCCCCCAAACACTTTGCTGTTTGAAGGGGCTGGTGCACATCTTATAGAGTTATTGAACTGGAAGGGACCTCAAAGCCCACCCAGGTCCATCCTCTGCCACGGGCAGGGACACCTCCCACTCAGGGGCTCCAAGCCCCATCCAGCCTGGCTTTGAACCCCTCCAGGGATGGGGCAGCCACCGTTGCTCTGGGCTCCCCACCCTCACAGGAGAACATTTTTTCCTAGGATCTCATCTCCGTCTCCCCTCTTCCCTGCAGGCACCACAGTACTTGGCTTGGGAGCTGAATCTGGGGTGGTTAACTTCTTGCAAGGAGAAAGAAGCACTGACCAGAATAACCAAACTATCAGACAGGTTTAGGAGAACTCCACACCGGAGCAGAGACTATTTTGGAGATGGGAGATGACTCCTTGCCCAGCCTACGCTGAAGAATTTCAGCAGCTCCTTCAGCATCAGCTGCAGAAGGTTTTTTTGAGCAAGCAAAACAGCAAAGGCTCCTCTCTGCCCACTTCATCATGTTCAGCTGGGAAATCCCAAGGACACTGAGTAGAAATAATTGGATATAAAATGGCAAAGCAGCATTATTACACATTATAGACATTTTGCTGAATCAATACATGTCAGAAAGCATTTTGTAGCCCAGAGCTATAAACGAAGAGAGTCCTTCATATTATTCCTCTACATTTAGGGATTTTCTTCTCTCCTGCACAGTCTACGTCCGCTGGAGCCCACACCTCCAGCTGCAGGAGCTCCAGTAGGTGGGAGATCTGCCATGTAGCAAGGCAACGCGTCCCTTCCTTAACAATATTTATTCTCCTAACCAGTACACAAAGTACTTTACCCAGCTTTTTGTACCCACAGAAACTCAAGAAAGAAGATTTAAAATTTTGGGGTAAACCTGCTGGATGAACAGGTACTTTTAAACTCACATTATCTGTGTATTTTTGAAGCAGGCACCTGGGAAAGCACTGCTGTCTGTGCCCAGGTCCCCTCTCCTCAGTAAATTTCCACCCTGATTAACAAATGGCTTTACTTAAAATAACATCCTTCCTCCACGCTCCCCTCTGCGCCACCGTCTCGCATCTAAGCCCTCAATTAAGCAGGGCAGTGGAGTGGGGAGTTAAAAAGAGCCTTGCAGGACCGCTTGCACGCCTAAGACGTGCTCAGTATGCGGGTCTCATCCTACTGGCCACTGGGATCCTCCTAGGAGTAACAAGAGGGGAATATCCCCCGATGTCCTCTCAGGTGAACACCGTGTTGGAGCAAAAGTTGTTTTAATTATTATTTGATGGACCAAGGCACAGCACGGGGTGCACCTGGAATAAGTCACCAAACCAGCAGAGCAGGCACTGGTGTGGCTGCACAGCTCTCCAAACATCTTGCCTCCTGCCTGTCCTGTCCCCATCGCTGTGACCCACCTCCTCGCTACTAAAAAACTCTGATGTTCCAACCCAGAGCAGAGCAGCCTCATTTCACTACTCGCAGCCTCCACAGAGGCTCCTGGCAGCCTGGGGAGAGGGGTCCTGCCTCAGCAAACCTCATTACCCACAAATAAACACAACAACTCTGTTGCTGCTCTAGAACTACCCTCAGAAATAAATTTTCTTAAGCACTAGGTACCACCTCAAACCGTAGCTTGGCTTCTGCGAGCAAAGGTCCCTTTGACCCCTGGAGGCAGGGCAGCCACCCAGGCTGTGGCTGAGCACCTTCTCTGTTGCTCAACAAGTCCGGGTGGCAAATGACCCAGCTGGTCATTTAAAGCTAATTATGTGCTACAAGAAATTGCTCCCAGGTGTTCTGGGTAAATAAAAGGAGAGGTTGGGGCAGTGCCTGCTGGGATGGAGATGAGAAGGTAGGAGGGGTGGTTGTGTGTAGCTGCTAGGGGGTAGGCTTTCTAGGCACATCTGTCTTCAACTGTAAGAAAATTGTATTTATTTTATTATAGCATTTATACTTGTACCAGGGGTCATCACATTCCAGCTGGCAGCTCATTTTTTTCAGCCCTGGTAGAGATACATCTACTCTGAGCAGGTCCTGCATCTTGGGAAATTAACTAGTTCAGGCTAAAAAGAGCCAGAAGTTTGGAAAAACTCTGGCTGGCACTTGGTTGCGATTCATTAATAGGTGGTTGTTGTCTCTCCTCTTCATTTACCTGCTTTAGCAATGGCAAATTGTGATGGATCTGGGCTGCTCTGGTGCAAGTGGCATCCTGCAAGTGGAGTTTCTCCTGGGTGCCTGAACTGGGTTCAAGTAACACCCACAAGAAAAGAGCAATGTGAGTGCTAATTGGTGCATGCGTGTGCTTGGTGTCTGTGACCTCTCAAGGAAACCAAGAGAGCTTTTAAATGATTCCAAGCAGTGATCCTGGTGCTGATATTCTGGGATTTTTCCCATTTCAAGGGAATTTGAATCCTCATATTGCTGGGAAGGGTGTCACATTTTAGCTCATTTCAGGAGCAAACTCATCTTTTGTACCACCCGGTTACTGTAGGGTCTGTATTTCTTTTATTTAAGTCCCATATTAACCACTGACTGTACCAGTCTGAGCAGGGAACAATCAGAGCACCCCCAAGATCCGATGGTGCTGTAGCTGGGGGTGCTCACAGCACTGCTCCTCTAGACTTGGCACAACTTTATTAGCCTTTGCTGAAGGGCCCTGGGAAAGATACTGGCATCAACCACCGCATGTTTAAATCCTTAATGTGATAGGAGTCCCTCCTCTTCCCACCCCCAGAAATCTCTTGTTGAGACTTAAAATGGATAATTGACTGGAACTAGCAAAGTTCCTCTAAGGACAAACAAGCTGCAGGATCTAAATCAATAATGTATAATTCCTTGTCTTTCTTCATCTCAGCAAGATGCTCCTTTAAGGAGAGGAAACACAGACACGGAGGGGATGGGAATGCTGTTATGTTGCCAGACCTTGGGTACCGTACACAGAGGGGTAAGTTTTGATCCCAGTAAAGCTGATAGGGAAATATTATTTCCTTTGTGCCGATAACATGATTTTACCTGCTTTATATATATGTATTGCCTCAGTCTAGCAAAAGGCTGCATTAAAAGATGTTTGTATGAGTTGTTGGAGTCACATTTCCATATGGATTTGCTGTCCCTCTGCTGTTACAGCTCTCCTCACGCCTGGCTGGGCGTACCTGGCTCTGGCTTGGGGAAGGGAGGGTTTATGAAATACTCTTTATTTTGCATTGCATATAAAATTGTAAAACATAAAACCACTTTGTAGGGAAACCATGTGGGCACCTCCAGCTCGTGGCATGTTGTCTCCAGCTCAGACTGTGCTCCCCCCTCTCACCTGCCGCAGGCTTGAATCACAAGCAGCTCCTTTGGAAATTTCCAGCTGGGATTCATCCCCTCCTGTGCCTCCACCACTTCTCCAGGGATCCTCCAGCTCTAACATGGTTATGCAATATTTTTGTGTCCCTTCCCCAGGTGAAGTGCAGCCAGTTCAGGTTCTGCTGAAGAGCGTTTCTATTTCTGGCTGGAGCTGCTGAGCCCCTCAGTGCTGCTCACCAGTCAGAAATACTCACACTGAGACGTTTGGTTAGTGGTTAGCCTGGCAAGGAGACATGCAAGCTCTCTTCAAGTACAAGTACAGAATGGAAGGAATCTATTGCTCTGTCCTTGAAAAGAGAGAGATGATGCTTGTTCCCTCTTCCAAAAGAGAAAAACACCTGAATCTCTTGTGCATCACCTCAGCACCGCGGCTCAGACCGTAAATGTGATTCTAGGGATGCCTTGAAGTGGGATGTCCATTAGAACCAGCACAGCTCCTCCTGTGCTTTAAGCAAAAGCAGGCTTGAGTTTGTCTTTCCATGCATTAATGTCACATGCCATTAGCACGTACACACCAGTCCTCGCCTGACCTGTTACAGATCAAGAAAAGGTGGGTAAGATTTCAGTTTGCGCAACGTATTTGTGATGTCAGATGCCTTTAAGCAACAACTAAACCAAACTCTGTATTGTTCTGACTTAAATAGAAACCAGCAATCATTTCCTTTGAGCCTGGGAACACGAAGTTACTTGCTTTTAAAATTCACTGCCTGCTTGTGGCTTTCTCCTTCCCAAAGTGTCTGCACTCGGCGACTGAGCACCCCAAATATTTACTGACTTGCAGATGTCAGGGTGGGAAAGGCCAACTTCATTTATTTAGCCTCAATCCCTAGGCAATGCACATGATGGGCTGCTCTGTTGCCATTTAAATATTTATATAGAGTTATCAGCTGCTTGACCCATTTCCTTCTATATTAAACACATCCTCCTTGCTCAATGAACGTGGCATCTTCTGTTTGTGTTGCGGTTTGGAGCCAAATGCAACAGTTTGTTGTCATTAGGGAGTGGCATTGTATTTTGCCATAAATAATCCTCTGGTTATGAACTTTTCTCACTGTCTGATGTGTCACTATTCCAGCAAGTGTTGCCTTTCCCAAGCGAGAGCCCACATTCCCTGCCTCTCTGCGCTGCCTTATTTAATAGTCCTTTGGGGAAGTTGAAAACTGTAATATTCTGTATTTCTTAGCCTTCATTATTTTTTAATGGGGGTTTTTTTATAGCTTTCCTGATTGGTTTTGGGTGTTTTTTTTTAATACACTTTCCCCTCTGTCATTTTTTTACATCTGTCTGCGGGAACCAGACACATTCTGCAGCCTCTACCCCTGCTCTGCCCTCGGTCATTTTTCATTCGGCTCAAACTGATTGACAGATTTTTTTTTTTCAATTCCAAGTTATTAATCGCTTGGCAGGATCCAAGCCAGCGTCTCCACAACAAACTCGTAACAAACCTTCTCCCTCTCTGACCTTGCCATATGTGGTTTTATTCCTCTTCTATCCTCTATTATATACTTGGTATCGCCACACCTCGACAAGAGGTGGGTACGTTTTCCTGGTGATGATGCACGACTGCTCCGGAGGCAGGTTTGTTCCCACGGTTTGTTGCCTCCTGCTCCTGAAAAACCCATCAGCGTGGATGTTCACCCAAAACCAGGTCTCTCCTCTTTACCCCCACGAAGCCATTAGGTGCTGCCTGGATGGATGAGCTGGGGTGGCATTTTCACCCGTCTGCACAACCTGCTCAGCCTCAGCTCGACATCCACGCCTACTTGAGTGTTTTCCTCTGTGTTGAGAGCCAGTGACTCATTAGGTCAAGTTTTCATTAATTCCCTAGCAAAGATGCCCTCGGCTCTGTACGTCTGGGTTTATAAAACCTTCTGGAGTTCTGCAGCTGTTCTCTGGGCTTTTTGTTGCAGTTTGTTGCATTTTTCAGGTACATTTTTTTGTTTTATGCTTCAAAAACCAACAAAAGAAAATTAGCAAACTGAAATGCATTGTAATTTTTTTTAAAAAAAAAAAAAAAAAAGCAAAAAGGAGACAAAACCACTGGCAGTTTTATTTCAGGAGACTCACTTTCGTGTTCTGCCCTGGCTCACAGGTGAGGTGCCTTCCCATCCACTCCAAATTCTTGGTAATCAGCCACAATGCAGCTCCTCAAGCACTGGAGGAGGCTGCCCAGGGAGGTGGTTGAGTCCCCATCCCTGGAGAGATTTAAAGGCCAGGTGGATGAGGTGATCAGGGATGTTTTAGTTGGACAAGAATGGTTGGATCATCTCAAAGGTCTTTTCCAACCAAGCGGTTCTATGATTCCTCATGACCTCCTCCACGCAGGGTGTGAATCTTCAGGGAAGACTCATGAGCAGTCATAGAAGTGCTTCCCACAGGAGAAATAGTTTGAGTTTAGAGTAGTAAAGACTTCTGGGTCCTAATAGAAAGATGCAGTGAAGCCTGGGTTTGGACAACAAGCTTAGCTGAACAGTGCAGCTTGGGACATGGAGGGAAAAATTGTATTTTGTCAAGCAGGTGTTTGTAACCAGGAGGGCTTCAGCTAACGATGCCTCTGAGAAAAGGCTCCTGCTTGTACTGAATTTTCTGTGGGTGGGGAAGGGGAGTGAGAATTAGTGGCAGCAAAATACCGGCAGCCCATTAATGGCTCCAAAGCACAACTCTGACAGTGCGAGCAGCACATCGCCTTTCTCCAGTGTTACTAAATCCAGTGCTCTCAAGTTCTGGTCTCTCCTTGCTCAGCTGGAGGCTTCATGGAGCTGCTTGCTTGCACTGTTCCAACATCCCATGTAGGTGTTGGCCATCTCCTCTTCCCAAGGTTTCCCTGTCCAGGGGAATTTGGGGGCTGATCGTGTGCATTTGGCCTGGGGGAGCCCTGGGACACCCCGAAAGGTGTTGGCTTGGTAATGCTCACAGGAGCATTTTAGCAATCCAACTCTAAGAGCGAATGGGATTTCCAGTATTATTTTCTAGCTCAGCGGTTGAATCTAGCCTGAAAATCATAAGGAAATTGGTAGGTGCGCACACCTATGGTCATAACCCAGCCATTAACGGAAAACAGCCACTTTGTAGTCTTCAAACCCACACGTTGGGTGGAAACAGTAGTAGAAACCTGTAATAAAAGTGCATTGCCTTGCACTGCAACTCTGCTACGTCATGATAAAAGGAAGCAGTTCTATTTTATTAATTTTGCAGGAAACGTATGGTAGCTTCTGCCTAATGAATACTAATAGAACCTTTAAAGCTCGTTTACCAAATACATACAATTAAAGGACAATGAGAGGCATTACTTACAGAGCACATTCGAGCATTACCGAAATATCCCATTTGTTTATCGCAATAATTGCAAAATAAAATACATTGATTGCTCCGTATTTATGAATTCAAGAGCTATTTGGTTCTGCGTGCACTCTTCCTAATGTGTAATGAAGGTTATGAAAGGAACAAGCATCTTAATGTAAAATACAAGGACAACTCCAAAACTGCATGAAATTAGAGAAATAAGATATTGTGAGTCAGTCATTTACTCATGTTCTCTCCCACCAAAGTACACGGGTGATGATGTAAACAGGACGTGGGAGGATTTGTGGATATTTATGAGCAGGTGCTCTTCAGCTGGAGTCAGTTTTGCAATAATTGACACCTGGGGGCAGACTCTGCCTGGGGGATTGTGGTGGGTAGGAAAGATGCTTCTGCGAAGTGTCTTTGGATTTATACCATATTTATCTTCTGGGCTTTTTTTGTTTTAAACGGCCCCAAGAAAGGTGCTGACTGGATTCATCCATGCCAGTGTTACTCTGGGGATGATACTGAGTGGTATGCGGAGAACAAACAGCGATGAACTGGTTCTGCTGGAGTTGGAGAACTTCAGCCCTACCTTCCCCTGGCGCCTCCCTTATGGGAAGCTGGTGGAAGAGCCAAATCCACATTGCTGAATGGGTTGATGGTGCCCAACCTTCCCCTCCCACTGGCTTTCTCAGGGCTGGGGTGGAAAGGGATGGGATGACTGCAGGAACAAGTGCCCTTGAGCCCAACCTTGCAATAAAAGGTTTCCAGTCAAGAACCACCCGCTTCCTTTTATTTGCCGGCTCAAGTCATTTTACAGCGTTTCATCTACAAAGACAGAAAGATTTATCATCAGTTGATAAAACTTTTGTGCTTGAGACCAAGACACAACAGAAGCACAGAGCAGTTTGTGGGGTCTCGAGGACTTCGGTGCTGTAAAGGTATGTCAGATGTGAGTGCACGGCTGGGCTTGGGGTGAGCGGTGACCTCCAAGAGGATAAAAAGCGAGTGTCACTAAAATGATAAAAAAATCCCATTGCATTTGAACCATGGATCTGAATCCCCAGAAGGATGATCCAAAATTACACTATTTGTCTTCTGCTGAAAAGCATCCACCGGGCACTTGTAATTATTCTTGGGGCTCTGGGCATATCTCCATACCATCTATCTCCCCGTTGTTTACATATTCCCACTCTAAAGCTGTGCTACCCGACCATGGTAGCCCCCAGCCACGCTGGATGCCTTAGTTATCATCTGCTAGTGCAGCGTTTCATCTCTCCTGGGCAAAGGAGAGCAGTCACTTCTGGTTTTCAGTGGCAGATCAGTAATTCTCTGGTTTTTAAGTGATTTCTCTGATTCCACTAATACTTTGTTTCCAGGTTTCTGCTTTGAAAACACAACTCAACCATCTATCCCACGTCTGTGGGGAGATCAGCCTCTTGAAATGCACGTATCACCCCAAAACAGCCAGACCATGGTGACAGCATCTCTGTGAAAAAGCTGGATGGTGATGAACAGCCTGGGACTCACCAGACCATCCATAACGGCTGTTCCTGGGGTGAAACGGCACTATAAGTCTACAGAGCTGATGTGTGTAGCCTTCAGGACAAGGATTTAATAACTCAGTACCTTTTTTCTTCCTAGGATCATTTATTAGCTCATTAGAGCTGTCTGCTCCTCACTCAGAAACTAAAGACAACATTTTTCATGTGTGGTTATAATGCCGTTAAGCTCCGTGAAAACCCATCAGCAATTATTTGGCTCCAGGTATGTACAATAGAGGAGGAAAAATAAACAGTGTTTTCTTGCACATCTGCGGGCCTCAGGATCCTGGTGGGCTCTTGGTGCAGCATCACCTGGCTGGATGTGGCTCCTGGATGTGGTCACATTCCCCGTGGAGACAGATGCTTGTGCCAGGTGATGAATGGTTCGGACACCCAGCAAAATCATAGAATGGTTCTATGCAGTGAGCAGGGACATCTTCAACCAGATCAAGTTGCCCAAAGCCCCATCTAACCTGGCCTTGAATGTTTCCAGGGATGAGGAATACACCACCTCTCTGGGCAATCTGGGCCAGTGTTTT
Source organism: Clamator glandarius (assembly GCA_033459285.1). NCBI lineage: Eukaryota > Metazoa > Chordata > Aves > Cuculiformes > Cuculidae > Clamator > Clamator glandarius. The sequence continues at coordinate 1,884,897 of JAUNZM010000180.1, read as the reverse complement.
GCCACCCTCAGCAGAAAAAATTTCTTCCTGATGTCTATTTTAACTTCTCCTCTTTTAGTTTAAAACCTTCATTCCCTGTCCTGTTGCTACAGGCTCTGCTAAAAAGTTTCCCCTGTCTTTCTTATCAGCCCCTTTTCAGTACTGAAAGGCTGAATCTTCTCTGAGCCATTCAGAAATCTTAAAATGCTGATTGACATTGCTTGGACCAGTTGGGGAGGTCCTGGGTAAAGAGGGAGGAAAGCTTTCACTTTGCTCTTTGGACTTTTTGTTTTTCATTTAATGAATTTTTTTGCTTCTGTAGATTTTAAGGTGGGAGCACTGTTGAGAAATGAGAGGCTGACGTAGAGCACAAAGGGATGATGGCAGGGTCAAAAGTTTCAAGGCAGAGGGTTTGCAAAATTCAACTGAGTTCCCAAGCTGTTTCTTGTCCCCCAAAACAGTATTTTCCAGCAAATACAGAACTTAGATCAGCCACCAGACTTGCCCTAGCATGAGTGGCAGAGAGCTGGAACACCTCATCATGGTCCTGGTGCATCTTGTGCGCATCTGAGGTGCGGGGCTGGGTCATTCCCATGGCAACGTTGCCAGTGCTGGACCAGGGAAGGTATATGCCAGTTGTTAAGTGGCACTGACACTAATGATACAATTAGCTGTGTTAAAAGTCATGTCTGGTAGCATTTACTTTGTTTCCAGGGTGACTAAAACACCATAAGTAATGATGTCCAGCAGTGTTTCCATAGAGCCGCTGTCCCCAGCAGGAGTGGGGCAGAGGGTCCTTCATGGTCAACGAGCAGGAGGAGGACACGTCGTTTCCATTCTGCCTCCCAAGCCAGCAAAGCCAAGATCAGCGGATCTTGCCCTGATAGGGAGCTGCTCCAGGCTGGGTCCATCTTCCTTGGCTTCCACAGATAGGGGGTGTATGAATACATCAAGCGTTTGGTCACCGGGTACTCAGGAGTGGAAATCACTGATTTGTCAAAATGGGGAAGAACACGGTTTTTACCTTTTTCAGCTGAAGGTTTCTAGTGGAGAATCACTTCTTTGGCTGCTCACCGCATAGGCAGGGGAGCTCAGACACCCGGATCGATGGGAATCATCACCTCACTGTGTGTCACACGTGTCCCCTGGCTCTTGGGATCCACTAATGCTTGTGGCTCCCCAACTCCTTGCACCTTTGCTGCACACTCATCCCTGGCTGTTTTCTACCTTCTCAGCTGTAGTTTTCATTTTAAATTGCAGGTTTGTTTTGGAAATATGGAGTTCATCATGGATTTGATGTCCTGGTGGTCCTTGCCTAGGGGATGCTCATGTTTAAACAAGGCAGGTTTTGGGAAAGAACCAGTCCATGGGAAAAAAAAAAAAATTGCTTGTGTTTCCTGGTTTTGCCACGTTTCCAAGAGGCTGGGGGTTGCAATTTCAATTATTTCCACTTCTTGCTGAAGCAAAGGGCTCGGTTGGCTTCAGCAGCTTCGCTACCTCCATTAATGCTGTGTACTTCATTTCAGGTTGATTAAATGCACTTATTTCTCTTCTCATTTTAACAGCCAAGCAAGCCAACGTATGTAAAGGGGTGAAAGCAGGTGACTGCCAGCCATGAGCTGCAGCAGCTGGGGTCGAGCTGTGGCCCTGGTGTTTGCACAAGGCTGAGCTGCAGGAGGGGTCATCGGCACGGGCTCTAACACCAGCCTGGAGGAGGCTTCAAACAGGGAACAAGGAGAAGCGATAAGGAGGAAAACACATTTTTGAAAGAAAACCAATCTTCAAATCTTCCATTCATGTTAAATTAGAAGCAGAAAGCCATGTGCACAAGGCTAGGCCTGATCCAAACCCCACCAACACCAAAGGGAGCATTTCTAATGACTTTCAATGGCTTTAAAATAGGCTTTTAGAGTGTCTAAGATGCAACCATGACATAAAAAAGAACAACCCAGAGCCTCTGTCTTTACTGTTTTGTTACTTCAATCTTCTCACCTATTTTTCATTCAGCTCTGCAACCTCCTGCTGTAAAACCATAGCCCATCGCTGTTAAGTGTGAGCTGCACAAAGCCCATGCACACACAATTCCCACCTTTGTTTATTTTTCAAAGCATAAATGTACGTGGAGGAGCGAGTTACTGCTCTGGATCTGGGGATGAGCTACTAGGACAGAGACGGGAAAGACTTTCCCACTGATTTTAACTGACCTGGGGGCCCTTCAGACTGATCGCCAGCTCTTGTCAAGGATGTGAAGACAGAGCTCAACCGCTGATAAAATCTGTAATAATGTTCAAGCAGGTGTTCAGGAAAATGCTGTATCCTTCAAACAAATTTCTTTCCACCATTTTAACTTCTCTGGGAGAAGTGCTTCTTTGGAGAACACAACGGTCGAGAGGCTCCACCTTGCTCAGAAACCACATTTGGGTCCAGAAGAGCACAAAAATACACGCCTGGATGTGCCTTGTGGATGGTCCCTGTGGAAGCTGTATGAAGCACGTGCCTGGCTGGCACACGGGGTGGAAAACTTCTGATGCTCTCATCGCCCATAATAAGAGTTGAGAAACTCATTGACTGAATACATTATTTAATGAAAGGACTAATCGATGCAATAAACTATTTAGAGTCTAGTATTAGACCGGCTGTGCTTGTCCCACGCTATTAAATACAACAGCTACGATGCTGTTTCTTCTGGTCATCTTTCTCCCTTTTTGATTGAAAACATGAACAAGTGTTTAGGCTGTAACTGAGAGTTTAATCGACTTCTAAAGAAGCATAACGAGTTGTTTGTACTTACACAGGAGATGTTCACAGCTCTTTCATCTGAGCCGATGGGACATATAAGCCATTCCAGGCAGGTAATAAATCCAGGTTCTTGAATGGGAAATGTCACTACTTGGGAACTGCCAGGGATAAGCAGGCAATACAATAAAAAGGCTTCTATTTCTACACCCATTAGACAAAACTACAGCTGCAATTTCACCCTCTTGTCTGTAAAGTGTCAGGAGCTGATAAAACACTGGTAAAAGGAATTGTTGCCATAAAGGGGGGGGCGCATCAACACCTTGAGCCAAGACTTGTCGTGCTCCCAACTCTTCTCTCTCCTCCATGGGGAAACTAGGACGGCAAAGTCAGCACCAGGCAGCTGCCAAGGATGCTGAAATGCTGAGGGTTGTGTGTGCGCAGAAATATAGGAACATATGGGCAGCATCATGTTCCTGTCTATTTCAGAAAGCAAAAGGGAACGAGTGTGAAATAAATTCGTATCAATAACAGGATGTGAATGTTTACAGGAAAATAAAATAGAGGAGGTGGAAAAAGTGGCTCCTATTGGAGGGCAGAGTTTGTAAGGGACCAGGGCTGCATCTCGGTGGGATTTACTGCTCACATACACTCAGCACATGAGGAAAATGTAATCAAAAATTACATTATCCTGTGTACATTCATAGCACGCACTGGCCCACAAACGTATATGCACATGATTGGGATCCACTGGAGTTCCTCTTGTTTTTATTTTGTAATGCACAGCTGAGTGAGCAGCCTTTGAGTGTATTGAATTGCTTTCCATGGTAACTAATTGTGATTTCAGAAACACAGGTTCCGCAATGATACAAGATGAAATGGAGCTGAATATGGAAGCAGCTGGTAAGAAGAAAATCACTTGCTTGTGAAATAGTATTTAATGATGGAGACTGATGGAGCAGAAAAAATAAGGGGCGGCAGGGACTAGAAACAAGGCAGCTCTCTGTTACCTTCATGTATTTCCTTAGATTTTGAATTCCTCAGGAAAGTGTCTGGTGAATATTTAAGGAAAGAAATCCTCCCTAAGTGGGCTGCCTTCCCATCACCCCACCTATTGTTTTATTGAGAAGGAGACTATTAAAAATCGAGCTGTATAAAAGCAAAGAAACTGTCAGGGAATTAAATTACGATTAAATTACTATTACTGGTTAAAAAAAAATGGGAAGGCTTTTACAAAAACATACCCATTCTGCTATGAAAAACCAGTGGAAGAGCGTGTTTTGAGCAATACTAAAACAAATTGAAAAAAAAGCTTCCCCAGACTGTGAATGTCTCATTGCCCCCCTGCACCCAGAGCTTGGATAGATGTTTAGATTGATGGGGATGTGCATTCAGAGTAGGGAAAATGTATGTTTAGGCATATGTAAAGTCAAATCATTTGTCAAGTTAAGTATCAATTTTATTTACCCAGCAGACAGTCATGTTTTTATTATATAAATATATATCTAGGCACTTAAAATGTGAATATTTGACACAAGCCTGTTTGACAACTAGCACAGAGCCATTCAAAGGTATCAAAAATATTCATGATCTTCAATCCAATCAGTCTGTAACCTTCAGCACGGGTCTGACAGCGGAGCAGCCGTAAATCTGAGGTGGTGGTTTATTTACCTTATGAACCGTAACTGCACCTTTAACACTCTCAGGCTACAATCCACATCCAACCAGAATAACGAAGGTATTGCAAGCAAACCATACATTAAACAAGAAAGTTACTTTAATGATTTCTCCCCAGATACCCAAAGGCACTAATCAACACTGTGGACTAAGGACCTACAAAACTGTGTGATTAGTACACATTTTTAGCATTACAATACTTTTTTTAACAGCTTTGGGTGGCACATGAAATGAAATACGTCTTTCATCCGCAACAGCTTTGTCCTGAACACCTTTCCAGTTGTTTAGTTTAACAGAAGAACATATCAAACCAAAACTGAGCTGTGAGAACCGGTGCTGAGCCACCAAACTCTCTCTGTCGTCCTCCCTCCAGCTCTTTCTACCGATCAAATTGGACACACACCTGACTGAACTGATGTCGATGTTAACTCTTCAAAGAGCTATGAAACGGTGGGAAACCAGATCCACAGATCTGCTGGCTCCGTGTAACGCAACAGATGATGAAACACCTTGACTGAGGACCCGTTTACATTGCTTTTTATCCATTGCAAATCCCTTCGTACGGAGTTGAGTGGAAAGCTCACAAATCACTTTTTAAAGGAACTACCATAAAGTATAGACTTCAAATAGACCTTTTACAAGAGAACACAAAATTCAAATGACATTTTTCAGGAAAGCACTTGAAATTTTAACACTTAGGTCCCGACAACATTAGATCACTTTAAGCTGTAAACCTTAAAAAGTTTTATGTGATTAAATAAAATCAGCATTACAATTTCCAGTTATAATAATTATTGAACAGATTGTAACAATAAGATATAATTATAATGTAAACATCACGCTCAGGACACTGGTACTGAGAAAAGTCTCATTTTTCTAGAGATTTATACCTGTTCATAGTAAAATCGGTAACAACTGGAGAAGAGGATACAATATTTCCTCTTACATATTGATATCAGTGATCTGCAAGCGGCAGTCTAGGCAACACCATCCTCTTTTCAATAATGGTTTTCAGAATCACTTCTACCTTAAAAAAACCTCTCCAGCTCCAATACTACTGCCGGGTATCAATACAACATTTGGAAGGAAATGTCTAATCCCTTTAGATTTGTTATTTGCCTGTGTACACGTAGATGTGTGAGGTTTTATCTCTACTTATATCTAAACCTCACAACCTTCAAGACTGAACTACCTCCAGATAAGAAATACAAGACCTTTTTTTTATACCTGAGACATTTTTGCATATTGATGTCTTTGTACCTTTACCTGCAGGTACGCACAGAAGTCCTTCACTCTTTTGTGGGGTCTCACTCCAAGGCCACTAGAGTTAGCTGGATTCTTCCTGCTAACTCCATGGGCTTTGGCTGAGTCCTTCCTTATCTAACCTGGATGCATAAACAGAGCTGCAACAGAATTAAAAATATATTTAAATGAAGAGTTGCTGTACAAGCAGAAAGGCTGGTTTATACAAATCCAGAGCTAGTTCTCCATTCCTGACACTGTTCACAATGCCCGATTCAAAAGAGAATTACAGTCCTTTACGCAGGATGACACGTGTTTCTACTTGTTGGTAAAATACAAACCCCCAGACCTTTAGAAATGTTTCTTCAGGTGATGGATCATTGGCTAAACACAACATGATGAAAATGCTCCTTCCCAGCTGACCTGTTTCCTGGTTCTTCTCCACCCAGCAAGCAAGGAAGCCAGGAGTGGAGAACTACCAAGTTGATGGAGCTACATTACATTAAGGTCACAGGTCAGACCAGATGGCCTGAGATTTTCAAACAAATTTAGGGAGTTTAGTAGCCCAGTTCCTCCTGAAAGTCAACATTTGGATGCCTAAATCCAGCAGATTCATCAGAAATTCCCAGCTGTGCCCAGCCCAGCTTTCAGCTCTTTGGCCCTGGAATCACGTGTGCTGAGCGTTGAAGCACAAGCGTCAGCAGGGGCACAAGCTACATAAGGCTCTTACAGAATTTCACAGTGCTATGTAATATGGCAAACACCAAACTATATTTAAAGGATCCCTTTGTAATCTAAACATCTCAATTAAAACCAAGAAAAAGTTCATCATGTTTCACTCCATTTTGCTTCTGACAGGGGGAATTACCTAGAAGTGCTCACATGCAAATAGAGTGGTATCACCTTTGATAACATAGCAATTAGAATTTCTGCTTTCATTAAATAGTTTAGCCAATGGAAATATATGAATGGAAGTGCAATAAAATGTGCTTTTTGACACAGAATTGGACATGAAAAATCAGCAAAAATGATACTACTATATTTACGAAAGACATCACCGAATGAGTCCCTATCCAAGTAAATTGGTGCACCCTTATAACGCTGCAGAAACATTGGGGTTTTGCACTATATTTTACAGCAAAGTGTTGATTTCAGTGAAGATGGTCAGCAAAGTTGTCTCGAAACAGCTCTTTGTTCTACTGTACAGGCATAGAATGGGAAAAAGGAAAGCTACATCTCACTGGCAATACAACTCCATCGAACTCAAAACTTTTAGAAATGTTTGATTAAAAATAGCGATATGTAGGATATTTCTGTGTAAAATAAAGCAAATGCTCTTTCCCAAGTGGCAGAAATTTGTAAACAGATCAAACATAGTTTTCAAAGATGGTGAGGATGCACAGTGATGAATTCCTAGGACGGCACAGTGATGTACGAAGCATCAGATGTAAGAAACTCTACTGCTTGCATTTCCAGTTGGCTGTTCCAATGTTACAACTGCACCCATTCTAAATCTCCTTTCATTACTGTTCTTCCTCGTATCACAGCCAGCCCCTAAACTGGATGGGTTCTGGTCAGAACACCTCAAATCCATCCTTTCATTACTATCCCTCCTTGTACCACAGTCAGCACCCAAACCAGTGGAGTTCCAGTGGGAACACCTCCAATCCATCTCTCCCAAACCTGCTCACACTGAAGCAGACGGTTCACGCCTCACTGACCTTCGGTGCCACCAACACTTTGCGACCCATCGGTGGAGAACCAAGGGCAGGCGTTTCCCTTTCTGTAATTCAGGTGCTCTCCAGCATGATCGCCAACAACATCACGGCTTTCATGGAGCAACTGGTTCAGGGAGGCACTTACGGGACATGTTTAAAACTTATCTTTGGTAAACACACACACAAACTTGTAACTAAGGTTTTACTTCCTGATAATAAGATAACTCTTCGTTTGCTACTATTGTACGTGTGCAGGACAGTGCTAGTATAAAATACTTTTTCAAATGCCACTGCCAAGGATTTGTTTTAATTCACCTAAAAACATTGCAGTCCTAGGCTTTTTGGCTTTTCCTGACTCCATTTATATGCATTGAAGCATCTCTGATCAATAACAAATTAGCAAGAGAAAGCTAGCCCTATGTGCTCAATTTTCCCTCTCTTTCGCCTTCTATTACCTTGATTTTCAAGACCAATTTAATCAGAGGAGTTGTATCTCTTACAACCCTCATTATCTGCGAGGCAGATCGGGGAGTTCGATGCTGTGCTACTTAAGCAGCCAAATCTCTCACTCAGATTAATGAAAATTGGGCATATGCAAAATTGCTAAATCTGCTCTTGGTGTTTCCTGCTGACCCTGCTCTGGGGAGGAGTGGGACCTCGTGTCTTTGATGGGAGCTGAGGAGTGGTCAGAACAGAGCCCATAAAGCAGAGCTCAAAACAGCCCATCAACGCTTGTTTTCTAAAGGTGCTGCAAATAAATGTTGCTGGAACTGCATGGGTATAACTGATGGATGAGCTACTTTAACGCACCCAGAACACTATCACTTCTAAAATCAGACGTTTCTACTGAGAGGTATTTTATTGACTTGATTTTGCATTTACACTACTTAAATTTTGCTTAAGAACTTTTTAGAACCCAGAAGTTAGTGCATTTCATTTTATAAAATTAGAATCATTTATATCCTTCTCTTTTCATCAAAAAAAGTATAGCCCAACACGTAGGAGTATAAATACATCATGAATAATGACAGCCATCTCACTTATTTTATGATCTGCTTAGACACTGACCAACCAAATAACTTTGGCAACTTGCACAAAGATATGTCCTTAAATCAAAAGTGCTGATAAAATTTGCTTAATGAGGCCTTTATTATGGAGAGAACTGGAAAGAGAGAGGAGTGTAATTGCTGAGGAGGTTCTCGTGTTCCTAAACCATGCTGCTCTGCATTTGTATGTGAAATGGGTACGGCTGGTAGATGATAGGTGGTTGTCCGTGAGCAATGTAGTAATTGCTGAAGTTTCTGTCACTGATATACGGAGCAGGCTGATAATAGCACGTTACATTGGCTGCATTCGGGATGATATTTTGTTCTCCGAGTACTTTTAAAGCCAGAATTGTGATCATATTCAGAGTTTGTCTTCGTTCATGCCCCATGAGACAGACCGTGCTCTCGTTTACAACTCCATGCAGAGTCATCAAGTAGTCATACTTGCTTTTCTCTTCCCCAATGAAGTGGTTGCGCAGATATGACTCGATTTTCCTTTGCTGCTCAGCAACATCTGGAAAATCAATGAAAAACCTGGAGCACATGTAACGTTCCAGAGATTTAATTTCAGCCTGATCGGCTGGCTTAAAGTCACGAACCAGGAGGTTGCTGTACTTCAGGAGGCCTCCTCCTCTGATTTCCTCCGGGTTCCTCGTGGCAATCAGTTTGTATTTCAAGTGGTCCATTGCTTCGTTGAAGTCTCCATACATACTCTCGGCGATAACAGTGGGGTGAGACTCTTCCGTCAGTTTGCAGTCTGTCGCTCTGTAAACACTGAGGATGGAGTCCAGAATGATTTGGAAGGAGTCCACGCTGAACTCGAACTGCCGCCTGAGCGAGTTGACGAACTTCAATTCTACGTTCTTGCCGCTGTTGTTGGACAGCGAGATGAGACTCCAGCGATCGTGGTCGGTGGAGACTTTGACCATTTTCTGCACATAGGCATCTTTCATGGTCTGGGCAGTGATTTTTTCCTTATTAACACATTTTGGCAAGAAGTCTAATAGGCAATGAAGAACTGCTTCCTTAACAACCTGGAACTCGAGCTCACTCGGAAGTTCCACCCCAAAAATGATGTCTAGGTCCTTATAACTGGTTCCGTTCTGCTTTACCAGGATGTGGCTGGCTGTCGAACCATTCAGGCGGATATCTCTAACGTTGATTTGCTTTTCAACGAGCTGTTCCTTTACCATGTGAATGATATCCTTTGGCTTTACATCCAGAGTTGGAAAATTTCCTCTCCCGTGAATGGGTATGGCCTCAGCTAAAACTTGATCCAGGATTTTAATCTGATCCCAGGTGAGACTACTGAACCTGTGCTCTGACTCCTCAGTCATCGTGATGTCGGTTGGCTAACTAGGGAGAAACAAATTAAGAAAGAACTGTTAGAACTTGCTCAAATACAAGAGCGCCTGGCACTTCACTGGGTTATGACAAACATGTATCTCCTTTCCTCAGTGCAGTGACAAAGCAGTTAGTCTCACAGAGACACAGTTAACGGTCTGAGTCAACCACTGCACTTGTCACAGGCTTTTAATTGAATTTTAATGTGCTCGGGTTTTAATCCTGCTGAGAAGCCTTTGTGGTATTGTATAATCTGTGACTCAAAGTAAATGCAATAAACCATACAGACTTCGTCTAAACTACTCAAAGGTTAATGAGATTAAATACTTGGTGGTTAGAATGAAACTCCAACAAGTTTCACTGTGAAGAGCTGAAATGAGCAAAATGGGTGAATTTGATACTCTCTGTCTGTAAAGTGATTCCTGGAGAAGCCAGCGATGCTCTGTGAGTTCAGAGCCTCAAGAGTAACGTCTGAGCAATGCCTAAGAGAAATACTAAGGGTTCTGTGCTGAAATACCGCCTTCTACTTTGACAAGTAAGGAGAATGTCCCAGGAAAACCAGGAATTAAGTTGTCAAGATTATAATTAATTTATAGATTGACCTAAATAAACTTTATTTACTGATTTGCTTCCAGTTTGCAAGCTGGTACATGACCCTGCACTTTTGCAGAAGGAATTTCTCTTGTTCTTTTTCTTAATCCTGTCTGGCAACAAGAACAATTTCCAGGCATTTTATTGTCATTAGGAGCCTTATTTCTTCAAGCAGTGGCAAATTTATTTACCAAGGTGCTCAGGCTAGCCTCGGGAGTTCTTATTAATGCAATGGAGCTCAGTTACAATAAATCAGCAGCAGTGCTGAGGCTATAATTACTCAAATCTTTGTGTAGAACAAGAGAGAACAAGGGACAGAAGGATGGCAACTCACTGCACGTGGCCACAGCCGCCGGACGAAGCTGAACATGAGCGAGTGCTGGGGTTGGATTGATTCTAACCTTACCATAAGGTTAGAAAAAGATTTCCCTGATTCACATTCCAACTTGTGCTTGGATCTTCAGCTGATGGAGTGGTTGCAGTGTGGAAGAATGTTTTGTTCGTGTGGGATCATTAAACATAGTTTTGCTATTATTTATTGCAGAGGTTCTAATTTTCTTCCAGCAGGGTTTAGGCCAAACATCTATGAGTTTGATTTTACAATGACGCTAGACGGTTTAGTTTAGTTAACCACCTTCCAGTGCTCTGCCATACACCAGATTCATCAGAAGAACAAAAGCAGATTTGGCTTCACATCTGAACAAAGCAAATCTGCTACACTAATGAGTGCTTTCATGTTCCACACCACTTTCATAAAAACAGATACTTACAGTCTAGAGGACAGGCTCATCGAATTTAGCTCATATTTTACTCATGAACTGTGTAAGATTCCTTTTTTATACACTCTATAATGTTGCTTCAATGCCTGTTCAAAGGGTTTGCAGTGTGCTGGCATTCTCAAGCAGAATACATCTGAAATAGTTTTTGTGCAGCTGCGTTAGCTCCATTCTCTTCCCTTTGCCTCTATCTGCTCCCTATTTGTCTGTTTTCCAACAGATACACAGAATAGTTTAATGCTCCAATTGTTTTTACTTTGTTTGAAATCGGTTGCAAAGGGATCTTTTAAAGATCAAGCCAAATGCCGTTGGCTGCTGCGGTAGCTTCGCTTTGGGGGTTACTCCAGTGATGCTCAAGGCAACTATTGCTGCTCTCCCCTCAGATCTCTGTGTTGGCTTTGCTCCATACACGTTATATGCATCACCGATGATTTCCATGATATCTTGCTAATGCTTTATTTTAATCCAAAGATACATTTCTCTATTACACTGGACATTCTAAAGCATTTTGTGTGCTCACTGACTTAAGGACTGCAGCTGGCGTTAGCTCTGCAAGCAAGAATGTCAACTGTGGAAGGAGTCCCAGTCATAATTTAAATGTGTATGAGACGAGTAAAAGCAGTAAAGCATCTGGGGCATCCTAAATCTGGACATATTTAAATTGGTTTGACAGTGTTCTTCATGAGCTTTTCCTGCCATTAATGTTAATGCATGCAGTGAAGATACTGTTTATTTATCCCGTTATCCTGAGATAATGCATGAGTTGCCATAAGTTTTCAGTACAGCTACCACCTAGTTACCTTGAAAAAACAAATAATAACTCAAGGCCATATGCTCTTCTCCCGCGAGATAAGGTTGCACGGTGTGCAAAACACGCTTAAGCAGAAAGCAGTTTGCTTGGACTGTGCCACAGAAAATCACCTTCATGGGCAGAAACGAGCGGAAAAGGAGGGGAGATTTTATCAACAAAAATGTGTCACACCTTTTCTCCGACCTAACCTAAGGAACAAGGGAAAGCGAGAGAGCCGTGTACCAGGCTGCTTTGCTCCTCTCCCACGTGGGAATGATTTGCAGAGCAGCCCAGCCCTCTCCCAGAGCACAGAGCTGGGAAAAGGAGCCAAGCAGCCGGTCCCCCACTGGAATGTAACACGATGATGAGCTGGGAGATCTCAGGAGGGATGAAATAACAGGACTTTACTTTGGGCAACCAGTGTGAATACATGATCCACGTCGCTTCACCCTGGAGGTGTGGGGGGGGTTGGGTAGTGAATTCTTCCACCATGCCTCACGGTACGCTCGTTCTTAGCTGCATGTGGATCCCCTCACAAGGCAGCACTTCCAAGGCCAGACAAATGATGCCATTGTATTTGTTCCCACAACATACGAGGTCCCTTCTTACACACCCTCCAGGGCCAAACAAACCACGTCCTTGCTAACAGCACAGTACGAGACTCAGTCAGCCTTGTCATTTGCTCTAAAGTGCTTCAGTAACTTAGGGGGAAAAAAATAGGCGTGATGTGCAATTTTTGGTCTATTTGAGGCTGTGAAGTTCCTGCTGTAGGTACAGATAATTGGTACTATCAGACACATAACCCCTGAATAACATTTCCAGAGAGAATGCAAAACCCCAGACTCACCGCGGCGGGACGGCCAGCAAGCATGTATTTCAGCAGAGTTAACAGGATGACTCACTGGATCCTTTGGTGAAAATATGAATTGTCATCTTGTCACTGACAAACACACGAATCTCCCAGGGAAAGCTGCAGGATAAAAAAAAAAAAAAAAAGCACAACAAACAACAACATTCATTTTGAGATAAATGTTCACTACCAGTCACCTGCTGTATGTAATAAATCATGTATTACAACCTGGCAGCCCTTCAGTCCTAACAGTAATCCTTTAAAGTCAGAAATGAGAAGGTAGAAGCAGAGGAAAGGCACAGAAGTGATGATAAAAACTCTGGGTTTCAGGTCATACATAAACTTCTGCAAGGATATTAACAAACTTACTATTTTCTCTATGGGATCCAAATAAGAATTTTGTATTTTTAATAGACATGCAAATTAGCAAAAATGGAACTAATAATGCAGTAAAATTAAATATTGTGAATTCTGTGGTAGCTTCATATTCTTTCTAAAACTGAGTGTGGATGCAGGAAGATCTTATATTGGGGCAGTCCAGGCAGTTGGTTCATTTACCATAAACCCAGGATTCAGCGGTTGCTGGAATTCCCAGGCACCGAATGGCTCATTGACAGTTGATGCAGGAATTACAGCTGGGTTTGTAAATACTTCCATGCTAAAATAAGGGCACTTTTAAATATTTGTTTCTCATTCAAAGATAACCTGGAAGCATGTTTTATGCTCTCCTGCACCTCATCCCACACAGTTCACACCTACACCTGGTTCCTCACACGATCCCGAGCGGAACCCTCTCCACTGGCCAATTCGATATACATGGGAATTTACTCCTTGACTCTGAGTTGTGTCCCACAATCTCAACTTTCATGCTGAAAATACATATGTTTCTAAGTAAATATAACTTCCCAAGTACGGCTTCAATGTAAATAGATGCATAGTCTGCAGGAAAAGCAGAACTAACAGCCCGAGGAGCTATGGATTGTGTTATGCATTTTATTATGATTATGGATTTTTCCTCCATGCGACAGCAGTCAGATTTTTATCACTGAATATGCTGTTCTGCTGCTGCCAGAAGCCAAGTACTTGCTTTCCTCGCTCTCTGCCTTAATGTGCCAGGGCCTGTCTGCAGCTCCCATTTGCTTTCCAAGTCCTGTTGGGCTTAATTGCGCCTGCCTGTTCCCAGCTCGCTCCCCAAATCCGTGCTGGGATGGCTTGTGTTTGCAGCTGGGAATGCAGGGTTAAGTCTGGCAAGGGCTGAGGTCTGCTTAGTCTGAAAGGGAGAAGACAGTTCTGCCTTCGATGCCAAGGAAAAGAGGTTCTGGGCTGCTTAGACAAAAGAGTCCCAGCATGTGGAGTCTGCCCTCCTGGAGGAAAAGCTAGACAAATATACAGTCAGTTTCTTTAAAAAACCCACATCATTTAGTCTTTCTAACAATGAACTATTGTTATTTCTTTCTGTGCGAGGGTGGAGAGTTTAATGGCTGTGTGATACCCATCAATGGCTATATCATCATGATAGACCAGATTCACTCCAGAGTTGAATTAACAGCTTCCCCTGGTGATTTTTAGAGAAGGAGAGAGACACCTTTATTGTTTTTTTTTTTTTAGAAGAACACCCATTATTACAAAATACGTTCATAGAAGCAGCAGTTGAGATTGATGAAGTGCCTTGGCTGTTAGGACATTATTCTCAATGGCTGCTGTTTATTGGCTTTGTCATTACAGGGAAAAGTGTCTCATTTCATTATTCTGTGCTCGTGGCTTCCAGGATTTTTCAAACTTAAGCAAAAACAAAAATAAAAACAACTGTGTCAACAATAACCTTGTGTCTTAAAGATAATATTTTCCCCATTGCTGAATTCAAAATGTGAATTATGATGATATGCACCAACAAACCCATTTCAAAGTCTTTTGCCCTTGTGTCTCCATGCATAACGAGCAGAAGACGATAACGAGAACCAGCAGGCTCTAGGAGACGACACATGACTCTGCGCCCTGGGTTTCTGCCTCTGACACGCCGTGCTAGCCTGTGCTTGAAAGCAGGTTCTCAACTGCTCTTGGCTGTCCCTTGTGTTGCTCGGACACCTCAACATCTGACCCACGGCATTTTCAGGTGATATCCTGAATGAGAGCCAGGGACCCTCTCCTCTCCTCTCCCCGGGGATGCCGGCCTCTCCGTTCTGCCCGCCAGCTTCCAAGAGCAGCGCGTGATTGCTCTGCTTGGCTCCTCAGACTAACAGCAACATCTATTTACACACTCGAGATACCAGTGACTCAATCTGAAGCTCACTTATCAAAACTCTCATTATTATGACTAAACTGCAGCAAAAGCAGGCAAGGTAGAGAACGAAACAATCATCCTTTTCCATCTATTAACCATCTCCATAATTATCTCTCCTCTTCAACTGCCAGAGGAAGAGGGATGAGCTATTCAGCGTGCCGTTACAGTCCTGATTCTGGGGCCAGAGGGCGTTACAAAGTCAAGGCTCTCATCTCACCTCAGAAACTCTCTCATCTACCACCAAGGCAGAGCTGATGAGTTACAGAAGTGGCAGCGTCCCCAAGAACCTGTCTTGTGGGACAGCCTTGGTCACGAACGCATTGGAGGACACCACTAGATTTGCAGTCACGTCTGTTTTGAGGGGGTTCCAACACAACACGCGAAGTAAATTAAGCAGATTTCTTCTTTTCGCTGAGCATACCCACACCGCTGCGCCTTGCTAGAAGCTGAATTCAGCTCATTCAATCAATTCCTCTGCATCAGTAATGAGCCACTGAAGCAGCGAGGGTGGCTTTCGATAGTACGTACAGTACTACAATGGATTTGGCGAGTTTCCCTTGGGCTGAGCCAGAAAGGAGAAGGCAAATGCACTCATGCTCCAAAAAGCCCTCTCTGCAGCGCTCCTGCTCTGCTCTGCGTAGTCTGTAAAAGTATCTGCTATTAAGCAATTATCCTGTTTCACTCCAGAAGTATTTTCAGTTTATGGCAGAAGACATGAACTCTGGGCACAGGCTCCAGGCTGATTCGTTAAGCGGTCTAGGATCCTTCCAAATGAAGGCTCTTCGTGACTGCTACAGCAAGTGGCGAGTTTAAATTGAGTTGGAAAACCCTGTATCCTGGGCCAGGCTTGGCTGGCACCATCCACAGCCACGTGTCTCGCAGAGCCAAGGAGAGGACAATCTGCGCTGCTATTCCAAGATTACTGTCTTCCACTCTTTGTTTCTTTTGCTCTTTGTGTTTATCACGTTAATGTAAAGTCATATTTTTATGAGTTAATTCCTGTATTTATATTAGAAAGTTACCCTCTGACTAAACAATACAGCAATGGGATTTCTTTTTAATGCTGTTCTCCCAATTTTATGAGTTAGATTGTCAAAAGCAAAAAAAAAAACCATGAATTATTTATTAACTTCAAAGCACTTGCTGTACAAGAGTTCATTCTTAATTCTGCATCAGTGAGGATTCTGCTAGCAAATAGATTTTTGGTAATTGAAATGTTTTCTAGAGTTCTGTGGTAACTGGAGGAGCCCACAGGAAAGCTGGGGAGGGAATTTTTACAAGGCCATGGAGTGGTAGGATGAGGGGCAATGGGAACAAACTGGAGAGGGGCAGATTTAGACTGGACATAAGGAGGAATTTCTTCATGATGAGGTTGGGGAGGCCCTGGCCCAGGCTGCCCAGAGCAGGGGTGGCTGCCCTGTCCCTGGAGGGGTTCAAGACCAGGCTGGATGGGGCTTGGAGCCCCTGATCCAGCAGGAGGTGTCCCTGCCCATGGCAGAGGGTGGAAATGGATGGGCTTTAAGGTCCCTTGTAACTCAAACCATTCCATGATTCTGTGAAGTAAAAAAACCTGCGTAATTCCACTCAAACTACATCAGGAAAAAGGCTCATGACCAGGGGACTGCGACTCTTTGGCAGGGAAGGCAGCATGAAATGTCTGTTGACATTATTACTAAAATGCAGAGGAAAGATAAAGCACTGATAAACCAAAGAAAAAGGCTGAGGCCCTGCAGCAAAACTGTGTGTATTCGTGACTCTTCCATCACTATCAATAATGCATAACGACCATCATGCGGATTACAACACCAGTTTTTGAGAAAGACTGAGTCAAGCTTTCTATCACCAAAGGTGAACAAACATTAGCTGTGACACTGGATGTCAAGAAGACAGGACCTGCTAGATAAGCAAAGATCCAGCTGAAAGGGTAATGGAGAAGAAAATCAGCTGATGTTGACATAAATTGACATCTGCTCTACCAGTTTGTAGTGTTTTATGAAAGAAAACCACTCTTGTTAATTTGTATTAAAATAAACAGTTTTTAGAGCCACAAAAAAACCTGAAATGATGGTTTAACTGTGAGCAACCCTGCAACATGAAGAAGCCAAGTTCTATACTCCACTCAAATTTCACAGCTACCAACGTCACTGCACTCAGTTCCACGCAGCACTAGGCAATAGGGATGCTGCTGATTCCCTGCGCTCTCTGTACTGATGCTTTGAACAATTATTTTTGCATGAATATCACAGTTGCAGAGGGGAAAAGCCGGGCTGTAACTTTCAAAATATTTCTTCTTTTTTTTTTTTAACGTTTGAACTCCCAAGGCATTAATTCACTTCTCACACCAGAAATTGCTCTGGTGTAACCAAGCGCAGGGCTGACCCGGTATGTACATGACTGAGCATCTGACTTGTACTTTGTGCAGTCTCACTGAACCGCCCCTCGCTCCATGTTTTCCGTAGCTTGATGGTGAAATTTCAGTTGGAGCTTGCCTACAAACCACATTAATTGTTTGGGTTTCATCGTATGCCATTAAAACCAGGGGAAGGAAATGTATGTGAGTAAAACATAGGAATGCCTTTCATCCCCAAGCCAAGTTCCATCCTGCTGAGGATGGAGTCCATCATCAGAGGCACCAGCTAGGAGAGCCATGAAACCAAGCTGGATTAGAAGCAGTTTGAATATACAAGCATTCCTTCAAGCAGTGTCAATGAATGAATTCCCACTGCCAGCCTAAATGCTGCTTAACTCGGCCTCCAGAATAACTCAATCTCAGTGTTTTTTCAATATGTTCTTTCAAGGAATTCGGTCCATTTATCTGTCCCTGATTTATAATGGGTTCATAAATTATCAGAGCCTACTGAGTCAGCAGCTACTTCTGAACTTGAGCAGGAGCTGCTGAGATGCTCTGCAGAGCAGGAATTCGAGTTCAGGCCTTTGCTCGCAAGGGTCGATGTTAGATGTCTCTCTTTCTGGCAGCTGAATCATTACGGAGCACGCGGTCCGTACTCCAGTGCCATACGGCTGATGCTTAATGAAGCAACAAAGCCAAATTTACTGTAAAGTTATGTCTCTAATGCATAGCTGAGGAAGGACAGTGGGCAAGCACCACTGCCACGGGGTCAGAGGTCTGAAGCAACCACAAATTAAAGGAGTTATTATTGCTCTCTTTAAAATAAGCTGTGGGAATGTGAGAGGGCTAAGACATAAAGGAGTAGAAGGTATAATCCAGACTCTGCTATTCCCTCGCCACACACCGAGCCCTTCTTTCTTACTCCTGGTAGCTGCATCCACATCGCAGAGCGGGACGAAAAGGTGAGGGGATTGTTTTTACATTTCTGATGGGACGCACACAATTCACATCTGACTCCGTAGTTTAAGGAGATCACAGTAGCATAAAGTATTGGGGAGTCCCTGCTCTCGATTCACTTCTGTTCTCGTCTCTCGGCCTTTCACAGTGATCTACCTCATTATTCATCCCTACCTTGTTGCTTTTTATGAGAGCCACGAACAAACAATTCCTGTTAATGCAGCACGCGGAAGGCAATGCGTGTGCCTGCGTAGTCAACCATGCTCTTTCTGATGGAATAATAAATACAGTTAAAGCTGTGCAGGGACTTAACAGATGTAACAGATGTACCCTGCAGAAGGCAGGAGGCACTGAGCACCGGAGGGCGAGTTCCTGGCTGGGAAGACACGGAGTACTGGCTCTGAGCTGCTGGAAACCAGTTTTGCTTTGCACTCAGGCACGCTAATTTGAAGAACGCTCCCAAATAGTTAGGGCAGGAGATCCCACCTTGGTGTCTGACTGTCATCTCCAGGGTCTAACTTCCCCGGGGAACGTGGATGGCCTTTCCTCAACACCTAAAAAAGACCTAAGGTGACACCAGGGCTACTTTGTGCCACCTAGATGAGATGACAGAGCTCCCAGCATCTGCTCAGACAGAGAGCTTCCAGCATCTACTCGGACGATGAGCAGTGAGCACCACACTCCTAGCACCGCTGCTATGAATTTGGTGAGGCAGCTCTTGCCCAAAATTCAAGGGACCGTTAGGATCCATGCAAACAAACACCTGGAGTAGGACAGAGCTTGTGCGCAATGACCATCCACACACCCCCCACCCCTCCAACACACACACACACATTCCCTTTGCCAATTAGTCAAACGGCTCTTAAATAAGTTGATGAAGTTTTTATAGCAAATGCTTTGGGGCAAGAGGAGGAAAGCCAAACCCAAGGTGATCATCCCCAAGTTTGTGACCATGACTGACTGCTCCCAAGAGATGGGGCATGGACAAACCATTCCACCCCAAAGCATCCGTAGATCCCGAGGCATTTGGGATGCTCCGGGGAGCAGGCAAAGCCCTGGCAGCACTGCCCCAGCAGCCACCTGCAAGCCATCCCACTCATCCCCCCAATCCCTGGCCCGGGAAGAGCTGTACCAGGTACCTCAGGGCTGGAGAGGGGTTAGGGGACGCACTCACTGGGACAGAGGGGGGTTAGGACACTCACTGGGCACCTCGGGGATGGAGGAGGGGGTATGGGGTGCAGGCACCAGGGGTATGGGGTGCAGGCACCAGGCATGTCAGGGCTGGGAGTAGCGGATGCATTCAGGGAGCACCTCGGGAGTGCGGGATGCACTCACTGGAGGTGGAGAGGGGGGTACTGGACACACGCCCCGCTCAACCCAGGGATGGAGGTGTACGGCAGGCACTCCCCGGGTACCCCGGGGACCGGAGTAACGGGATGCACCGACCAGACATCTCAGGGATGTGGAGGGTCGGATGCACACACCGGGACGAGGGGGTCGGGATGGAGGGGGTCGGGATGCACTCACCGGGATCACTCCCCGGGATGCGGGGGGTCGGGATGTGGGGGGTCGGGATGCAGGGGTCGGAACGAGGGTGTCGAGAAGCAGGGGTCGGGATGCAGTCCCCGGAATGAGGGTGTCGGGATGCACTCCTCGGGATGAGGGGTTCGGGATGCACTCACCGGGGATGCAGGGTTCGGGATGCCCTCCCGGGATCCCGGGGACGGGATGCAGGGGTCGGGATACAGGGGGTCGGGATGCACTCACCGGGATGCAGGGTTCGGGACACGGGGGTCGGGATGCACTCACCGGGACGCGGGGGTCGGGATGCAGGGGGTCGGGATGCAGGGTTCGGGATGCGAGGGTCAGGATGCGGGGGTCGGGATGCAGGGGGTCGGGATGCAGGGTTCAGGATGCGAGGGTCGGGATGCGGGGGTCGGGATGCACTCACCGGCATGCGCGTTTCGGCATGAGGGGGTCGGGATGCAGGGTTCGGGATGCACTCACCGGGATGCGGGGGTCGGGATGCAGGGGGTCGGGATGCAGGGTTCGGGATGCGACGGTCGGGATGCGGGGTCGGGATGCAGGGGGTCGGGATGCACTCACCGGGATGCAGAGTTCGGGATGCGGGTGTCGGGATGCACTCACCAGGATGGGGGTGTCGGGATGCGGGTGTCGGGATGCACTCCCCAGGATGCGGGGTTCGGGATGCGGGTGTCGGGATGCACTCACCGGGATGCGAGGTTCGGGATGCGTGGTTCGGGATGCGGGGGTCGGGACGCGGGTGTCGGGATGCGGGTGTCGGGATGCACTCACCGGGATGCGGGTGTCGGGATGCGGGTGTCGGGATGCACTCACCGGGATGCGGGTGTCGGGATGCGGGTGTCGGGATACACTCACCGGGATGCGGGGGTCGGGACGCGGGGTTCGGGATGCGGGTGTCGGGATGCACTCACCGGGATGCGGGGGTCGGGACGCGGGGTTCGGGATGCGGGTGTCGGGATGCGGGTGTCGGGATGCACTCACCGGGATGCGGGGTTCGGGATGCGGGTGTCGGGATGCGGGTGTCGGGATGCACTCACCGGGATGCGGGGGTCGGGACGCGGGGTTCGGGATGCAGGGGGTCGGGATGCAGCCCCGGTACGCGGGTCCCGGCCGCTCGCGCCGCTGTCCGCACCCGCCCCGGTGCTGAAGCTCCCGCCTCCTCCCCCCCCCCCCCCCCCCCGCCCGCCCCCGCCGGCAGCGCAAACTCGTCGCCATGGCAACGCGCGTCACGGGCCCCGAGGCGGCGCCGCCGCGGCCTCCGCCGCCACGAGGGGGCGCCCGCCCGCCGCTACGGGACCCGGGGAGGGGGGGGCGTGGGGGCACAGAGCCCCGCGGGGCCGGGACGTGGCGGGGTGTCTGCCGGGAGGGCCCCTCTGAGCATTATGGGGTGGCACCGCCTCTGTTCTAGCTTTAAACAGCACAGCTGGGGTTGCTCAGCCTGGGGAAGGCTCCAAGGAGACCTTAGAGTGACCTTCCAGTAGCTGAAGGGGCTCCAGGAAAGCTGGGGAGGGACTTCTTCAAGGGCCTGGAGTGACAGGACAAGGAGAGCGGCTTTAAATGGGGAGGTTTAGATCAGACATTAGGAAGAAATCCTTCACCGTGAGGGCTGGGAGGCCCTGGCCCAGGCTGCCCAGGGCAGTGGTGGCTGCCCCAGCCCTGGAGGGGCTCAAGGCCAGGCTGGATGGGGCTTGGAGCCCCTGATCCAGTGGGAGGTGTCCGTGCCCGTGACGGGGGGATTGGAATTACATGATCTTTAAGGTTCCTTCCAACTCAAACCATCCTATGAGTCTGCTTAGAAAACCAGGCTCTCCAGCTGTGGGCATCTAAAATATATTATCTTTGATCAATCACTTAACTGGCCAGGTGGAATAAAATCCTTCATGTGGTGAGGTGATGGATTTGTGCCTTTTTTTGGTACTAAACACCTCGCATTTGGATTGGGTTCCAGAAGAAAACATTTCCCCATGAGAACAGTGAAAGATCGGGATGATCTCCCCAGCGCAGCGGTGGATCCCTCTTCACTGAGCACTTTTAATTCTCACCTTTGCAGGGTGCTGGGCCATCACCTGAACAAGTTGGACCAGATGATCCTCAAAGCCCTTTCCAACCTGGCGATCTATGATTCTATGATAGATGTGCTGTTGCACGGCATCTGAGTTTGCTTTTTGCCGCTACACAGAACCAAGAGGAGAGATAATTAACTTTGCTGTTCTGATTAACTCTGCTGAATGAGTGACCCTAATTAATTTCCTAATTAAAGAACCCCACTCAAGAGTGAACATCATGTCGTATCACAGATACCAAGTTTGTTTGCATCCCCAGCTGTGAAAAGTATTTATATTTAAATTATATTATTATACTGGTTTATTATTACTTTTCTTGGTTTATTATTTCTTTACCATATTAACTCCTACCTCCAAAAAATTAGGCAATGAGACTTCTGTAACTTACAAATGCTCATAAACTTCAAAGACAAAACAGTTCTCAGCTATAACAACTGTTGTTTTCTGGTTTCCTGGTTTTAGGCCACTGCTGGAGCCAGAGGGATGAACAGGATACTCAGGCCCTGTCAGGATGAAGCCCACAGCTCTTCCGCACCATAATATGTAGATTAATTGGGCAAATTAATTACTTAATGGTTCTATTGCACCTTTAAAATAGTGAATTACTAAGTAAGAGCTAAATACCTTTACTTTTTTTCCATTCTATCGCACTTGGTAGGGAATAGCTTTTAATATACAGCCAAAAGGTGATGTTTGATGGCTGATAAATCTAATTTAATGTCAGTCCAGTAGAGGTGGATTTTCTTGGAATGGTGCCTTTAGCTCTTTGCGCATTTTGGGGGAGGCGGATGTAAATCGGTGCCATCGTGATGTCACCAGGCTTCCCGAATGGACACAGGCAGGCAGGCCAGGGACGCCAGCGCAGGGCTGGCAGCAAGATCTTGTCCAACAAGTCAAAGAGTGCCAGGAGGCTGAAGGAAGGAAAAGGATGTCTGCGTGACAGCATCCTGAGGCCATTGAGGCAGTTGCAATATTTGCTACCGAGTTCAGTAAAGCCAGGATTTCGCCCAGAGCACTTTGTTTGTTCGAGAAATTAGGATTTTGTGGTACCCTGTGAGGCCGGGTCTCCTCCGTGATGTCACATACATCACATACGCTCCCTAAAGCCTGGATTTTTGCTGCCTCCTC
Source organism: Clamator glandarius (assembly GCA_033459285.1). Lineage (NCBI taxonomy): Eukaryota > Metazoa > Chordata > Aves > Cuculiformes > Cuculidae > Clamator > Clamator glandarius. The sequence continues at coordinate 1,861,824 of JAUNZM010000180.1, read as the reverse complement.
CTCCTTTGGCCCTAATTCAAGAAAGCACTTAACATATACATAAATACATTCTTGTCAGAAAAGCTCTTGAGCAAACACCTAGTTTAAAGATTTCCTTATCTCTAATTCCCTAGTTAAGAAGTAAGGTATAACTCAACAGGAGTGGAAAATGGGATAATCTAGCTGTAATTCCTTATTGTCGATATCATTTATGCCCTGAGCTTAGTCATCTTTTGACGAATGACGCACAAACACTGATTTCTTGCTGAATAAAATTTTAGAAGCAGAGCCAATTCTTCGCAGAGCCTTGGAACCGTGCCCTTGATCGAGTTTTATGAATGCAACGCTCAAGGTCCGTGGCGTGTGGCAGATAACCTAACGCAAGGTCATGTTTTGCTAGAAAAACAGCACCTCCATCCTCGGCTGCGACAATGGGGTCCAGCCCTACTTTCAGACTTTATCAAAATTCCTTGAGATTTGGATGTGCAGTGCAAGTTCAGACTCTGAGAGCAATAAAAACCATGCCTGAAGCTGTAAAGGTCAGATCCTGATCTGCAGTTCCCCAGTTCTCCCATGTATTTAGATCCAAGATATCCCTCGCGTTTACCTCTCCGCTCTGCAGATCAGGGAGTTAGAAGAAAATCATCTCTGCCTTTGGAAAATTCCATTGTAGGACTACATTTTCCTTCCAAAACTCCAGGATTTCATGTCATGAATGATATATATTCTGTCTCAAAGGACATAATCCAAGAAGAATATCCTCATAGCCTTAATTTTAAGCACATCCTTCTGAGCCAACATAGGGGCAAGCGCTCTTTGCAGGTTAAGCAGGCATTTGCTTTTGCACGAACACCAAAAAAAAGAGAAAAATGCATCCATTGGAAGTTTTCCTTTCCACCCTGTCAGGGTGAAGCCAGCAAACTGCACACACAGCTGTCAGAGCACTGCAACCTCTTCCTCTCATCACTGGGCACCTTGTCTCGAGCACTCAGCCAGATTTAGGAAGGAATTATAGCATCTCTGCCTGTTTTTTCAATTTAGTGGCCATAGCAGGATAATGGAATCTCACTATGTAAAGGTACTGAGAACTACTTGATGTGCAAATTTCTCTTAAAGGAGGTGGAAGGAGAGAAATCCACCAAGATCAGGGCTTCTACAGTTCCTGCTGCCTTTTAGGGAGTTCTACTCTTAAATGTGGAGAGACTTGTTAGGTTTATTTATTGCCTGAACCTAGAAGTGGCGAATGCTTGCATTCATCTAGAAAGGGCTCTCTGAAGGCAGACTGCAATTTACTTTTTTCTTCTGCCATTGGTGCTTGGAATGAAAATGAATCTAAACAATTAAACCCATGAGATTAGTCAGAAGTAGCTCTGTTCCTGTGCTGATGCTCAAACTCCGGTCTGATCTGGATGAAATAATTTCTCGACCTTTGGCCAGGGAGGAAAAAGTTAAAAAGCACAAAATAAGCTATAAAAATGACCATTAAAACATTCCCTCGGGAGATCTATTTAAAATGCTGATGACATTTTCTACAGCAACTACTTCAGTTTGAAAGAGCTTCTTTAACGGCGGCGAACTAGAACAGCACCATCAGAGCCATAAGGAGAGGAAGGTTTGCCAGACAAGCCGTGAGACCCATGGAAGCGGCAGCACACGCGCACGGTCCCATATGAAAGGGGTGCAAAGAAGACCCTGATCCAAGGCGAATGAGGAATCGAAGGAAAGAGGTGTCCCCCTACTCTGTAATTTGAGGCGGATCCTCAGATATGAAGCAAACTCTGCTCCAGCTGTGGAGAAGCTCACAGAGAACTAAGAAATTTCACAGTCCAACAGGTGAGAGACTGCAGAAAATCCTCTTGGCATCATGACTACGCAATGGAATGAAAAAGATGCTTCTAATTCAAAACACAGAGTGGTGAATGTCAGCTTATTGGGAAGCCAAAGGAAACAGGAGAAAATGTGGCCCCGCAAATATGGTTATACTTCCAAAAATATCCCACAGGAACATTAGATGCTACTGGGAACACACATAGCAGAGCTCGGCACTCAAAGCATGCCGACGTAATTGCATCGTTACATGAAAGAAGAAAACCCTGACTCATATTTTATGAAAATCATTGTGGTGAATCAGCAAATTGCTTCTGTTTATCTCCTCCAACGTCAGCACTGAAGTCTGGAGCAACTTGAACTAATCTCGGGGCACTTGTAAAGAGAATATATTTAGAGCAGCTGAAGCCAGGCTAATTGGGAACAAGCAGTAATTTGTCACTGATGGACAGCTGGGAAGCTCAGGAAAATGCTATTTCCTGCCTGTCCTGTCATGACAACAAGCCCTGTGCGTGCCTTTCACCTCTGGCTCCTTCATCAGATACCAAATTTAAATTATTCACTTAATCAATGTGTGGCCATTATGATGAAATCTCCCTGTATGGAAATGCTGCTGGTTTTAAATACGTGCCTCTTTATAAGATGCACATCTCTGTAGTGGCAGGGAAGCAAAAACTGCACAGAATTGTACAACCTGACCTGGCTTGTTTACCTGCTAATCCAATCTCCTGCCCTGGTAAAGCTCATATAATTTGATTGTGTGTGTAGAGCACTCTGGAGCACCTGAGGGATGAGAATGAAATCCTGCCCACATGCTGCAGATGAACAGAAAAGCTACTGAAATTCCTTCCTGCATCAGTACTCAAATGACATCATGGAATTCCTGCTGCTCGCCCTCAAACCCAGGTGATCTCCTCTGTAGGGCTTTTCCAGCCATGCCCAAGCCCCCAAGAGGACTGCACGAAGCGGAGCGGCAGGATGTCCCTCCTTACAGGTTGCTTCTGCACTGGGGACCATTATGCAACCTAGACCATGCACTTCAGCTACAGGCTGAAAGCAGGATATGTCCCCAGACGTGGTCACACTTGGCTGCACACCTTGCTGTAGGTTTCATTGCACCCTCTGCTTGTTTGTGCTGTTAGAACAGCATTAACTGCCAGTAAATGCACATTATCTGCTGGAAGGTTTCTCTTGCAGCAGAAAGATTCTTTGAGCATCACAGGATGTTATGCACTCCCAGCCTTTGTTGGTCCTCTGGCACAAATATTAAGAGCAAGACAAAAGGTCCCATAGAAATGCCTCCAAGCTGTGTGGTGTGATCTATACGCTGGAGGGAATGGATGGATCCAGAGGGACCTGGACAGGCTGGAGACATGGGGCTGTGTGAACCTCATGGGGTTCAACAAGGGGAATGGCAAGGTCCTGCACCTGGGTCACGGCAATCCCAAGCAAAATTTGAAGCTTTTCTTTCTATGGGAGGGATAGAGAAGGAGAATAGGATACAGCCCCAAAGGGGACTTGTGCAAAGAGGCAGCAGCAAAAGCAGCTGGGGAGTGTAGGAAGGCGTACAGAGAAATCCAGGACAGTGAGTGTTAGAAGATGACTTGGAGCAAAATCTGCTCCCATCTGCATGTCCTAACTGCCACTTTGTAGGGAAAGTGGAGACGGCGCTTCCCAGGAGCGGGCAGAGGCTGTGGGCGTTGATGGCGCTGGTGCCCCAGTGCCTGCAGGGTGATGGAGCGAGCGGTCCATGGGAGGTGATGGGTCTGCAGCTGGGCTGCACGCACGGACCGCAGAGCGCAGCTGCCACTTCGGCGTGTGACGCCAGCAGCGCATGAGTCACCCGGGTGGACAGGAACAGTGTTAGTGGTTTCCAAACTTATGAAGTGGAAGAGGCTTAAATCAGATTTCATGGTATTTTTAACAGAGAAATGGCTTAGCAAAGGGCTCTTCAGGTGTATCTGTGTGCTACAAAGCATTGTTTCGTGGGCTGTGTATGGAAAGAGCTAGAGTGGACCTCGGTATTATTATTATTTACTGCGTTGTGCAATATTGTCACAAACAATGGCAAATACAGAGCAGAAGTGATTCTTTTAGAGGATAAACCATTGTGACAAATAGTGTGCAGAAGATTTGGTTTGATCATCAGTAGGGAAAACATCTTTTAAATACTCAGTAAAGCCCAGGCAGGACTGAGAGCAAAATTCTCTTAATCCCTGGAGCAAGGGAGCAGTCACATAGGCTCTTGGTAGTACCTGGTCACACATCTGAGCTGCGAGCTGCCAGCTCCCCCCAGCATCGGGGCTGTGGGGCCATCTGCAGTGGAGGCTTCTTATGGGACAAGGAAACTGCCAGCTCAGCCCTAAATCTTGGTAGTTTCTGTGGAGATTTAAAATATATAGTGTCGAGCAGTAAGTATCATGTATGCCATGATCTACTGCTCTGCTGGGAAGCTGGAAGAGGAGAAGGTGAGGTTCTTCTAGGCCTCCTGCTTCCCATGAGCTTTTCCCTAGTGCAGATGATAAGGAAATGAAATAAAAGGTCTTCTCCTCCTCCTCCCTGCACAAAATTAATGTACTGGCCCTGCAGGGATGCAACAGCCCATCTCTTTCTGAACCATGCATCCATCTCCTCCTTGAGAAAGCCCAGGAGGCACAGTGGTAACACAAGCTTTCTAATAATACGACATAATCCCCAGAGAAATGGTGTGGCAGTGTTTTCTTAGTCGCACTTGCTTGTTGAGAGCTTGCATTGGAGGGCACCTACCTTGCTGTTTAATAGATCTTGTTCTTGTACGCTTGTGCCTTGCTTAACAACCTCCTGACTAAAGACATCTAGGATGAAGCTTCCACAGACATGTAAACAAAACAGAGTATGTCAACAAACACAATAACATCCTCTTGAAAGCGCTCTTACTTACTCCTTATCTTCATTCAATTGGCCTGAAACGACACCAATCAGCTTCTATTCCTGCTTCTAAGAAGCAAAGGATCCTAATCCACCTGGAAGCCAGGGTGAAAGTCATAAAGCAACACAAGGAAAGGAAAAGTGTTACCATAATTGGCTGTGATCTAGGTTTGAAGCATTCAATGGGAAAAGAAATTGTGCTGCGTAAGAGAGTACTGCATTAAACTTATACAAATGGGTTTGGAAGCATTCTTTGATGTGATGGCATTGAGTTGTCACAAACAACCCCTCAGCCTCACTCCACGAGGCAGGAGAAGATAGAAAACTTCAGCCCCATGATGCGGTTGGTGAGTACAAGACATGATGGTATTATTAGTATTACAATATTAATATTGTCGTCAATGTATTTTTATTACTGTATTTCAATAATTATTGATGTATGTGATGTATCTCTTGTCTAGGGTTAGGTTACTTGATGTTCGGTTAGCTTAGGGTAGGATATCACGTCAGGTTTATACGTCAACTCAACAATGAACTCTACTAGCTTAACGATGAACTCAACTAACTTAATGATGAACTGTACTAACAACACTCTGTTGGAGGAATACACAGTCATTAAGCGAGGCATGACAGTATCTGTTTTGCCAACCACAGCCACATAACATTTCTGTGCTGTTCATCAGATGAGGGAAAGTAATAATCTATTGAATGTACCTTTTGGTACAGCCTTCCAGCTAAAAACCAGACAACTACCAGTAACTGCTTCATAGGAAGCTGAAGTCCTTGGAGTATTGCTTAGGAATCACTTGAAATAAAGGTTTTAAAAGCTGTTCTTCAAAAAGTAGTTGTAAACACCATCTGGCACATAACTTGATATATAAAAATAAATTTGTGTTTTATTACCACTAGGTATTGCTTTTCACCTGCAGAACAAGCAAACATAAAAGTGGCTTAAGAGAATCCAGCAGAGTCTAATGAAATAGTGCCAAGTTTATTGCAAATCTGCAAAATGAAGGCTTGGGATTCCTGGCTTATGTGTGGTTAGAAATCTCCAGGATGTTTTGGAAAGCACTCAGCATTTGATTATGCAGGAAGGAACCACTGATATTAACGCCAGTTGTGTTGACGTTGTCAAAGTACACTTTGTTTTTTTCATAGCAGCATTTTCTTCCAGAAGGGGGTTGAAAAGAGAAAGGCTGATGAAAGCAAGGATCAAAAGCTTATGCAGGCTGGATTGTGTTGGTTTGTTCTTTCCATTACCGTGACATCAAGGCTGCCTCAAGGATGAGAGAGGCACTGAGCACAGCTCTGATTAGAGGTCTCTCCCCATGGTTACAAACCAGATTTTAATGTAATGGTGAAGTTTGGGAGAATACAAGACAAACAAACTCTGAGCGGTGCTCTCCATCCCACACTCAATGATCAGAGCCACCGAGTGTGGGATGGAGAGGTGCCTTATCAGGGATGGATCATGGTGCAGCAGATATGGCCTGGCAGGACTGGCCCCAGAATATGCAGGGAGGTCCTGGAACGCACCTGGCTTGCAAGTACGATGCTTCCACTGATGTGGACTGCAGCTTGTCCAGCTGCTGAGAGGGGTCCAAGGAAGCAGTGGTGCATGCAGCTGAGGAAAAGCTGTGCTCCACATGCCTTCCACAAAGGACAAAATGTGAATGCAAGGGTCCTTTGGCAGAAAGGGCATAAAAAATATCTTTTTTCATTTGAAAAAAACAACAACATGCTATTCCAGATAAAAGCTCCTGTGTCCTGCATTGTCTATGAGCTTTTGAAGGTCCTTGTCTTCCTCCAAGACATTGGCTGAACCTAACCACAACTACACAACCTATTACACTGGTAGGGCCATTCCTAGGTATGGCATTGATTTCTTCTTGAAAGGAGCATTCATTTTCTAAATAAATAATTTTGAATTTTTAATCTCTGTGCAGGTTCTTTTAGCTGCCAATCTCCTCTAGTCTTTTTCCAGAAGAAAAATCACTTCCCTGCACATTAACTGGGTTTAATTTTCTTCTTAAATCTGTCCCAGGCTTCTCATTTGTTTAGTGGTTGACCGAGTATTTTCAAAGCCTAAATATGAATCTCTTTAAGGAAAGAACTGAAGCATTTTGGGAAAAAAAAAAAACTTTCAGATCTTTCTCAGAACTAGCAGTCTCTTTTCCTCAATCTGGTTTTGATTTGAGTGAAACCCCATGTCTTATTTTAAATTGGCTATCAACATCCCATTACAGAACACAACCATTAGAGCTCAGCTGAAGGTTGTGTCCGTCTTACTGGCAGAGATAAGCTGGAAATGAAGCTTGTTGAGTAAATTCATGGTAGTAGAGCAGGGGCCAGATTGATTTAAAAAAATGGAAAGTGGGCAGCCCCATGTTTTGCCATCACCTCTCCAGATGGAACCAGGTCTAATTGCGCTTTGTCATTGACTCTTTGAACTGAGCCTGCTGCAGTTGCCAGCGTTTGCCATGGAAAGCTGATGTGTCACCAACGTTCCGGGCCATCAGGAACTGTCACCGTTTCAAAGCCCATCTGCTGTAATGAATATTGCTGCGACTTGGAGAGCAGAGCAGACAGAGGACAAGGTGGGCACGCTCCTGCGCCAGCGTTCCTCCATCAGAAAAGCTGGAGGTGGCCAAGCTGCCTGGCTCGCCCCATGGCTAACATCATTCAGCCTTTGGTAGCCAACTACTTTGGCTTCACAGGTGTATAAACTCATGGGTTAGTGACTATCCCTCCTTCCCTAATGTCTTTAGCAGATTAATTTCTTTCTGCTATATGTAGACTTTAAATACAATGCGAGTAAAACCCTTGTATTGCTTTTATTTGGCATCTGGTAAGGAAACTGCATTTTAATCACAACAGTGCTCTCCACAGCGTTACTGTTAAAGTCCTCAGTAGTGTCTGTTCTGTACCTAGATTCACTACTGCTAATGGTCCGTCCCCTGAATTTCTTTTTAACATTTACCTTTCCCTGTGCATCATGTGTGACTGACGTTAGGAATGACTAAGGGTACAGATCAATTATTGTGATTAAAATTGATCCTCACTGCCATGCACTCCTGGCAGCACCGAGCACCAACCAACGCACATGAGCTCACTTGGCTTGGTCCTGCAGCCATTGCACATAGTGAGAATTCCACTAAGTAGAATTATTGCCACGTCAAAATTACAGTATTTGATGATGAGGTGAATGAAAAGCAAACTGTGTTTGCATACTTTATACCTAGTGTTAAAGTTGTACTTGGTTTTGAAAGCATTTTAGAAATGAGCTATTTTATAGCAAGAGCCAATGCTCAAGGCTTTTATGCAATATGGGACCTCATGCAGCACTACAGGCTTGGAGAGGAGCGGCTGGAAAGCTGCCTGGTAGTGAAGGACCTGGGGGTGTTGGTTGATAGTCGGCTGACTGTGAGCCAGCAGTGGCCCAGGTGGCCAACAAGGCCAATGACATCCAGGAATAGTGTGACCAGCAGGTCTAGGGAAGTGATCCTGCCCCTGTACTTGAATCCTGTGTTCAGTTTTGGGCTCACCACCACAAGGAGGACATTGAGATGCTGTAGCGTGCCCTGAAAAGGGCAACAAAGCTGGTGAAGGGGCTGGAGAACATGCCTCACGAAGGGGAGCTGAGATTGTTTAGTCTGGAGAAAAGGAGACTGAGGGAAGACCTCATCACTCTCTACAACTACCTAAAAGGTTGTTGTAGCAAGGTGGGGGTTGGTCTCTTGTCCCTGGCACCCGGTGACAGGAAAAAGGGAAAGGGCTTCAAGATGCACCAGGGGAGATATAGGTTGGATATTTGGAAGAATTTCTCTGCTGAAAGGCTTGTCAAGCATTGGAACAGCTGCCCAGGGTGGTGGTTGAGTCACCATCTCTGGAGGTGTTTAAAAGACAGGTAGATGTCTTACTTGGGGATGTAATCTAGTGGTGGACTTAGCAGGGCTGGATTGATGGTTGGACTCGATCTTAAAGGTCTTTTCCAACTGAAACCATTCAATGATTCTATGAAGAGTAACACCTATTTCAGCAGGCTTAGCTAAAAGCATCAAACAAGTGCTAACTATTAGTAACACTCAGCATCGATGAGCTCATCAACAAGTAACCCGTGACAACTGCTGTGTGGGTCTGTACCTGCATGATAAAGCACAGAGGAGAGGGTGGGGGGAAGGAAAGGGGGATGATGAAGGAGGGATAAGAGCAAGAGAAAGATTGAGCTGAAACACCACAGGCAGAGAGGGAGAATTTTGTTTATGTAATGAATGTTTTGACTTCATTGCCTCACCCCAGTCCTAAAAGCCATCACCACCTCTAAGTGTATGCATTAAAATGGCAAATTCACATACCTCCACCCTGCCTGCAAATTGAATTCTGCTGTAGTTCTTCAGCACTCAGTATGTAATAATTCTGATTTGTTTTTCATGTTTTCAGTTCACTTCTTTTCCAGCTCATCTTCTCAGCTGAGTTTGTCAGTTTTATTTCTCCAAAGTGCTACGGAGGCAGCAACAGATAATTCATAACTCAATAAAACTTAAGGAAAAATATATGTTTGCTGCATCAAAGATGAGATGGAGATTGTGTGGGAGGAGGAAGCAGGAGGTCGGCTTTAAATTGCTTCTGTTGGAAGAGGTTTGAGACTCGAGAGCAGGTAACAGTGTAAAATGGCTGAGGTTTTGCAATGGACGTATCAGAAATTCAAAGGCAAAAAGCAGGAGGAAAGGTTTGAAGCAGTGATTGCACAGGGTGATTTCAGCCAAATGAGAAGTACACAATGGGTACTTCATATCTATGATTGGTCTGAATTAAGGTAAACCAATTAGTTTAAAATTGTATTGGTTGTGAAAAGCCACCAAGTGCATCTTCATCTTTCAGAACCACAGGAGGCAGCAAACTCCTCCCGTTTTACCAAGGCAGGAGGTCTGCACCAATAGGTCAGACTCGTCAACAGCTTTAGTCACTTCAAAAAGGTTGCTCAGATGCGAAATCGCTGTCAAAGAAATCACTGTGCCTTTCTCCTAGGTGAGGCAGGCTGGAGTTACCATAGGTGACAGCTCATTCTGCCCCCAAATCAGCTTCTGGCCAGCTGACGAGTCACTAAAATGGAGCTGAATGGGAAGAGCCCAAAGGCAGCATCGTTGCACAGCGTGGGTATTTTATTTCGCTGTTATAGACAAGGTGATCACACTGTGGAAGAACTTGCCCAAGCAGGATCCCTTCCCTTCCCACCTGTGAGAACCTTACAGCCCTCCTGACTGAATCAGTTCCCTGTGCTGGGTCACGTGTCTCTCCCAAATTTCTTTATGGTTTTGAGGTCATGGAAGTTCAGCGATGTATGTAAGTAAAAAAAGAAACAAACTGCTTTCCCCTAGTAATGCTGCCTGTCTTTTAATCACTGTGACACTCATAGGATTTGATAATAAACAGGTCAATAATCCTTAAAATCCGCTCTGCAGTTTAATCTCCTTAAAAGCAACAGGACTCTGTAGGGAATAAGCCACAGCATCTCTGGATAATCTCAAAAATAATCAGTGGATGAAAGAGCAGAGAAATTGAGCATTTCACTGCAAAAGCCAACACTTTTGCAGTGAAATGCCCAATTCTAGCATAATTACACTGAAACAACATGTGCTAGGGGCGAAAACCGTCTCCCCTTGAGTCAACAGGAATCCTCACACTCCACGGGCTGTCAACCAACAAAGAGCTGGCCAAGTAACCGCAAAGCAAGTCGAATTTCCCCTGCACTACCACGTAGCTCTGGGAGAACATCTTCGCTACTAGCAGTGGTGTGGAGCTACCACAGAGTTTGATCTGCAAGGATTTCACAGCTTGGTGATACCTTTCTAGATTTACTCTGGTTCTTTAATAGGGGAAGGCTTGATAGGGAGTTGAGGAGCCAGCTAGCGACGAAGGTAGAGGCATTCAGATCGATTGCGTCGGGGTGCCCAAGAACTCCTCTTCTTGCTACCCTTGTTTTTCCTTCTAATCCCCATGCTGGCTGTCAGGTGGAGGATATGGAACAGTGTCCGAGTAAGCCTGCTGCTGTGAACGAGGTTAGAGGAAAGGCAGGCAAGCAGCTGGCACACACTGGTTTGTAGATGCTTGGCTTTGCAGGATGTCTGTGTGCTTGAGAAAATGAGAAAGACAGGGAGGAGGACCAGCAGGACATTTCTCCATCAGGCAAAAGGGTAAGAGGGAGCTGAGTGGGATTTTTGCTCTGTTAGCTGATGTCCCCAGTGCCACTGCAGTCTGGCTGGCTCCCTCCCGTGTTGGCGCTGGGAATCCGACTCACCCTTCGTCAGGTTTGACTGAAATCAGATATTACACAGTCCTGTTCCTGAGTCGTCATTGCTGCTTTGTCCTCTTAACATTGCTGTGGGTGATCAGGTCAGGTTTAGTTCTCTTTGACATCATTGAAGTGAATCATTTTATTTCAAAGTTTATCATCACGCTAATAGTTGCTATCTAATGGTGCTGCTACCTCCCAATCACGTCTGAATTAATGAGTTCCAGTAACGTTATAGAAAAAAAAAAAACCATGTGGCTATTCAATGATCTATGTCTGACCCTGGAAAACCTTATTCATTTAAGTCATTATTACTCAGGAGAATCATTGCGCTGGCTGCTAGGAGGCTGCTTTCAGCCGGGCTGTTCACGCAGGCGCTGTCAGCTCACAGACTATTCAATACGATAAATCACTGCTCCCTCTCTCCACAGATTTGGGTTTAAAACCACAGACAAAACCACCTGCTTCTGTGAATGAGTGATATTGAGAATTATCTGCCAGCACGGATCAGACCCAGGGAATCACACACGACAACTGCGCCTTCACACATCCCTGGAAAAGGTGCTTCACAGAGACCTCTCCTGCGAAACCCCGTGAGCAGCGCGGCTGCTTATCTGCCACAAGTCGTCACCAGCAGGTAGTTCACAGCTTTTCCAGGCAGGATCCAGCAATCTCAGTCATTACTAATTCAGACTCCCAAGACACAAGCCGGATTTAAAACCATTTCCAGCTTTGCTCCGAAGTGGCTTCTGCCACACTTCTTACAGTTCATTTGCTCCAAGTACTCTGACATTATTACTGCTCCTAAAGCGATTCCTACAGGAATTCCACATCGTGGGGCCACATGAGGAGGCTGCCAGATCAGGTGCATCACTTCACTGCAGGGTTCTGCCTGAGACGAGTCACTGGAATGCACTATGAAAATTGCAGCAAGCAATTGCTGCTGTGCCCAGGACCTGCCCGTGGAGCCGTTGCTCCCGCACCGCCAGCCAAGGGCTCCACCTTCACCCAGGAATACCAGCCAGGGAAATCCACAGGGCTTCCTGAACCAATCGCAAACTTCATGTTCTGGCCCCAAATCCAGGAACGACAGGCTCTCACTTATAATTAAATGTTTCTATATGGTGTTCTCCAAACTAACAAAATAGTTATATGCTTTTGTGATACGATTCCATGATATGATTCCACGATTCCACGATCCCACGATCCAAAATCCTATGATTCCGTGATTATATCACTTTATTATCACAAGTCCCTGAGTCCATGATTCCATTATTCCATGATGCTATATGATCTTATGACACAATTCCATGACTCCATGACACGATTCCATGATTATATTTTATTATTCCACCAGCCCATGCCTCCGATTTCACGACTCTATTATTCCACAATGCTATATGGTTTTATGATACAATTCCATGATTCCATGACACAATTCCATGATTATACGACTTTATTATTCCACGAGTCCATGACTCTGATTTCACGATTCTGTTATTCCACGACGCTATATGATTTTATGATACAATTACATGATATTGTGATATTACGATTCCATTATTTTATTATTCCATGAGCCCTGGATTCCATGACTCAGTTATTCCATGACACTATATGCTTTTATAGGATCATATGATGATCCCACGATACGATTCTATGATTTTATTACTCCCTGAGCCCATGATTCTGTGGCTCCACGATTCCAGGGCTCGATGATTAGGATTTTATGGTCAGATGACACGATAGTAACGGTTCCACCCCCCCCCCAGGATCCTGTGATCCCCGGATCACGTGACGCTCGCCCCCCAGGCCCCGCCCCTCGTTCACGTGACCGCCGGGGTTTCCCTCGCGCATGCGTGCTCCCCCGCCGGGTCACGTGACCGGGGCGCGGCGGCCGGAAGCGGAGCAGCCGGGGCCGGAGCGGCGGCAGCGGCAGCGCCGGGACAGGGCCGGGCCGGGCCGGGACAGCAGCGGCCGCAGTCGGGGCCCCCGTCCCCATACCCGCCGCTATGGCCAACATGGAGAGTATCCTCCTGCGGGGACCGCTACCGGGGCCTGGAGAAGCCGGCTGGAGGTTGGGCCCCGAGGTGGGGGGAGGGAGGGAGGCCTCTGCCCCTCGCTGCGGCCTTGTCATAGAGATCCCCTTTTCTAGGAGAGGTTCCCTTTCGTATGGGGCGTGTGTCCCTGGCTAGCGAGGAGTCCCTTTCATGGGCGATCCCTCTTTCTTGGGGGCGTTGGACTCTGTCATGGGGAGGGGATCCCTTTCGTAGGGGGGGGTCCTGTTTCGTAGTAGGTGGTGTCCTTTGGTAGGAGGAGGTGTCCCTTTCATAGGAAGGGGTCCCAGTCATGGAGGGGTTGTCCCTTTCATAGGAGGGACCGCCCTTCATAGGACTGAGGGCCCTTCTCACGCGGGAGGGTTCCATACGGGGTGGGGCCCTTTCATGGGAGGGCCCCCTTCATGGGAGAGGGGGCAGGAGGCCCTCTTCATGGGTGAGGGTTCCTTCAGAGGGGGAGGAGGGGTTCTCTTGAAGGGAAGCCCCCCAGTCAGAGGAGGGGGGTGTCTGTGGGCCACTGACAGGAGCTGTGCCTTCCCAATGGGAGCTTTGCCCTCCTGCGTGGGGGGAGAGGGAAGTGGGAAGTTAGGTTTTGCTTTCCAAAGGAATATAAACCAGCTCAGTCCCCAGGACAGAAGGTGCAGTGGGGATAATGCAGCAGGGGTGTCTGAGGTGTCCAGCAGGATGTGGCAAGGCCAACATGCCAACCAGCCCCATGACAGCGTCTGCTGCCAGCTGAATAGACCTGGCTGCTTTTCCCACTGTTGAAAGGCAGTTCCAGGTGAGGAAAACCCTCATGGGCAAATTTAAGCTTTCTTGCTGTTTAAAACTTCCTTAACTCCCAGGGGCAAGGTATGCCTTAAAGATTCCAGAGGGTCCCGGTGTGGCGGGGCCGCACAGGGCACTGCCGGTGGCCGTGGGAGGGCTGGGGCAGGTTGCTGTGAGTCAGAGCTTTGGCTTCACTGGGGTTGCAGCACAGTGAGAGGCACTTCCAGGGAGGGGCAAGCGTGTGCTCATCATGGGGTAGAGGAGCCGGGGAGGTGGCAGGCTGATTTATTGTCGTATCAAAGGTGAATGCCTCAAGTGGGTAACTGAGGAAACAGGTGATGTCATGTTCCACCTGGTTGGTCTGGTCTCTAACCCGGAGTGTACTTGAACAGCCTCGAGGTGTTTTCCTGTTTGGTGAGTTACTGCTGGAAGGGATGGTGGCTTACGCTTTAAAGCAAAGCAATGGAAATACAAGCAGTGATTTTTGTGTTACTGGTGCCTGCTTTAATGTATAGGCATAGCTGTTAATTTGTATTTTAAGAGTATAGGGTTTTATTTGTTGTTTTTACAGCACATACTTTATTCTCTGTCAGTAACAGTTTAATGTGATTGTTTTAGGTCACTGTGAAGGCTTGTTCTACTATCTTAGAGCTATCAGCTTAAGCAGGACTTGAACTTTTGAAAATGAAGTGTTTCTCTTGCAGAATGAAGTATTCTTTCCCCAAAAGTCAGATGGCAGAGGTGTTGGGGACCTCGGGTTTGTACCTGGGCATGGTCAGTTTTGGGTTACGCTCTGTCTGTCTGTTTTTCCTCAGTGACCTTTGGTTTTGGATGGGGATTTTCCACGCACGCCAGCAAACTGCTTCCATTAATGATGCAGAGAGTCAAGGGCTCTGGGCGTATGAGTGAAAGTAGCTGGTAGAGTAAGACATTCGCTTCCTCTGGTGGTGTTTGGTTTGTTTTATTCAACAGCCTGAAATAGGTTTGATGTGAAATGGAGCCAAGTTGGGATCTGAACTTATTTTTTATGGCCTTGTGTTTTAGAGTCCAGGTGATAAGTGACAGCATAACTGTAGAGCAGCTTGGTTGGTCTTCTTGTTGTGGGAATTCCAAGGACTTACTTAAGTAACATCGTTTAAGTTTTAATATCGCCAGTGGGGAAGCACAGCGTGCACTCGATTTGATAGCTTTTCAAACAAGAGAGCAAAACATTGTGATGAAAGGATCTATTCTTGACCCCTTAACTTGTGCTCCAGAGCATCTGTTTAATTTGAAGTTTGCTGCAAAGGAACTCAACAGGAACTCCAAAAAGTGCGACAAAGAAGAAAAGGCTGAGAAAGCTAAAATTAAGAAGGTAAGCAGAGAGTCTGAAACAAGCTCTCTAGAGATGTTGTTTGCGTTTTATAGCAGGAATATATTGGTTGCTTTTACCATTCTCCTGGTATGCATGCTGATAACTGTGTGATGGATGCTTGTGGTGTAAAGTATATGACTATAAATCACCTCATACTTACCACGAGGATCCATTCTGTGTATCCTTTGGTACCGTGTGTGGCATTTGCTTCCTGATAAGGTTGCCTTGCATGCATTTTGTTAGAGGCTGTTCTCAAAAATATTTAATCTCAATGTTTATCATCTTCTATTAAAAGAGCTTGTGAAGAGGAACATCAAAACAGTTTTTGAGTCCTTGAAGTAGTAAAAAACAGAGACAGAATTTACTTGAGTGTTTTTTTTATCCATGAGATACAACCATATCTGCTATATCTGTGTTTGGGTCTTGATACTAAAAAGCACTTTAAGGAATGAGAAAATTATGTGTCTGTAGCTCTGCAAAACCTTCTGCTGAAAGTGCGTTCAAGTTTCCTTCCTTGGGAAGAAGTTAGGGATTTTTTATGTCTTGGAAAAGTTTGAGAGCTATTGTGGGAGTAGGAGGAAGGGATTTATTTTCTGTTTTAGGAGAAAAGATATTATGGTGAATAGATTCTTATTTCAAAATTGAGACTGACTATGCAGAAATCATGTTTACAAGAGCAGGGAAGGTTAAAATGCTTTTTCCTTTTTTAACAGGCAATTCAGAAGGGTAACATGGAAGTTGCACGAATACATGCGGAAAATGCAATCCGCCAGAAGAACCAAGCCATCAATTTCTTGCGCATGAGTGCCAGGGTAGACGCTGTAGCAGCGAGAGTTCAGACTGCAGTGACAATGGGCAAGGTAAGGATGTCTCTCACAAATTCATTGCAGAGATGAGATCTCTGATCTTCTTAAAATTCTATGTGTAATGAGCTGAAAAGTTTCAGTTTTGGTTCGGGATGCAGCCAATAGTAAATGGGGTACTGGAATTCCCCTGGCAGCTGCTCTGTGAAAATAGACTGCTGTCTGCTAGGTTCTGTAGCTGATAACTTCTGTTAGCTGTTTTTATTCATGTGTTTTACTGTTTATACTTCAGATTGTTATGCAAAGTAGTGCTCCCTTGCCAAAGACATGAAGTCACATCATAGGGCATTTTAAGGTACAGAGAGTTTATTCTGCCGTGAGGTCTCTACACCAAATATATCCCTTAATTTCTGACAATTCTGGAGACCCGTAGAAGTGAATGGCATGTATACCTCAGATTTTAGTGATTTTGGCTCAGAATGCCTCTTTCAAGTGGTTAAGTTGATTTATACATTATAAATGGCTGAAGCTATAAAGAAACTGTAGCATTCAAGATGGAAATAGCTTGTGCCCAACTATTTGATACTGTAGAAACTCTGTGGATAGAGATAAGAGAGCTCAGTAAGAAAGTGCTCGTTTTAATTTCTTTTTTTTGAAATGATTCACTTGACCTCATTTCAGGTAACAAAGTCAATGGCAGGGGTTGTTAAGTCTATGGATGCCACGCTGAAGAGCATGAACCTGGAAAAGGTAAACAAACTTCCATTCTTGTAGCTGAAAAGCAGAAGGGGCAATGGACATAAGCATTAAAATGGGAAATTCCCATTGGAGGGAGGTTGGTAGGTCCTGGAGCAGGTTGCCCAGTGTGGTGGTGAAGTCCTACTAGATGGAGGGACTCAGAACTTGGCTGGACAGGACCAGACCAGCCTCCTGGAACTGTGGTGTGAAATCACCTTCTGAGTTGGTGCAGGAGGAGGAGGGGCTAGCTGGTGAGCTCCAGAAGCTGCTTACAGCCTTCTTTGTGCTCCGATTCTGACTTTGCCAATAGATGATTTCATAAACCTCAACACTTCTTTTCTGTTATCTGTAGATCATTGATTTGATTCATATTTTTAATAGATATCTGCACTAATGGATAAATTTGAGCATCAGTTCGAAACCCTAGATGTTCAGACACAACAGATGGAAGACACAATGAGCAACACTACAACACTAACAACGCCACAAGTAAGAATAGTAATTTTTTCTTTAAAAAGGTGATGTTAAATTGTGTCTAAATTGTATGGAAACGTTCCGTTCTCCTTTTTCTGCCTCCTTTAAGAAATAGCAGCAACTGGAGACTTTTCACTTTTGTTTTGTGCTTATTTGTGATGAAGAGACTGTTTAAAATCATAGTCACAAGTACAGAGGATCACATATATATATTTTAGCCTATTTTATTCTGATAGCAGGCTTTATTTTGTGTTAAATCTTGAATATTTTAACCCTCCTACTGAATAAGCAGCATTTGATGAGTTCTTAATGAACTTCTGAACCAGAAGACACTGCAGGATTGATTGTCAAAGCAGAATGTGCTGTAAAAAAGTCAGTATTTCTAACTCACTGATACTTACAAAATTACATGGGTCACTACCAAATTCATGGTAGTATGTGCAATGGAAATGTGGTTAATCACCTGTTGTCAGTGTCAGACACATGTTTACTAAAATAAATCCTTAAGCAATGCGTGATATGGTTAAGAGTTCTTAGCACCTGTACCCTTGTGCTGTTCCAGCGGGAGCTTAATGTGTGATGCTAACAGAAATTTTGTTAGGGAGAGAAATTTACTGCAGATGGCACTTTGTAAATACAACAAAACCAGCCTGAACCCAAAGCCAGTAAACCAAACCGTCTGGAGATGGGCTTTCTTCCATGTTGTGCCAGGCAGTATTTGAGTAACTAATAATCTACGCTCGAAATATTCAAGTACAGGGTTTTTTTGCAGACAAATGTACTTCTGTAGTTATTTCTGCAGTTAGAGTTTAATTAACGAGATTTTTAACAGGCTGAGCACCTCTGATCATTGGTTTTTGGTTCATATTGGGCCCTCTGGTGGCTAAGCAGAAAAATGTTCTGTAAAAAGCTACCTTTCAATAAGCTTTGTTGAAATAGTTCCAGTTCTCTCAAGATTTAGCAGATGAGATTGTCGTAAACTGCAGTGAACAAATGTACTTTGTGTTCTCCCTAGAACCAAGTGGACATGCTGCTACAGGAGATGGCAGATGAAGCAGGGTAGGTGAAATTTTGAGTGACTTTCTTGAATACGTCCTGGTTCCAACAACCCTTCCTGGTTGACCTGAAGGTCAGATAGCCACAATCTATCTGTCTCTGTGTGTTGGAAGCAGAAAAGAATCACTTTCCCTTTCACCTCTGGGCATCATTCTTGTAATATTTAGTTGCTGGTATTCCATTCTGTTTTCGTGCAAAGCTGCTGTGGATATCTGGATGCCATGGGTGGTTTTACAAAAGCCTGAACTCATATGTCACTTGTCATGTCAGGACATGTTCTGCTATTGGATTGGCTTTAGATTAGTGATTCTTGCCGTGTTTCTCCACACTTTTGCTCCTTTTTTCCCCTCTTACAACATTAAAACTTCCTGTAGTTCTGCTCTCACAAGCAAGACATTGTGATGCCTAAGTTTGAAGTGTTGCGCTTTTGGCTGGAGGATAAATATTTTGACAAACGTTGTAGTAAAACTTTCTTTTATGAGTAAACTTTTTGGTTTTATGTATGCTGTGTCTGATACCTCTGTTAAACAGAAATCTTGCTCAGACTTGACTAAGGAGAATTGACTTAGTTATTGCTAGTTATAATGTGACCTGTCTTCTTGGTACTGAGTCAAATTTACTGAAAGTAAATGTCTAATTAGCCGGAGGACTGCATTCAGGGGATAGTGGTGGCCTCATGCTGTCTCTGTATTGCTCTTCTTGTTAATTTTTGTGCCTCTTCTTTTAGCTGTGTATGTCTGACTTGTTTTGTTCTGGTTTGTTTTCTTAGTCTTGATCTGAACATGGAGCTACCTCAAGGACAGACAGGTTCTGTTGGCACAAGCGTTGCCTCAGCAGAACAGGTAAATGTCGGATTCAGCTGAAATCCATGTTCTCTAGTTAAATGTGGTACGCAAACGCATGCTTTCCTCTGTCAAACAAACATACTAAACTATAATCTGATTTTAGCTGCCTGAAAGAAATAATGAGTAATTAATACAGTCTTACAAGCAAATTAATTTCAACAGTGTTTGCCTGCTTTGTAAATCCAGGAAGTTTAGATGTTCCAGATGTATTTTTGCGTAGTTATTTCATGGATTGCAAACAGCTGGCTTTCCTACTTACTGCAACTTTGCTGAATCCAGCCATCTTCCATAGCATACTTGAGGCATTTGGAGTTTTTCCCTTTAATGTGTGAAAGGGCTCATGGGACCAGTGCAAAGAATTTTGCATTTGCCTTAGAGGGATAGCTTAGAATTTCTTGCGCACAGGCAGATCCTGATATCAAGGTTGCCCAGATCTCTTGGTTGCTTTTCCCATTCTAGGGCAATATATTTGAGGAGATGGAAGGAAAACAGTTTTTCATCTCACTTCATCTTTATGGAGAAGGCTCTAGAGAGCCTCATCTTAACTGAAGAGTCTTTGGGAAGCCCCAGGTATTCCCCATTCTCAGAAAAATTCGATTTCACCTGGTACCAGGCCCTCTAAAATAGCTGGACCTGCTGGTTTCTTGTAGCTGGATACCAGCTTGGTCAGTTAAGGCTGAACCCAAATAGTGATGCAGTTCTGTAAGAGCTGAGTTGCACCCAACCAACGTTATCCCTGCGTGATATGTTCTGAGACTCCTTCCTCGAAGTCCATGGCTGTGTGCATCTCTGGTCTCACCTGGTACAGCCATTCTTGAGCAAATCCAGCTATGACTTATACATTTCATGTCATCTGGATGTGAGTTTGCGTGACCGTTGCAGAGCTTCACAAAAATGAACGTTCCTGTTACTGACAGCTGGTTTGTTTGTGTTCTATAATTCTGCAGGATGAGCTGTCACAGAGACTGGCCCGCCTACGCGATCAAGTTTAAGTGAAACAAAGCTGCAGTTCTTTGTACGTGCTTTCAAGACACCCTTTCTGTAACTAACACTTCACTACACCAGAAAGGTGTATGCAGTATGGCTTAGGTGTACAAGTATTTGTAATGCAGGGTACTTCACTCCTAGCGTGCTCCTCTTTCTAAAATACATTAACTAACCGGAAAGTATCAGCTCTTTGATGTCCCTTTCTGTACATTTTGAAGTTGATACATTTTTTGCAAGCTTTTTTCACAAAATCAAGTTGATAGTCTAAGTCAGCTGGTAACGTTGGTGCATTCTAGCTAAAAGCAGAGTGTCATTATCTATATTTTAAATTATCAAGTGATTATTTTTAAATTATAAGAACTGTTTATGGTTGGAGAACTGATTTGTTCAGTTCAGATGATTGTTGTAGATAACTTTCTTACACAGCCAAACTCCGAACACGCAAAGATGGACAGCATGGACTTCATGGAAAACATGGTTGTTAAAACAACTAAGTGGACTTCAGTCTGAGGTTGTTTTTTTTTTCAGTCTTTTAAAGGTAGGGTAATTATGCTGAAATTAGTGGTCTAGTTAAAAAATGAGTTACCAAAACCTGTTTTCATATAACTGGGAACTTGTACAGTGTCATCACTTTAGTACAGGAGGAATAAAGTGTATTTTTCAACTCTTTGTCAGTTCTGTTGACTTGCAGCTTGCTCGTTGTTTAATGTCAAGTACTGTACCTTCTCCTTTTTGCTTTCTTCTCAGTGTCTTGGGGTGCAACTGGTTATGCTGTGCTTACCTTTATTCTACCAACATAACGTCTAGTTCCTGTTGATGGGGAACTCCTGCTTTCTGTTTTTATGGATGCAAGCTGAGAAGCCTTGTATGAAGTAACTGAAGCCTGCTCTTCTCCATTCCTTCCTGTCTTTGCTTCTGACCTCATCACTTTTCTATACATAAGGGCAAGTCTTGTAATTGCATTTCATGCTTCCGTGTTCTTCTTTCCGTGTTCCTACAGAAAGTGCTCTTCCTCAGGTTCAGATCTCCACCATCCTCCTCTGTGAGTAGGGGTCCCCTCTAAGCAAAGTGCTCCCTCAGAGCTGCTTTTCCCCCTCTGCCCCTCGCAGCAGGTGAGAAGTGGATGAGTCGCGCAGGAAGTTCTGTCAAAGGCCGTTGTGTGGGATTAAGAACAGCTGCTTTATTTTGTAAGGTGCAATATTGCTCTCAGCAGATAAAAGAAGCAATTTGTAATATTGCAGTTGTAGAGAGAAGCTGTAGTAATTTGGTTTAGTGATCCCTTTGCATTCTGCACAGTAAGAGGATCTACTCGTTGCTTTGGTAGCTTCAGACTCTGGCCGCAGTTGTAAAGTACTGAAATGGTTGTAGACATTCATGTCTGAGGCTCGTGTGATGTGTTGTGATAAACAGTGATGTTAGAATTCTGACTTTTGGGCTTGTTTGTTTTATTTTGTTGTTCGGGAGGTGAGGGAAGATGTAAAGCACTAAATAGTGTTAGTTCTCAGTTCACTGGTGTCCAAGATCACACGGGTTTTCCAGTGTTGGGGAAATATTTAAAAAAAAATAAACAAAACTTTGCTGTTTTAGATAGGCAGGATTCTTTCAGCAAAAATCATAGAATAGAATCATAGAATCACCAGGTTGGAAGAGACCCACCAGATCGAGTCCAACCATTTCCACAGGTCTCTAAACCATGCCCCTCAGTACCTCATCCAAAGTTGTGTCAGAAGCGTTTTGAATGAGTTATTCAAATCACTTTGATGGTTTAGTGGGGTATTACTGAAGTGTTCAAGGCTACTGTAAAAATGAGATACGGAAAATAAGAAAGACAAAACAACCTGAAATGTTCTGGAATTGTGTCTCTCTCTGGCCACCTGAACTGAAATGATTTGTTTAAAATGTGGTCTTTTCACTTGTTTACATTTCCTTCTGATATAGCTTTCTTCTAAACATCTCGAATGTTCCTCCTGTAAGTAGGCAAAAGTGCAGGCTCTTTAAAACCTGTGCACTCTCTGTAGTCTTGGCACAACCCTTTCAAATTATTAATGAAGCATCCTAGGAAAGGACTATTTACTCCTTGTTTCCCTTATCTCCTTCAGAGCAGTTTAACAAAACCACAGTGGTGAATCTATGCAACCAGGGTTGCCCCCATCTGCGATAACTGCATGTCTGTGCCTTGCTGAACATACTTTGGTTTTTGTTGTTCAGTTACTTAGAGTACGATGATAGAATTGGAAAATTGCTGTCGTGTAATAAATCCGGGTCTGAGTTTACCATGCGGTTTCTGGTTGTACAATAAACTGTTGAGGATTTCAGTGTTTGATATTGGACACCTTCACCTGGCTTGTCTGGCTTATTTTAATGTTGGAGATGGTGCTGCTTTTGGACTGTTCCTGACCATTCCTAAACTATTTCAGAGGGTAGACAGCGATTCTGTATTGATTTTATGAGAATGTTGCTTTGTGGTAAGCCTTGGGGCTTTGGAGGAGTTTAAAAACAGAGGGAGATTGCTGCAAGGTAAATGTTAATTAAGCTTCTCAATCTTACTGACTGTGCACAGCCTCTTTTGTAGTGCTGACTGTACCCCAGGCTTCCCTACTCCAGCATCTTTTTCTGTATCATTTTTTAATACTATTAGCAAGCAAACGTGATGTCTGGATCAACATAATTAATGTTACCTCTGTGGGACTGTGGTGCAGACAGGTGGGCAGGCCTAGCTGACTGGGGAAAAAAAAATAAGTCTTTGAAACAGTGATTTTTCTTTCCCTTTCAACCCAACCCGTTCCTTGATTCTATGACTTCACTCTAAGAATTGCTGCGTGCTTTAGCAGGGCCAGGATTTTGTGCTGGCTGCCTCTGTGTGTGGATCTCCTGCCCTCTCCTGGGGGAAGTGACTTCTTCTCTCTTCAGACTCGCTTGCATGGGAGAGCTGGCCTTCAGGAAGTTTTCACAGTTACTTTTTCAAGGTCTATATTTCTCTCAAGTCTTCTGGACGTGTTTAAAGCTGAAAGTTACTCTTGGAGCAGTATTCTGACTTTCATATCCTCCCTCTATTCAGGCTCTCCTCAAAATGTTTGCTCTTTGCTGAGCAACCCAGGCTCCTCATTCCTACGTTGCTGCGAGTCTGCTCTGTGTGTGTTTGTAGGAGTTCATTTCATGTTAAATAAGTTGTTTGTGCTTTAATGTAACCTTATTAGTGGATTATATTTCAATATTTATGCCTATGAGCAGACATCTAAACTGAAACATTGCTTGAAATGTTGCAAGGTGATTTTGTTTGACATGTTTTTCCTTGGTTACTAAAACCTCTTGTGTATGGTAGCATCGGCCTTCATTCATCTGAATTCCAAGCTGAAAGCAGTGAAGAGCTTCAGATGAAAGGCGAGGGAAGGACAAACAGGAACTTTAACTTTCTTGATTGATCAAGTTGCCTTTGTGGAGATCCTCAGAGCCAAAAATATAGCGATTTCTTTTTTTGTTAAATATAATCAGCAATTGTGTACAGAAATGAATTCTGAAGCTGGTGACATGTATAAAGAAGAGAATAATTTTTGTAGCTCTGGTAGAGTTCATTTGGAAAAACTACTTTAATTCTATGGGACAATTTGTAACTGTAACTGCAAGTGGTAAATAAAATTGTACAGAGAAGTTCTGGATGCATTCATGTGTTGCGTGGTGATTCACTGGTGTGTCTTAGTACATGGATAAACAAGCAATGAGAGACAATAATCAGAAAATTATGTCTTTATGGAGATGAAATAAGGTAAAGCAAGTGCTATTAGGAGAGATTTGGATCAAGAGTTCAGAGAGTAATTAAGATTCAATACAACCACATGAAATATCACTGATTATAAAATGTTATGGGCAGGGTTTTTTAATGTTTGGTCTAGTGTGGAGAGTATCCCTTGTGCCTCAGCATCTGAGGGTTTTCTATCTGTACCATACATAACACAGGCAGGAGATGCTGTGGGTTTGAGTTTCCTTTTTTACTTTCTCCTTTCCCTTCCAGTGTTGTTTGGGAACAGCAGAGGGAGCCTCGAGCCTCACTTTTGCATAGGTCCTACATAGACAGTTATTTTTTTGAACCCTTCAAACAAAGGGGACTTTCAGAGTCCTCCCTGGCCGCTTTAAGCATCTGTGTCTCCTGCAGAATCTCTGCTTCTGGATAGATCAAAGTGTGGTCAGAAGTGCCTGTCTCTGGGCTCCGACCCCTGCCTGGAAGCTGCTCAGTTGCACAAAATGCATCCTGGGAGCCCCTTGCTGACTTGAAGCAACACTTCACAATCTCCGTTACGTGCGCATTGGAACATTTCTTGGCTCTCTAGGCACTACTTTGGGTCCTGAGGATCTACTGTTGGGAGTGGGACAGTGAAAAACTTAGTGCTTTAAAGCTTTTATCAGTTTAATTTTTAGTGACGTTTGCTTGGGTTTCTTTCACTGTTGTGTTTTGGGGATTTTTTTGTTGGTTTTTTTTTTGTCCAGTGATGATAATTCCACTTTACACAGAAATGAACACACACTGCATGCTTCTGATGAATGTATTTTAATAGAAAATGTCATTCTTGTATTAGAGGTGTTGCCCACGTTGAGATTTGATGCTGTATTTGCTTTGCTTTCGGGCTCCTCTCTGTCCGTAGGGTGCGTGTTGTGTTGTGTGGCCGTGGTGTCCGCGTTCCCCTGCCGCAACGGCCTGGCTTGAGCTAACGGCAGCGCCCGCTCCCTGCTCTCTCTTTTGTCAAACAACATTTTGTTCAATGAGATCCCGGGAAGGGTCAGTGGCCTCGCTTGTATCGGAAGCAGCTCCTCTCATTACCATTCCAATAAAGGAAAAGAGAGATGTGAGCAATCTGTAACTCATTTCAAGTGCCAGCTGAGCCTTTCTAACTCGGACAAAGATGCAGTAAGTGAGTCGAACAGGCTTTCGTTTGACCTTTACTACTCTCTATTAAGAAAGTCATGCTGAATCAGCTGCAATACGCAGCTCAAGATAGAAATCAGTGCGCCGTGGGATCCCAGCTCTTTGGAAAGCTTTCCAGTGTCTCCCGGTGGCAGAGCATCTCCCAGCACGCAGGCTGCTGCGAGCTCTTACCCTGACAAGGGTGATTTTGGAGAATAAAAGTACTGATGGATCACAAATTTCTAATCTAAAAGATGGTTTACTGTTGCGATGACCTGTGCACAGGGCTTAGGATACTCTAAACTTGTTAACGCTAAGTGAAACAGTCTTTTAAGTCTAAACCAGTAAACATATTGTGCCAACAAATATGTGTGTCTGACAAAATAATAACAATCAGCTTAATTTAATTTCCCCACTATCTGATTTGTAATTCTTTATTATGATAAATTTCTGTCAAAATGAGCTGTCAGGGGTAGTAAAACATTCTAAGACTTCCTTTAAAAAGTCTTAGAACTTTAAAGACACTCGAGATATTTATTTATTCCATTTTTTAAAGAAATCTTTCTCTTTTCAAAGGTCAGTTTAACATAAACCTGAGGTCTCTATATGAGGTATTTCACTTTGTTCTTGTTGCAGTCAGGACTGTTTCTTGTCTCTTACTGCTGAACGGCTTAACGTTGCAATGGTTAATCTCTTACTGCTGATTTTCAGTTCCAGGTACGAAGATGGGACCCCAAAACTTGACTTGAAATTCGTAGGAGAAGCAGACGGTCCTGTCCGGAGTGTTGTAAATTAGTTCTGGTCTCCTAGAGGCTGCTGTGACTAATTGATATGACCTGGAAGTGGATAAAGTCCCTAACAGTAAGATCAACTTTTCCTCTAGTAATTTGACAAACAGAAATTCTTTTTCAAGTCCCGTGTAGGCTCCAGACCCCATTTGTTCTTTTGTGACGGGCATTGTTTCCACATTGAAGTGATAATGATTTTCCAGATTGCTGCTGATTTGTGTAGCAGGTGCCTTTATTTATTAATGCCAGGAGAAGGGAGAGGTCCAATAGCAGCAACAAAAAAAGGCTTCCTGGCAGCAACTCTATATCAAAGTCATTCCTTATCCAGTTACGTTCTGTAAGTGTTTGGCCACAGCTTAAAAACTCAATCTCTCTGTACAGAACGTGCACTTTTCACAACCTCTTCTGCAGAGACAGTTCTATTTGCAAAGACAGCCCAAGTTTCAATGCATACTGGTGGTAATTAATTATTGCATTTATCCACGGCACTGGGTTTCATCCGAATAGTTAAACCACGCTGTACGGTACAGATTAATACAGATTGTGTGTGATGCGTTTTTAGAGCAGGAAACACAGAATACCCTGGGTTCTCCTTCAAATGTAAGGCTTTTGTTAAAGTTTTACAACTTCAATTAGCCCGTGATCAGAGTATTAAACAGACCAGGGATTACCAAGCTCGTCATAAAGGTTTATGGGGATGTTTAGGAAATCTGGATGCTCTCTCAGGATGCCTCTTAGCAAACCGCACGATATTCCTCCTCCTGCTCTGTAAAAAGAAGTGCATGGAGACCAGTGGTTTGCAGGGTCATTTGTTTTCTATAACCACATGGAAGTGGGGAAATCTTGGTGTTTGTGGGGAGTTTGACTCTTGCAGAGTGAGCTGGTGCGATGGGACCTGTGCGGTGGAAGCTGTTAGAAGCTCTGCATCAGTGCCTAAGTAATTTTATAAGAACAACTTGAGGCAGTCACTGTGAGTGTAAAAACATGCTGGTTCCACTACAGCAGAGATTTAGGGAATTTCTTTGTGCACCTCTGCTCCCAGCTCCTTCCAAGCCTGCATCCCAGCAACCAACAGACCCATGGGGCTCAGAAATAGCCCCAGCGTGAATATAAAACCCCCAGCAGGGGCTGGAGGGGGCATGAGCTCCTGTTTATTTGTGTTCTAGTGGGATGTGAACCTAGGTCTGCAAGGGTGAAAAGGTGAGGGATGTGTGTCTTGTTTACCTGTGCTTTTCAGATAGTGTTTTCCTTTAATCCATTAAGCAGACACACCATCTTGTCCCAATGGTGTACAATGGGATCTCTAACGATGCATTTAATTACTACCAAACCCTTTTGAGGACTGAAGCCAGCAGAAAAGAGGAGTCAAAGCCTGGTTTCTCAGCCGGGTTCTCCCACCTCCTTTAACAGAAACACCTTCCCAGCAGAATGCTGCAATATCTGCCTGATTTCTCCAGCTCCAGTGCTGGGATAAAGCTGTTCCGGATGGTTTTCATATGGATTTTGACAGCTATGGGTAAAAGTAGGTGTTCACCAGTAGAAATGATTCCAAATTATCAGTGGATATGAAAAATCCAGATTTGATTCTTTTGAAAGCTATTAAAAAAGAGAACTGACAAGACCTAGAGATGCATGGAGTTAATTCAAGCACTGCTGCCTTTCAACACTGCGGAGGTTTTTTCTGGCTGAAGCTATCACAGTTAGATATTTGTGCCTGAAGAAGGCATTTGGACTTAATTCTTGGCACTCTGGTAGCCCTGTGTATACATTAATCAGCCAAGGTATACGGCTGGGTCACAGACGCTATAGGATGGGGCAGATACGGCACCACAGCTGCTAAACATATTTAACATTGAATAGTTAGTCACACTTGTGGAGTTTTAATTGAATTACCTTTGACAGTGAACAGCAAACCTGGTGGGTGATCTACTAAATTTAACTGATGAATGGGCTCCTAAAATCAATTAGCATCTCGGGCTGTGAGCATGAACACATCCTGCTGCTCCGTGGGGACCGAGGCAGGAGCAGAATGACAGCAGCAAATGTGAGACCAAGGGAAAGCACGGATCTCCTGCCGCCGCTGACCTCTGCTACCCACATGAAAGAAAAACAGGAGCCTAACAGGAGCTGAAAGAATCTGACAGTAAATCATTTAAGCTCTGTTTTGCAGAACTGATACAGGATGCTTCTAAACTGCTTGATTGATGCTGGGCAGTATATTAAAAGCAAGACACAGCAGAGCAAGGAGGCTCCAGCCAAGGACCAGCTCTGCGTCCATGCACCAAGCTGTGAGAAATACTATCTATTTGCTTTATTATTTTTCAGATGTTCAAGGCAGTGGGGCAGCAAAGAGGAATTAACTACCTTCTTGTCTTTTGCTACAGTCGTAGGGTCTTGTCTGCAGCCCCAGAGAAGCCTTCAGTCTTCTGGATGCTAGTTTGTTATCTGAAAAATCAACCGATGGCAAAATGCAGGCTGGAGGTTCCTCTGACCTTTGCCTCGGCGCAACCTGACTCCGCACACGGCTCAGCCAGAGCATGTAATGAGGTACAGATGCGACAGACACGATAATTGAATGCACACAAATATTTGAGGGACTTTCAGGTTGTGACAAACCCATGAAGGCAGAAAACCCCATTTTTGGCTGCTGGCTGGAACAAGGGGAGGAAGAGGAGCATGCACGTTTCCGATCACCCTGTTTTGCTGGACGACCAGATAAGTGCTTCCTCAGGAGCAAATCTGTGCAAAGGCTTAATTTATCTCATTTGAATATTGACTTAAGTGAAGACCCAGTTTGGACTGTACCACATGTGAATTATACTGTTTTTTATTATCGAAATGAAAAGAAAATGTTCTGAGTTCGATGATGCCCGTGCTGAAACCTGTCCAACAGCCCTTGCAGGCACTGGTTTGGGAGACTGAGATTCAAAACCTTGTTTTTCTCAGGAATTCCTTGCCCCCCGTCCACCTTCCAGCCTGGTGCCTCACGTATCACGTTTATGGGATGCTGTGAAGCTGATGCAGGGCACAGCGGGGCTTTGCTTTCCTCACCTTCCCAAGTGGATAACATGGAGGGCATTTTTATATTTTTAAGCAAAATGCATTAAATTGTGCTTTTAAAAGAACAATTCGCAGGGGCTTTGCAGTGAGAATGACTTGTGCACGCCGAGCAGTGCTGGCTCCACGCAGGCGCTGCAGGTAAATACGAGGGTTCAGCTGGTGCCGTGTCCCTGGCCGAATCGTGGTCCATCTGATATCTGGCTGAGGTGTTGTGAGAAGAACGTGGTGTCTGGGCCAGACCTGGAAGATCCTCAGCCAGGGAGATGTGAAGAGACAGGACAAGCACCATCACCCGCTCAGGTGCAAGTCCTGGAGAAAGGCCAGGTTGGCTGCAAGCGTTTCACAACAGCTTTGTGAATAATTTCGTCTCTTAAAGCACTGAGAAAGAGAGGGTAGCGTCCAACATGCCCTGGCACTTTGGTCTCACTTTCTGTATAAATTACATTGGGCGTAACACAAATATATTTATTAATTTAATTATTATATAAACAAGTGGCTACTGCCCCTGACCTGCCCAGAAAGCCCTGTGCTGTGTCCCCAGTGCTTTCTTCCCTCCTTCCTCTCCTCGTCAGCTCCTTTTGGAGCTGCCCCGAAGGTTTCCCAGCTGCCGGGGTCGGATCCTGCACAGCAACTGCAAACACACCATTCCGTGGCCCATCCAAGTATGTGGCTGCAGGACAAATACCCAGGAACACAGCTCCAAACACCCGGACCGATCCCCTCAATAAGATTTCATGCTTTTTCAAGTGGTATCCGTCTTGATTCGGAAAACAAAAAGCAAGGAAAAGACAACAGCTAAAAACCTTCCCGGTGCACAAAGTGAGAAATGTGGCTTTAATTTAGAGAACTAATTGCTTCCAGCTGAACCCGCCATTAAAAACAGTTGAAGAATTACAATGTAAATAGATTAATGCAGACAAAGCAACATGTGCGCTAT
Source organism: Clamator glandarius (assembly GCA_033459285.1). Lineage (NCBI taxonomy): Eukaryota > Metazoa > Chordata > Aves > Cuculiformes > Cuculidae > Clamator > Clamator glandarius. Next base: position 1,832,055 of record JAUNZM010000180.1, on the reverse strand, counting down.
TCCATGTCTTCTTGTTACCTACAAAATACTTGGGCAGTGACACACTGTTAGTCTAAGCCACTTGTTAGGTTCTGCGCTAATCAGCTAAAATTAAATAAACATGACTGATAAAAATGACTGTTGTGTTTGAAAATTGATGCACCAACAGAATTTACTCCAGGAGATAATTACAGATGATTAAGTAACAAAGAAATAGTTCCTGCAGCAAAGGGGAGAGAGCCTGCGGCACGGGGAAGGGGCAGCTCCTCGTGCTCATCCCTTTCTCCTTGGAGGGATGAGCCAAAGCTGCAGGATGCTCTCTAGGTGGGCAGAGACCCCAAAGGAGCCTTTGTACCCCAGGGGACCCCACTGGCAGCCTAAACAAGGGCTGGAGAGTCAGCATTTTGCTGTTGGAAGAACACATACCCAGATTGTACCTCCAGCATTCCCCCTCTTCCCACCCAAGGGATCAATCTCTTCATTCACGTTTGTCCATCTAAATGCAAAGCACTGCCTAGAAGTGCTCACAGATGATATTTCTAAATAACAATGTTAATTTAAATAATAAAACTGATTTCCTTTGTCGTCAGAATGAACGAAGAATGTGACTTGTCTTCTAAAGTGGAAAATATTCTTGAGGCAGTCTTTTTAAAATATTCATTCTTAAAGCAATGTATTATTAGAATGATGATATTGATTGGGAGCCTAAGAAAGGGAACGTTTTCCAAAACAAAAAATGAATGTAGTGGGGTTTTTTGCTTTTTTTTCCTTCTCCACGAGGCCTGTTCATAGGAGCTTCATGGTAACAGAGACATCTAGATGGATGCCAGGCTAACACACATACTTAACTGAAAGGCAGATTTGCAAATATGGGATCATAACCCATGTGTTCCTGCCCAGGGCCAAGGGTTGGAACTGGACAGCCTTTAAGGTCCCTTCCAAGTCAAATAATTCTATGATTCTGTGAAAATGATGAGACCAAAAGGCCCTCATCAGTCACAAGGGAACTCACTCCATCGTCACCCAGAAGATGCTCTGCTCGTGGTGGGGTGGAGGGTCTGCGTTTCGAGCTGTATCCTGGTGCCAGGCTTGCTCTTACCGTGGCAGCAGCCCGCTGGGGTGGGAATTTGTGGAAAAGCGCTATGAAACGCAGACTTCTAAACAAACAAGCCATCACCCTTCACTTCTGTGCCTAATGCCTTCCCAAAATTTCCATGGGTCAGCTCACATCTCGGTGATGAGGGTACGATGCTTTCATGTATCTTCTGCAAACTCCAGCAGCACCTTTGATCTTCTGGGTATGTCCATGCAGGTTAAGCAGCTCCGTGCAGCAAAGCTCAGTTTTTGTGGTTTCCATGAAGCCAAAGAGCTCTGGCCACCACCAGCAGCCTGGACAGCTTCCCAAAATCTTGCGTTACAGCCCCACTTGTGCTTAAATACAAAAAAACCCCAGTTTTTACTGTGCTGGGATCCTGATGTGCATGTGATGGAGATAAAACCACTGGTGCTATTTTTTTGCTGGTGGGTTTTATGAATTCTGGCTGCAATCAGGAGAGGTTTCCCTTTCCCCAGGCCCACGGGAGCTGTCGGAACATCCCTGAGAGCAGATGGGAGACCGGCAACGGCACCCACGCTGCCTGTGTGGGTGTTGGCAGGAGTTGTAAACCTGAAAGCATGTTTGCTCCAACGGGATCATCCTGTCTCGGGTGCAGCAGGCATAAGATAAGTCATTTATGACATTTTACTCTGATAAATGGAATGGTTTGTTGCAAGGAGCCACAGTATTAAGCTGACTCCTCTGTGGATCTTAACATAACGTCTTCATATATTTATTTAGCACACTTGCTCCTTTAGCATCTCACCGAAACATCTGTTCAGGTCGAGATTAGCCCCTATGAAATGAAAATCGCTCGGGGTGCGGAGGGGGAAGTGGAATATTATTCTTTATCCTGAATTGAAATATTAGAAGCTGACTTCTGAATTATACTCCGAGGTTACCGAGCTATAATTGAGATTGAAATTGGCCTACTATTTTTGGTACAGCCTGGAAAGCTCCGTCTTATTGCCATTTGTGCTGGTGGAAATCCCCACCCATCATCTCAAATTCTGCTCTGCCCGCACCTCTGGGGTGAAGAGTGCCTCCCCGGCTCCTTCCTCCCTGGAATAACGATAAATGACAGCCAAGCAAAAATGTAGCTGGCTGTCGCTGCCAACAAGATGAGAGGTGGGTGGGAAGGGGCTTCTCCCCTGAAAGCTGATTGACAGGCAGGGTCAGGATAGGAGAAGCATTTGCAGGACCCTGTCAGATCATAGGGAGCTGCTGACAGCTCGCGCCGCAGCGCGCCGCCCTCCCTCGCCATCGAGATTTATGCTGCGATTCAGAGGGTGCTCATTAAACTTTGCTTTGCTTAGAACACGCTGGGATAAAAAACCCACCCCAAAATTATAATGTGTTCCTTTAAACCTCATTTTCTGTTTTGCAGGTCCATCCCAGAGGCTGGGTGGTTGAGTTGCTCTGGAGGAACAATTAGTGACGCCTCCTAACTCTTCGAAATATTCAAGCAAAGTTGACGTGTGTTTCCATTCCTCAAGCCAGGCTGGTGTAGCAGCAAACACTGTTTCTTAGCAGATAATTAACAATTAGCTGGGAAATTCGCTCAGTGACCAGCATGGGTGATACTGGGACATGGATGGTATGGGCTGGGTCTCCAGTAGTTCCTGGGGTGGCTGTGACACGGACATGCTACAGGGAGTTCTTAGTTTCTCCTCCACATTCAATTTAGAGAGTCCAAAAGAGCCCTCCCGGCTCTTCCAGAGCAGTAGAAATCCCCCAGGAATCCACTCCATGGGCTCACGGTCCCTACATGCTACATTTGAAAGGAAGAAGAGCTTCCCAAAATAGAACCACCAGCCATGCCTGAGCACGTTTGCTTCACCGCCCTCCCAGGAACCCACTCAGGGATGTTTCAAGACTCCCTCCTGGTGATCTGTGTATCCCCACCTAAGGAAATGCCAACTGCACTGTGTTTCAGCTCAGTTCGGTCAGTCCTGGGCTCGATTTTGAGCAGAGCTGGCCACGTGCAGGCCAGGAGCAGCTGTGGGGTGACCTCTGCGAGGTGGGATGTCACCTTAGCCCACGGGAGCTGTCGTCTCTCCGCGCTCGCAAGCGCAATGGGAAAAAAGCATGGAAAGATGAGGAGGATGCTGATCTTGCTCCTGCCTTCTGCTACAATCCTTCAGCATCAAAACGCTTCAAAGCCAAGCCAAAAGGAGGCAAAAGGGACAGGAGGCAGCGTGGGGTTTCCCGGAGGAGCTCCTGGGTTTGCGCCAGGAGCAAAGCAAAATACAGAGTGAGATTGAAAAAACAAAATGACAAAAGAGGCAAATGGTCACCTCGCTGTGAAATGCTGTCGGTGTCTACAGGTTACAGGAAAAACAAAGGAGCCAGATGGCAGCGCCTGGCCGAGCCGGGCTTTGGCCGAGCAGGGCTCCCAGCCCCTCTGCCCTGCAGAATTCCTCCCTAAATCTCAATTCCAGGTTTGGGATTTCCCTCCCTAAAAGGTGCCCTGGCAACTCGAGGGCAGCTCCCTGCCTGCACACGGAGCGATGAGGCGAGGAAGCTCCTCCGCTCCCCTGGTTTGAGCTTCAGATGCTATTTTTCTGACAGCTTTTTTAAACTAAAATTGCCCCCCTGGGGGCTGGGAGCCGAGAAGGGTAAGGTGTGAGCTGGCCCTGGCTCTTCTCCGCAGTCCTTGCTCTCACCTGGATGGCCACTCAAGACCATTATTTTTCTTGCAAAATGCCTCAAAATCCATAGTGCTAAAGCACGTAAATCAGCAATATTAATCTCTGGGTTTCTGAGTCATGGGAGGTAAACATCCTTTATGGAAAATCAATGGTGTTAGCTAAGATCAATGAACTTTAACTTCAAGTCTGTATTTCAAAACCAGAGGAAACTTCCTCCTGCTTTCCCCCTCTGAACAGAGAAATCTGTGTCATCTGTTCTTGCTATAACTGGGGGTGATTGCCTCTCAATACCATCAGCCTAAAAAAGCATCTTAATAAATTGCTTCCACTACTGCTGTGAAGAGGTGTGTTAGCGCGGTGACTCGGGGTGCTGGGAGGGAGGGAGAGGAGCACAGAGCTGGAAACAAAAAAACTCTGAGTTGACAGATAAGTAGCAACCAATTAATGAAACGGTTGATGGATTTAATTGCCAGTGAAGTCTGTTAATGAAGCAATGACACTATGTGAAAACCCAAGTGACCCGCAGAGCTGACCCCATCCTAGGGAGCCCGTGTGCAGAAACCACGTGCATCCATGGGAAGAGGGTTTCTTCATCAATAAGGCTTTGTGGGTTTTGAGGGGGCTGCAGGGAACATCTGAGCGCTGTGACCTCCGGCCCCACGGCTCTGGGGATGAGAAGAGACCTCACCCTGTGGGAGAGGAGGAGAGGGACCCCAAGGATGGGGATCCACCACGGGGACGTGGTCATAGTGCTGATATCCAGGGACGAAAATCACATCTGTTGTGTTGGGAGCATTGGAAACGCACGCAAATTAAGTCCATGTCACCTCTTAGCACTTGGGATGCATGAACACGGTGCTCGGACCGTGCCACGGGGACGTGGAGGGACACATGAAACGAATTACCAGACGGCAGCACTGCCTCCCCCCAGCTTCACCCCGAGGCTCCCCACCTCCTGAAGATGGATTTGCAGACACAAGTCAGCGAGTCCCCTCCGTGCAGCCCCGGCATTTCCCGACGCCGCTGCCTGAGCCGAGCGTGTCTGCCAGGAGAGACGTTTCCCCTTGCAAGGAAAACACGGGGCAGGTGCAGATGCTGGGAGCGGAGCCCTTCGAATTAACAGCCTGGAAGAACTCGATCAAGCTCCATTGATCGATCAGTGCAAAGAAGCAGAAAAATAGGTTGCGATGGCGGCGGGTTGATAGGCAAAAAAATAGGTTGCGATGTGAGTTGTGGTGGTGAAATGTGATTGCTCTTTGCTTTTTGAAAGCAGTCAACAACTCCAAAGGCTTGACCGGGGAACTAACACTTTGTAAACACGCTGCGGGGAAAAGCCGAGGGGGAGCAAACGAGACCTAGAACTGATTCATCTGCAAACGCCCCACGAAGCGAAGGAATCTCCTGATGTAAACACAGGAATTGAAACTGGCCACATGAAAGAAAGCTCCAATTTCAGTGGCACCTGGGGATGGCGAGATGCAAGTAATTCCCCTTTAATGAAGATATTGCTGTGTGCCCGAGGCTTTCGGCAGAGCAGCAACCTCCACCTCCTGGGAAAAGAGGGGATTGAGTTATAGATCACGGCTCTGCTTGAGGAGAAACCCCCAGTTTAAGGAAAACCTCTGCTCACATTATCTGTTTAATGTGTTGCACGCCCTTTGCAGCATAAACATTTCCAGTTCATTTTAATTTCATATCATAGGAGAATAATAAAGACAGAGGGGTTATTGGTCGCAGCTGCACGAATGTGGCAAATGCAACTTGAAGAATTATTGTGTCAAAGAGACCGAGCCAGATATGATTGGTTTTTCCCTTACAATCTTGCCAGCAGTTAAATAGGGGATTTTATTAAAAATATTCCTGTAATTAAAATCTATAGTCTTGAAAACCATTATAGGAACTGGAGCTCAACCAAAATAACACATTTATATTCTGATGTTGTAGCTTTGTGACAATACGATGCTGCCTTTGCTTTATAAAGCAAAAAAGAAAGAAAGTTTTTTACCTTAAGTCTCAGGTCTTGAAACATGCAGTGACTGATGCAGCCTAAAAGGAAAACCTTGCTAGGAAGCATCAGATTTGGTTATAGACATTCAATACCAGTTATTAGCTGGTGTGTCCTGTGAGGGAGAAATGAGTTTTATTCAGCACACGTGCAGTTTTAGCAGCCAGCGCTTGGGTTTTCAGCCGTTGTCCATCAGCGTGATGGATCTCCCAGCCCTTCTCTCTCTCCCCAATCCCGACTCCAGCTGGAAGAGAGAATTTCCCCAAAGTGAAAGAAATACCCCTGGTGAAAAGGAGACCCTACAGCCACCCTTTCTTCTTCTGCCTTTTTTCCCCCTCCTTCTTTTTCTCAGAGCTCTGCCCAGTAATAAACAACTGTTTCAATCTGCTGCGCTGATCAAAAGAAAAGTTTTAATCAGTCCCAGGCAAAGTATCACGCTATTATGTTATCACTGGAGCAAATCATCAAAAATACAAAACAAAAATATCGGTTTAATACACTCCAGATCAGGAATGTCTTGAAGAAACTTGCCTTCCTCACAGGTGTGTCCTATTTTAAGTAAAAAAAAATAAAAGAATTAAAACACAAGGTAGGGGCTGGTGCTGGGGCGCACGTGGCCGTCAGGGCAGAAACATCAAGTTCAAAACTGACCAAGCCCAATTACTGCAAATAAACTCCTCAAAATGCTTCCCCCTACCCCAGGGATGTTTGATTAAGGTTTTTTAAAATTGACAAATTATCTGAAAATCGCTCAGCTGTGTTTTCGACTGCTGGAAAGGAAATCCATGGGGAGAGCTGGGGGGGCACAGATGCGGCTCCTGCCACCTCCAGCCCTGGGGAGGGACGCACCCCAAGGGCATCCAAAAGCCTCCTGGTTCGCGAGACAATTTTCCCACCAGGAGCCTGAGCAGGGTGTGAATTCAGCGCAGGCTGACGGGAGACGTCAGTGGATGCAGGAACATCCCTGCTCCAGGAGGCTGCTGGATGATCGCTTGCAGAGGTACCTACCATCGCCTCTGAAAACATTCAGCGTGAGCAGGGCTGGATCTCATTTCCATCTTCTGCTCTGTTCTGTGTCCAGGGGATCTACCCAGTGAAATTCCTCCTTTTTATGGCCCACAGCTCCAGCTGCATAAATGATACTTAAAACCAATTTAAAAGTAAGTGAACGTCTCATCATTTGGGAAGATCAAGTGAGGAAGAGGGTGCTGCGCTGCCTCACCAGCCAGACCTGGCAACCACGATCCCCTGACCAGGAGTCAGTGGGATGAGTTCTCAGACAGATCTTTTATACACACTGGATTGAAGAAATCCCAACACCCTATAGGGTCCTCAAAGCGATGAGAAAAGCTGGTCAGAGGGGAAAGTTCCACACTGGCGCGTGTGGCTCAAACAGTCCCCAAGCCAACTGGATCAAAAATCATCTCAAAAAGCAGGGACGTTGAGTTGGGGAGGAGGAATAGCAGCCTGGATGAAGCACATGGACCTGACCAGACCCTGGTGAGCTCCTCTCCTGGACGTCCCTTGCCTCAAGAGCTTCTTATTTCCAGTTCCAAGGTTCAACATGGCAAGTGTCGGCACTTCCAAAGCACGATTGCTTGTGAAATGCTGGGTTTTGTGTCAGTTACAAGTGAAGTTTGGGGCTCCGCTTTACTTTGATTTGGTTTAATCTTGAAAATCTCCAGGAAATAGAATTATATTTCTTCTCCCAGTATGAATTCTTAAATTCTGGTCGTATTGAACAGCGAAGGAAAAGGGGCTGATGCTATCCACCGCGACAGCCTAGACAGAGACATTATCCTGCTTTTATGAAAGTCAAAAGCCAAATCCATATTTATTTGAGCTGCAGCAGAATCTGGCTTATATCTTGGACATTACAGCATATTGTTTCAATCTATGTTTTTATTAGCAATATCGATAACGTTAGAAGAAATACGACACAGGAAATAGCTTATCAACTTCGATTAATTTTACAGTAAGATTTTTATGAAGATAAAAGAAGAATTCAGCAATGGGGTGAAACCAAAAGTCTTGTTGGTGAAGGGAGATGTGTGGTACCTGCACGGGGCAGCTGAGTAGTCAGCGTGGGTTTTACTTCATGGAAGAAAAATAGAATCATAGAATCACCAGGTTGGAAAAGACCTCTTTGATCATCAAGTCCAACTATCTGCTACTAAACCATGTCCCGAAGCACCTTCTCTACCCCACCTTTTAAATAACTCCAGGGACAGTGACTCAACCACCTCCCTGGGCAGTTTGTTTCAGTGCCCAATGACTCTTTCAGTGAAAAGCCACCCCCTGCCCTGGGCAGGGACACCTCCCACTGGATCAGGGGCTCCAAGCCCCATCCAACCTGGCCTTGGACCCCTCCAGGGATGGGGCAGCCACCCCTGCTCTGGGCAACCTGGGCCAGGGCCTCCCCACCCTCACAGCAAAATATTTCTTCCTAAGATCTCATCTCAACCTCCCCTCTTTAAGCTTGAAACCATTCCCCTTTGTCCTATCCATGCACTCCCTGATCAAGAGTCCCTCCCCAGCTTCCCTGGAACCCCTTTCAGTCCCGAGAGGCTGCTCTAAGGCCTCCCTGGAGCCTTCTCTTCTCTCATAGATGGTAATTAATTTTTTCTTTAAGAGACTACCAGTTCTCCACTTTAAGGTTATTGACAATTCTATACATAATGATTCACTGCAGGTCTGTAGAAATGAAGATTTTTGTGTGAACCTGAAGTAAATGTTTGTTCCGCACAGGTGGTGCTGCCTGTGGCTCATGCTCCTGTTTTTAAAGCCCCAGGAAGTATTCATGGTTACTGACACATGGAACGCTCTCAATGCGGGGAGAAAAACCCCTGATTCCAGCACCTAAACCTCAATTCCTGCCAGAGGATCAGAGCTGACTGGACTCAGCTGAAGACGCCTTTGGGACAGGGAGATTTTGCCTTTGAGCAGCCCCACAGCTTCAGGGCTTGAGGCTTTCCAACCCACCAGTCCTCCCTCCGCTCTATCATCTGATATTAATTCTTAATTTGAACACTGTATTACTGCATTATGAATAGTTTAGTGCTTGAAGTGTTGCTCTGTATGTGGTTTTATGCTCTTTTTAAGTGTCAAACAGCAGCCTGCATGGAGGGCATCGTGGTGCCGGTGAGGATAAACCAGCCTCAGCATCGCTCCGTCTTGTCCTGGAATTAAAGACGCCCGTGAAACACAATCCCACCTACAAAACTTATCAAACTGCCTCCAATATACAAGTCTTTAGCATCACATCAAAAGCAGAATCTCCAGGATATTTGAAATAACACTTGCTGGAAGATGATGGTTAAAACTTCAGAGGTGACCACAGCATCTGATTGCACAGAGACCTTGGTCCCAGCCTCAGCCTTACCAAGTGGGGTTTGATACTGCATGTTTCAAGCTTTCCTTCTAAGAGCAACAGCAGCCAGGATCTTCTCCCAAAACCAAACAACAAAGGACATTTCTGCTGGTTTTGAGAGTGAAAAGAGGAAGCAACTCACTCATGGACCAGCAGCCGGAGCAGGAGGCAGCGTCCATCCCCAGAGCATCATCTGAGTAACAGCAAGAGTAACCCTCAATAATCACACAAGACCATTACTCTTTCCTTGGTTTTGAGGCTGAGGCCCCGTTTTATTTGCAGGTCTGACTGGAAGCAGATGGACCTGTCAGGGCTGGCTGGGCAGGTGAGCCCGATGGGTGGATGAGCTGCTAAGTGCTCCCAGCTGCTGGGCAGGGCCCGGAGGAAATTGTTGGAGCTGGGACCCAGCTCAGAGATGAGATCTGGAACCAGTGCCAAGAAGGAAAAAGTGAATTTCTCCCCAAAGCCAATCTCTCAAAGCCTGAAATGAGAAAGGCTTTCAAAATAAGAGAAAATATCTGAAAACCTCTTGAATGCATCTCATATATCTTCAGACTTCAGAGAGCTGGAAACCACGCTGAGCCCCTGCCCCACCTCTGGCTCTGTTCAGGATCTGCCTCCTCAGACAGCAAGTGTTACTTTTCCTGGGGGTTCTCCCTTATCGCTGGTGTTTTGCTCTCTAGAAAGGTCTTGAATTTTACTTTCTGGTTTGTGTCATTTGATTTACAAGCTCTATGGGTCCCTCACTAAACCTGGGCTGTTTCTTGTACTTAATTGCCACAATAAACTTAAAGCTCAGTGCTTTAGGATAAGCAGTCTGGGAGGGAATTGTTTGATGGATGGAAGTAGATGGTAGGTCCTTCTTGTTGATGTCACCGAAGGGACACGGAGGAGAAAGGGGTTTATAAATAATTGTACAATTCAGAATGACACGGGCTTGGTGATAGCAGAGCTCCATTAAGCATGAACAGCTTGCAGTGCGTTACCCAACGTCTGCAAAAGCCCTTGCAGCCAATTTTAATTCCCCAAAGCCTGGATTGCAGCTCCCAGGCTGTCCTGACACCGGCTTTAACTCCGTGGGGGCTGAGAGGCTACGGATTGCACAGACACAGCCGAGCACGGAGAGGGGTGCCCAGAGTTTGCATCATAAAATGCAAATCAATGGGGTGGAAGAAAGGTGATCAGTGGCTCCCAGGCTTTTACCCAGATTGCCAGAAGGTGATTTTGCTTTTTTCTTCTCAAGATTACTTCATAAAAAATAACTCTTTTCATTTTAAAAGCTGTATTTTCCAGCTCTGCGTGGCTGCTGCTTTGGCAGAGGAGATGCTGCTGAGCCAGAGGGGTTACGGCTGGGGCTGCTGCAGCTCCAGTGCCTCCAAGTGAGCCAGTGCTAAAGAAAATGATGAGATATATTCAGTGTTTAAATGCCAAGGAATGAGATATCACTTGCAGCACTGCAAAGCGCGGCTCTAGTGCTCGTGGTGCAGCCCCAGGAGGAGCCAGGGGACACATCCCTCTGCACCCAGTACCCAGGATACATCCCAGGGCTGGGAGAGCTGTTTCCATGCTGCTCCTCTTCGTTAGCTCTCCGAGCCGTGTTTTAAAAGTCTCTGTGTATTTTGTTCACTCCGGGGGGACAAACAGCCCCACAGAGCTAAGAAGAAAGAACACGTAGATATTGCGGAGTCATCTGTTTCCAATAACGTGTGTTTACACATTAATGTGCAATACAAATTTGTAAACATGGGCATTTGAAACTTTTGTAGGACCCGATACCGGCCTTTTCCCTTTCTGCAGCTTTATTGGAACAGCATGTCCTGCTGGCCCAGCCACACATGCACATCGTTTCAGTACTGGATGTATTTCAAATGTTCGGGGTGCCTATTTGTTCTGGTTTATCTTGCTATCCAATCCTCATTTGGTTTGCATAATTGCGATACAAATTATCATCTAATTACAGACCCAACCTCAGAAGATCAAATTTAAACCAACGCGCTTCGATCAGAAGGAGCTGCATCTGACGCTGCCCTATGCGTTTGGCTTCTCCTGGTATTGAATCTGGGTGAAACTGGATAGCAAACTGCACTTTGATTAAAAACATTAGCACTGAGGGGTTTTGACTCCTTGGATTTCAAATCAGCCTTTTGGTGTGTGAGCACCGAGTCCATCCCCTGCCCCGGTTTTGGGTAGGTCGGTGCCCTGGGCACAGCCAGTTTTATCTTTTGGGCACTGAAAATGGGGCTGGTATTCCAAAGTAACCTCAGACTCCTCTTGGGAAAGGTCAAATGACTAAGAGCTAAGGTTGTTCAGCGAGTTCAAGGTTATTTTCTCCCTGTTCCCATTTAAAAACAGCCCCACGATGCTGGCTCTTGGCTCACGTTCACCCACTCCGGCTGAAGAACATTGAACTGTTGCAATCGTCACAGGTTTTCAAATCACGGCAACAGGAGGAAGTACAAGTGCAAAGCAGAGTGTAACCTGTGCTTACAGGTGCATGGTCACTCTTGAAATATGGACCTCAAGTCCCCCATTTTCACATTTAATAAATAATGATTTATTATCCCGGCTTGCTATCTGGAGTCCTGCCTCTCACCTCCCACCAGCAGCTGTTTCAAAAGCTCCCCTAGAAGCTGCCGTGCAGGTTATCTGTTATTTTGGGCATCTGTTATTTCTCATGGAAGTAGAACCCTCGATGTCCATGTGTGGGTGACTCCGCTGAATTACCATTGCGGGAATGGCAAATATTCCAGTGCTGGGATTTGCAGGGAGCCTGGGCCAGGTCTGAGGTGGCCACATGGGCATCAGGACAGAGACCTCTAACTGCCTGAAAAACACTGATTGGCTTCATGAAGAATCACCAACATCTGTTTTATTTGTTACAGTGATATTTGAAAGGATAAATCAAGAGATAAAGGCAAAGGAAATGGGGAGTAACTTGGCATAAGGCAAATCTAGCAGCGTCTTGGGCCATGTTGACCTCTTGCATGGAACTAACTGGTATTTAAGTCTGTTTCACCCACGCTGAGCTCTGCATCCTCTGCAGAGCTCAGTGAGAGCACCCGAGGGACACGGATGCTGGTGTCATGCATCCCTTGAAGGGACCAGGCTCTTGCTGTGGTTTCCATGCAGCTGTGATCGGGGAGGGCGGCGAAAACCAGACTCTTACAGCACCAGGCACATGGAAACCTGATCCAATTCCACCAGAATCAGCGGAGCGCTTGCTGTTGGAGAGTATCACCCAGCGCTGGGGTTGTAAATAAAAAGGCACAGAATAAACAAGCACCTCTGGGAAGCTGGGTGCCTGGTTGCAAAGATGCCCTGGGTAGGAACGAGGCAGGTCTTGCCGAAGAGAATTGCAGATGATGGGATTTGTCTGAGCTCAACTTGAATACCGATAGCTGTGAAATCGTCTGAGCTGGAAATATCTATTCTAGTCATTATCAGTCGCGTTTTTAACCAGGCAGGCATCGAGCTGTTGGGTCACCAGCTCACGGCCAGCAACTCTGGAATATCTTACACAACTGCGACTATTTGGAAAACTGGAAGTTTCCCATTGCCTCCGCCCACGGATCCGTGACTGATCTGGAAGAGCCTTCCAGCTCCCCAAAAGCACAGAGATGTGCAGCGCTTCGCAGAGCCCGTCCCGGCTCTCGCAGTGGAGGCGGCTGCGGGAGCTCAGCCACCACTCAGCCACCGTGATGGGTGAGGGCTTGGAAAGAAGGACTCCTGAATGGAAAAAAAGGTCTTTTTTTTTTTTTTTTAATAAAAATAGTGAGATAAACTACTAAGAAACAGCACGATGACACAGGTTTTTTCATTCTTACAGTTGCACAGACTGTTTAGCAAGGCAAGTTCAGCCCACCACTCCAGACTGGTATCACTGGGGGCTCTGTGAGCACTCAGAGCAGGTAAATCAGGGAAACCAATATTGGCTGATTTTTATCAAAGTCTCATGAAATCGAAAGTGTGACTTTTTGTTACTTTAACAGCTTTGATATTGCTTGTTCCCTTCCTAATTGGCTGGTAGTTATGGATAAAAATAAACCCAGAGCTCTGATACCAATTTTGATTCTTAAACCCTGCACTTAACCCCTCTGCAGTGCTGTGTTCTCTTTGTAAGTACAGAAATCTCTCTTCTTAATTCCAAAATGTGACCGCTCTCAGTCAAGCATTATTTTCAAATTTCTGTCATATATCAAGCAATAAAATTGGCTTCAAATAGGGACAGAGCACTGATCAAATAAAGAATAAAATCTATGCCCCAGTTTATTGCTTGTTATATTGTGCCCTCAGGAGCTAGAGATTATTTACAGGAATAACAAGAGTATCCACAGGTTATAATAAAACAAACAGGACTTTTGGAAGGAATCAGAAAGCTCATGTTTCAGGCCTATAGAGCTGTGATTCTCCAGAAAGGATCTGCATTCTCCATGGGACCAAGCCAGGAGCAGCCCTGCCTCTTCCCTAGGGCACAGGCTGGTGGATGTGATCCCAGGTGGATCTTCTGTGTCCTTGGGGTTGGAAGTGCTGGGTGGGAGGAGTGTCCTGCGAGGCTCCTGGAGGTGTTTCATCCCACATGTCTCTCCAAGGTGTATCCCCCAGGTTCCCCAGCACAGCTCACTCTTGCCATGGGGGAGGTGTATGAGCACCAATCCTGTTCCTTCACACCATGCTGTCAATGCTGGTTCTGCTCTGCACCACCACCTCCTGGAGATCTCCAGGAGCAGGAGCACGGAGAGGAGGGCTCTTGGAGCAGCCGTACATGAGGCTGCACCACTTCATCCCAACAAGATAGGAGGAACACATGCATCTTTTATCCTGGCTTTCTTTACCTAGACAGCTGGTTCTTGAATTTACGTCCCCTCCCTCTGATAACTGAGTCATCTGGGTCCTGGAGCAACAAGGCACTTCAATGTCAGTAATTAGGACCCATTAAAGCCAGGGGAACTTGTGAACATACTTGAGTGTTTAGCCAAATATGGCTCCTTTGCTGACTCAAAGTCTCAAATAGTCCCTTTGGCATTAGTGAAAAACTCAAGTAGGATGAGCAGAAGCCAACAAGGGCTTTGAGCTGACTCAAGGCAAGGTAGAGAGAGAATTTCAGTAACACAGATTCGTAGAATACGTTCCCATTTCCAAGTGCAAATATCAAAAAGGTGACTGTACAGTTGCTCTTAACCTACAGCCACGACATAAATAACACCAAAAGGTATCACCTTGCCGTGGATCATCCCAGATCCTCCACCCTCCCAATAACACGACACATTCGCCCGCAAAGAAAGTTAAATGCCTAGATAACCTGCTCCTGCACCATGCAGAGTCTCACAGTCAATAACTAGGAAGCCCTTGGGTATGAAGGAAGGAAAGTCCTGATTTACATACCAATGCTTAGAAATATTAAATGATTCCACTAAAGGCAATGGTTAATTGTAGGGTGCCAGCTAGAGTGATTACATCTGCCGTCTTTCAAAGAAGCTGGAATGCTGTCACTCACTTTGAAATGGCTTGCTGCATTCATCAGTCTGGATGGCACAGCAAAGTTATAACCGTACAAGCCATATGGAGGATGTAAAGAACAATTAAGTGCTTCCCGAGCAATGGGACTTGATGGAAAAATGTTTCCAGATGCATGTAATCCATACAGCATTTGACTGGCAGAGCTGGGTACTTGTAGACATTGCCCGTTTAAGTCTTCACCTTTCGTGGTTTTCAGGTTGGTTATGCCGATGGAAGAGAGTTTGGGCATATCCACCATGAAGTGGGGTAAAAGATGCGGGTTGGAGCCTCCCAGTTTTTCGTGGCTTGGAAAGATGAGGGATTGTTGTCTCAAGAAGCTAGTAGGACAAATCTTGTAGTAAAGGGGCACATTGAGGTTGTGTAGGTAGGTCTCAGGGCATGACATGCCAATGCTGTTCGTTGACAAGTGAAATGTAGGAGGTGAGCACGATGGAGAGAGCAGGGGGTTGAGAGGAGAGGGTGTCCCACCACTGGAGGTCACCGGGGAAGAACTGGAGCTGCCACCTGAAAATGAAAACAGAAATGATCCAGGCTGGGCTAGCTGATGTTCACAGCCAAGGAACCCTTGGAGGACTCCTGTTCCCACTCCACATCTCCCACATACAAACCTGCTCCAAAAATCAGCTCCTGGAAAAATGGAAAGATCTGTCCATAAATTATTTGTTATTGTTACTTGGCACTTGTCTAAGAAAAATATTCATACATGTCTAATCCCATTAATATGATCAGGACAACTAAGAGGTTTTGCTCCACGCATGGAGCTACCTGCCGGGTCTGTGCCTGTCTATGACCGATAGCCTTCTCCTGCCATACAGACACCGCTGCTATTTTAGGTTCCCTATTTCTGTGTGAATTAGAGGCAGCTTTTCCCCTTGTATAAAAGAACAAAAAAAGGTATTCAGCCTGATGGAGGATTTTTTGTACCTTCCTGCTCACAGGAATTGCCTAATTTTCTTTGGCTTCCCATGCGATTTGAAACATACCCTTGAATACTAGAGGAGTCTCCAGAAACTTGAAACGCTCGTTTCGTTTTAACGTTCTCCTTTCTGAAATGAATCAACGAACACTTTCATAATTTGGGAGAAAAGCGACACCGTCTCGCTTCCCCCGCGTGAGCACAGCCGAGGCAGCTGGTGCGGAACATCCCTGGTCAGCACCGACTCGCTGCTCCTCCACCAACAGCAAGAGAGAAAATGAAGCTTTGGTTGGGGAATGGTGCTCCGGAGTGACCGAGGCCAGTGCTAAACAGATGCTGGTTTAGTCTAAGGCCATTCAAGAGCCGGACGTCTCTGTTGTAGCTTCATTACCACATTCTTCCAGAGGGTTCCCCCCCACGCTTTATTTTCATTTCTTACCAAAGCCAGTGGGACAGGAAGGAAGGGAATACAGATCCATTTTTGTGATGTGTTTTTCTCTATTTACACTCAATTCCAAGCGATACATTGCCTGGATGTGATCTGGTTAGACTTCCCAACAGCGCAGGAGCAACTGTATAACCAAGCCATATCTGCTAGAACATTAATGTAAAAAAGGAACCATGAGGATTTTGGATGGGGCACAAATTAACTTTGCAAGCTCCCAGGTGACACCTATTCCCAATAACCCAGGATTGTTTTACAGCTCGAACATCTCGCCCTTCCCCGCTGATGTCAGGGGCTGTTTCAGGGGATGCGGGGCAGGGATGGGTCCTGACGTCCTCCCAGGACTCAGGGACTTTTGGTTATATGAAATGAAGTGGCTGAGCCGATGTCTGTGAGTGCGAGCCAGCGAATGAATCCCTAGGCAGCTCAGCTGCAGCGGAGCAAACGAGTGTCAGCGTTTCAGGGTATCCTGAGCAATAATAGCGCACAGCTTCCCGTACGAGTTTGGGAACGCAGGTCACAGTGGGGAGGACAGAGCAGCTCAAAGACCAGATTCTTTCTGCCATTGCTATCAGGCTTAAAGAATCCCAAGTTTATGGTCAATTCTTTCTTCAGCATGTTGTTCATGCTTTCTTTTAATTTACCTTTTAGTTTTAAGGCTTCACTATGTCTATTTTTCAGCTTTTCTTCAGAAATACAGTTTTATTCTGAGTGGAACTGGAGATTTTGTTACATTTGCATTAATCCAGGAAGCTAACTGAAGAAAAATACCATTGTCATTAAGACTGGTAAAAAGACCCCAGGAAACCCTAATATTTTAGATTCTGTACCATAATCAAGGCAGTTGCTGCCCCCTCATTCCCCACCTCATTCCCCTCCAGCAGGTCTTTGCCTTGGGGCTGCACCATCACCTGCAGAGCGGGTTCAGAAAGGGGCTTTTTGCATAAGGTCTTTTCTAAGTTAAACAACAATAGTAATTATAACAAAAAAAAAAATCTAATTTTCTGTACAATCTGGTAAACCTCCTAATTTCTCCCGAGTCTGATCTTTTCCTCTGTCTTCTCAGTCCTGTGCCTGCACAGTGTGGATTTGTGCTGTGATTTTCTCGCTCTTTAATTGCAGAGAAGGGCATGATCTGCTGCCCCCTGACACCAACGGTTTTGAAGAGCCCCTAATATAAACTCGCATTAAATTAATGACTTTAAACCCAAACCAGAGCGCTCCAGAGTGCAAATCCTCGCTTAGTTTTCCCCTTTGCCTCTAGGAATAATCAGGTTTCAAATCCTGTTTCCAAAAGCCGTTTTTTTTCTGGAAAAGGGCTGCGAGAGATGGATGCGCTCGTAGGGGAGGTGGTTTTTCTTCCAAAGCTTTTCCCCCTCCTCTTCCCTCTTACCGGACTGGGGGGTTGCTGTGTCCTAACGAGCAGATAATTCTATTTTCTCTCGCAGAGAGATCCCGCACAGCAGCCCCCGGCGGTCCTTATTGTCGCGTTTAGCTAATAATCTCAAACGGCTTGGAAACAATTAGCGTAACGGCATCAAAGCCGTAACGACCCGGCTCTAAATCGGCCTCCAGCACACCGAGATATTTTTTTCTGCTCGTCCCCGTTGGATTTTTGGGGGGATGAAGACAGAGCGCTCGGCTCCTGCCCCTCCCGGGGCGGCTGCTCCAATCCGTTTGAGCAGGAGTTTGGGGAGAAAACAAGTGGAATTGGCTCCTCCAAAGGTGACGATGGGCACCGATTCGTTTGCTGGACCCACCTGGTTATATTACGGGTTGAAGCCCCCTCCGAAGCGCCCCGGGGTGCGGGCGCAGAGCAGCCCCGAGGCCACGGGGACGGGCGGGGACGGGCAAACGGGACTTACCGGGGCTGTCGGCGCCGAACGCCGCGAAATCCAGGCCGAGGGGGGGTCGCCACGGGTAGGTGTCCAGCAGCCCGTCCAGGACCCCCCTGTGGGGCGAGACCGGGCTGAGCGCGGCGGCGGCGCCGGGACCGCGACGGGCCGGGGGGGGGGGGGGGCGGCCCCGGCCCTTACCTGTTCCTCCCGGGGTCCCGAAAGCCTTTGGCGAAGGGATTCCTGTCGATCTTCAGCTTCGTGATCTGGGGGGGGTGGGAGAGAAAGGAGCTGATGGGGTGCGGGGGGGACGGGACCGGCCGCTGCAGCCGTCGGGGCTCTCGCTGCCCTCGATCTCCTGCATCCCGGACCTGCCGGGACCCTCCATCCATCCCCTGCGTCCCGGAGCTGCCGGGACCCTCCATCCATCTCCCGCATCCCGGAGCTGCCGGGACCCTCCATCCATCTCCCACATCCCGGACCTGCCGGGACCCTCCATCCATCTCCCACATCCCGGACCTGCCGGGACCCTCCATCCATCTCCCACATCCCGGACCTGCCGGGACCCTCCATCCATCTCCCACATCCCGGACCTGCCGGGACCCTCCATCCATCTCCCGCGTCCCTGACCTGCCGGGACCCTCCATCCATCCCCTGCGTCCCGGAGCTGCCGGGACTCTCCATCCATCTCCCGCATCCCGGAGCTGCCGGGACCCTCCATCCATCTCCCGCGTCCCGGACCTGCCGGGACCCTCCATCCATCCCCTGCGTCCCGGAGCTGCCGGGACCCTCCATCCATCCCCTGCGTCCCGGAGCTGCCGGGACCCTCCATCCATCCCCTGCGTCCCGGAGCTGCCGGGACCCTCCATCCATCTCCCGCATCCCGGAGCTGCCGGGACCCTCCATCCATCTCCCGCATCCCGGAGCTGCCGGGACCCTCCATCCATCTCCCGCATCCCGGAGCTGCAGGGGCTCTCCCTCTCCCCAAATCCTGGAGCTGTCGGGGCTCTCCATCACCCCACATCCCGGGACTTTCTACCTTCCCCAGGTCCCAGTGCTGTCGGGACTTTGCATCCCCCCCTCACTCAACCCGATGTTGGCAGAGCTCCCCATCCCCCTGCATCCCAGTGCCACCGGGATCCTCCATCCTCAGCAATTCCCAGTGCCATTGAGCTTCTCCATCCCCTCCAGTTCCCAGTGCCATAGGGATTCTCCATCCCCACAAGTTCCCAGTGCCATCAGGATTCTCCATCCCCACAAGTTCCCAGTGCCATCACGATTCTCCATCCCCACAAGTTCCCAGTGCCATTGGGATTCTCCATCCCCACAAGTTCCCAGTGCCATTGGGATTCTCCATCCCCACAAGTTCCCAGTGCCATTGGGATTCTCCATCCCCACAAGTTCCCAGTGCCACCGGGGCTCTTGGTCCCTCGCCCCCCAGTACCTGCTGGTTCTGGTAGGCAGTGACGGTGGTGAACTCGGTCTCCTGGAAGGAGAAGCTCTGCACCCCCTCGGCCGGCAGCGACTGGATCTGTGCTAGATCGAAGCGAGAGTCCTGGGCGATAACGTGGACGCGGGGCTTGTACTTGTGCATGGACTGCAGGATGATCTGTGGGGGGACAGGCAGGATGAGCCCCCCGAGAGCTGGGAGGGCAGGGGGAACCCCCAACAAAGACATGAGTGGGCCCCGGCCCTCGACCCCGAGGGGTGTCCTGCCCCCCTGCCGGCCCCTCCATGGGGCTGCCCCACACCTACGTGCCCCTTGTCGTCCATCTCGTTGTTGGTGAGCTTCACGCGGTCGAAGCTGATGATTTGCCTCATCCAGGTCTCCCCCGAGCAGGGGGAATCGGGGTGGATGTAGAGACGTGGGGTGATGCAGGAATGGTCTGTGTTCCCCGCCACCATCCACTGCGAGCTGTGATAGACGTACCTGGCCCGGGCCGGGTGGGGGTCAGGCGGTGGGACCCCTGCCCAGCCCTCCCAGGGCCCCACACCCAGAGATTCCACATGTGCACGGGAGCCGGCAGCCCCCCACATTCTGCGCAATCCCTGCTTCACACACGCTCCAAAGGCAGACCAGACAGCAGGCTGTGAACACCCAAAACCTGTTTTAAATGCTACAAATGTGTTTTAAAGGCCCCAAACTCCAATTATTATCCTCAAATCCCCATTGCAAAAGTGCTCATTGCTTGGCTTGTGGTGGGGTTTGGACGTTGATAATGATTGATACTCATTTGTACACATCGATACTCATTTATACTCACTGATGCTCACTTGTGCACATTGATACTCGCTCACACCCACTGATACTCTTTTATATTAACTTATACACACTTAGAGTCATTTATAGTTTAAACACACTCTCATACACCAAATTCCTGCCGTATCTTGCTGGGACAGGAGTTTGTCCAAGGAAAAGGCCTTGGAAGCAGTGAATTGATGCTGAACTCCGGAGTGTGACATCCAGCCTGGGGATCGGGATGAATGCTGCTGGCTTTCCTGGGTTTGGGATGCTTGGGGGGATGCGGGAAGGGGGCATCCTCGCCAGTCTCCCCCATACCTGTATCTTTTGGAGTCCACGGGGACGATGTCGATGGCGATGTAGTACTGCCGGAGAGGCTCCAGCCCCTTCACCTTCACCCGGACCGACGGGAACATCCTCCTGCGGGCAGAGGGAAAGGCCTGAGCCAGAGCCGCCGGTGCGAACGGCTTGGACAGATTAAACGGGCATGGGGAAAATGACTTTTTTCTTAGCCAAACTCAACAAAAATGGTGAAAAAATACAGAGGAAAAATACCTTGACCCAACAAAAAACAAAACCAAAAACAAACACCAGGAAAAACCGCAATGAAATAAATAAGAAAAAAAGCAGGTGAGGGGGCAAAGAGAGAGTGGGAGTGGGGAAGGGGGGCAGCAGTAGTGGGGAAGAGGGAGCAGAGAAAAGCAAAACAGGGGGAGCAGGGAAGGGGGGAAGCAGGGAAGGGGGGAAGCAGAGGGAGCAAGGAACGGTGAGAGAGGAGAAGGGGAGCAGTGGGAGAGGGGAAGAGGAGAACAGGGGGAGTGGGGAAGAGAGGGAGCAGAGGGAGCGAGGAACAGTGTGAGTGGGGTAGGGATGCAGTGGGACTGGGGAATGGGGAGCAGGGAAGAGCAGAATAGTGTGAGCAGGGAAGGGGGGAATAGCGAGAACAGGGAAGGGGCAGCTGGGCAAGCGGTACCTGCCGGCCTTGGTGATGATCATCTCGGTGCCGATCTCATGGAACCTCCTCCAGAGCTCGGAGCCCTGCAGCTCCACCTGCACCCCCGCCTCCTGGCTCTCGGGCCGCTTTTCTGCGGGGAAGAGAAGCGAGAGGGGCTGCTCGGGAGGCTGCCTGGGGGCTGGGGGGGCCGGGGGGATCCCCTCCGAGCATCCCCTCGGAGCATCCCCTCGGAGCATCCCCTCCGAGCAGCCCCTCGGAGCAGCCCCTGGGAGCATCCCCTCGGAGCATCCCCTCGGAGCATCCCCTCGGAGCAGCCCCTCGGAGCAGCCCCTCGGAGCAGCCCCTCGGAGCAGCCCTTCGGAGCATCCCCTAGGAGCATCCCCTCCGAGCATCCCCTCGGAGCAGCCCCTCGGAGCAGCCCCTCGGAGCAGCCCTTCGGAGCATCCCCTCCGAGCATCCCCTCCGAGCATCCCCTCCGAGCAGCCCCTGGGAGCATCCCCTCGGAGCATCCCCTCGGAGCATCCCCTCGGAGCATCCCCTAGGAGCATCCCCTCGGAGCATCCCCTCGGAGCAGCCCCTCGGAGCAGCCCCTCGGAGCAGCCCTTCGGAGCATCCCCTCGGAGCATCCCCTCCGAGCATCCCCTAGGAGCATCCCCTCCGAGCATCCCCTCGGAGCAGCCCCTCGGAGCAGCCCCTCGGAGCAGCCCCTCGGAGCAGCCCCTCCGAGCAGCCCCTCCGAGCAGCCCCTCCGAGCATCCCCTCCGAGCAGCCCCTCGGAGCAGCCCCTCCGAGCAGCCCCTCCGAGCATCCCCTCCGAGCATCCCCTCGGAGCATCCCCTAGGAGCATCCCCTCCGAGCATCCCCTAGGAGCATCCCCTCCGAGCATCCCCTCGGAGCATCCCCTGGGAGCAGCCCCTCGGAGCATCCCCTAGGAGCATCCCCTCCGAGCATCCCCTCCGAGCATCCCCTCGGAGCATCCCCTCGGAGCATCCCCTCGGAGCATCCCCTCGGAGCAGCCCCTCGGAGCAGCCCCTCCGAGCAGCCCCTCCGCTACCGACCCAGCTGCGGGGCTCGGCGGCTCAGCCTGCGGCCGGCGCCGCTCTTCTCCTCCTTCTCCTCCTTCTCCTCCTCCTCCTCCTCGCGGCCATCAGGCACCTTCCTCTTGGCCGCTCGTCCCACCAGGGCTTCCACCGAGAAGGCGTGAGCCCTGGAGCTGAGCGCCATCCCCGCGGGCCGCCGGGCTCAGGCGGGCGGCGGCGGCTCCATCCCCGCGGGGCGCCCGTCGCGGGGCAGCGGCCTCGGGCATCCGAGGGAGCCGAGGGGGCGCCCGCAGCCTCCGCCGCTTCTTTTGGAAACTGCTGGGAGCGTAGGAAACATTGAGTGACATTTCATAGGAGTAACGGAGGGGAGGGCGGGGGGGGGGGGGGGGGGGAAGGGGAGGAGGAGGGGGGGGGAGGGAGGGGGAGAGGAGCCGGCCCCGTCTAGGATCAATAAAAGAGTTACTGTTCTCCATTAAATTGTAAAACTCAAAGAAATTTGACATAATTGCGCACTAGGGGCCACTTTTCCAACGAAAGCGCAAAAAAAAAAAAAATGGGGAAAAGGGAAAAAAATAAGGAAAAGAAAAAAACCCGAACAACACGAGGAAGAGGGGGAGGAAAAAAGGAAAAGAAAAAAATAGAGAAAAGACAGATAAAAAAAGGAATAAAGGAGAGGGAGAGGCAGGGCGGTACGAGCTGCGCTCCGAGCCCGGGTTGGTGCGGGGCGGCTGCCCCGAGGGGTCGGTCCCGCAGAGCCCCTCGGTGTCCCCAGCACGACAGAGCCTGGTGTGTGTGTGTGTGTCCCCCCCCAACCGGGACTGTGCGACAGCGCCGGGCACGATCCTGCCCCCCCTCCCCCAGTTCTGCTTTGGTGTTTTTTGTCTGTTTGTTTGTTCTGGTGGGTTTTTTAAGCAGCGAACGCTCCCCCGCTCCAGCATCCCCCGGGATGTTTCCACCGCGCCGCTTCAAAGCTCCGTCCCCAGCGGCAGCTGCGCTCAATTAGAGGCAGAAAGCCCAATTTTCCACTCGGAAGGGTCCTGGGAGCCGAGGATGGGGATGTCCGGGGCGGACGGGACCCACAGGTGCACAGGGAACAGGCTGCACAGGATTTTGGGGTCCCACCGGTGACCCCTCTGCCCTGCAGAGCCTTGAATGCACCGCGCTGATTCATTTTCCATCCCGGCTCCCTCCCCTGAGCCGGCACCCAAGGGGATTCAGGGGATTGGGATTTTTCGGGGTGGGGGAGAGTTTGTATTTGTGTTGAGCCGGACGGGTATCTGGTCCCCCATCCCCAAGCACAGCCCTCGCCCCGTTGCCTCTCCGGACATGACGAGGCGAGCTGGAAGAGATGAGCCTTAACAGGAAAAAATGTGGAAAAGGATAAAACTCACAGGCCAGCTGAGAAAGCAGGTTGAAGGGGAGCTGCAGGCAGGGGATGGGGTGCAGAGCTCCATATTCCACTTCCAGGTGCTCCCAGGGAACCCCTTGTTTACTAAAATATTTCACTTTTAGGATCTCTTGCCGTATTTGTGAGCCTCTGTGGCCTGGGACACACGTTCCTCCCAAGCCTTGGTCTGGCAGCAGAGTGAAAACTGCGTTGTTGTTGTGGAGACAACGAAACCCAAGGGTCAGAGAGCAGCTACCTGGCAGAATTCCTGCCAAACGTGTGTTTTAGATGCCCCCCCCCCCCCCAGTCTTGTCCTTCTCCCAAAACCCCCATTCCAAGGGTGCTCATTACTCAGCTCATGGAGGGGGCTACACACGGATACTCACTTATATGCACTGATACTCATTGATGCACGTTTATACTCATTGATATACACTTATAGTCATTTATACTTTTTAACACACATTTATACACTGAACTCTTGCCGTATCTCATTGGAGCAGGAGTTTGTCCCAGGAAAAGGCCTTGGAGGCAGCAAACAGGTGCAGATACAGATGCTGAACTCCAGACCCTGACATCCAGCTTGGGGCACTTCGTTGAAGGCTGCCGGCTTTCCTGGTTGCTGAATTTTCTCCTCACACATGGTCCCAGTGCCAGCTCTGGTTGGGAACATTCCTGCAGCCTGGTTTGCGAGTGGAGAGTTAGCATCCCTGTCTGCAGAGGGGGCTCTGAAAGATCCAGCTGGGCTCCTGGTGGCAAACGGGCAGCGCTGTTTGTAATGGCAGCTGGGACAGATGCATGAGAGCCGTAAAACAAGCCTGTGGGAGGTTGTTCTTCCATTTGCTTCCCCAGGCTCTTGCAGAACAGTGTGTACCTGGGGCTGTGCAGGAGAGGAGCTAACCCAGACCCTGCAGGAGTGCCGGCATCTCCAAGCGTGGCCTTCAGGGAGGCTGATGCCAATTAACTTTTGATTTAACTCTCATTGAAGGTAACAACACTTAATCTACCTTCTCAAAACGTCTCAAAATCCAGAGACCAGCTGTGCTGTGTTGTAACCTGAGCTACACGGTGGTTTTGTCCCTGTGTTGCTCACTCTACGCTTCCACTGATCTCCATCAGCAAAGCCCCCAGCCCCTGCTGACCTGGTTTTCCTTCACACAAGCCACGTTCACATGCACTTGCCCAATCCCTCTGCAGGATGGGAGTCTGACCTCTCTTCAGGGAGCGGTTCTGGGCCGTTATCTCATTATCCCTCCGCCATCACCATCCATTGGGGCAAGAACTGGCTAGGAAACAAGGCAGGGGAAGAGGTATTTGGAGCTTATCTTGCTCTGCCCTCACCCCAGGCAGGACCAGCTCCACCTATGCAGTTCTTTACTTCTTCTTCCAAAGAGAAATGTAATAAATTTCATGAACGTGTTCATAATTATAACAGCATAAGCTCGTGATTTCAAAGCAAGGTGAACGGCAGGTCCTTCCCAGAGCCCGAACGGGACAGACGCTGCTCTCCCCGGCGCTGATAGAAGCCAGCTGAGGGCATTGAGTGTGAACCTTTATCTCTGCTGACATGACATATTATTAAAAAGTATTTTGAGTAATCCTTTATTTCCTTAGCATTGCAACACATTTCAAGAACTTGGCTGGGGATCAACCAAGCCTTTTTAATTTCCTACAATGAAAAATAAAACAAAAATAAAGCCCAATCGAGGGGATATAATCAGGAACATTTTGAGGGTTTAGGTCAAATTAATATGTCAGAGAAGGGTTTTGAGGGGACTTGGCAAGATTTAATCTGTCAAAGACTGACTCAGACCCTTCTGGGGCTTTGTAATCTTATTGTCTTTACCAAGTTATGGGATGGTATGTCACGTATTAGCATCATCAGACAATAGAGCAAATTGTCATTTGGCACAGGGTTCAGAATAACTAACTTAATTTTAAAGTGTTATACAATATGCCAGAAATATTCGCTTAACTCGAAAATCATCTTTTAATGCTCTCCATTGATCTGTTAGAGCACACAGGTAAATTCCAGACACAAGCTTTTCCGACCAGCTTAGGGGCAAACTTTAGGAGATTTCATTGGATTTAAGCTGCACTTGGTTTTGCCAAAATTTACTTTGCTTTTACCAAAACAACACCCCGAAGCAAACCAAACAGGACTTCTGGCTTAGGGGTAATATTTTAAAGTCACCCGCGCTCAGTTATGCATCATTTTCTTGGAAGAAAAAAGAATGAACTTATAGATGGCACAGTGTGCTGCAAACATCTGCCGCTATTGACACAGGAAAGGGATGGGAGGTTTGTTACGGGAATATGTGAAAGTTATAAAAGTTTCTGAGCACTCTGGCTGATACACAGGCCACAGCTATAAACCTTCTGTGCACTGAAATGATGGGGTTTGGGTTCTGTGGGAACTCAGATTTGCAAATATCCAACTTTAATTTTTAATAAATGCAACTACAGCTTCCTCTGAGTTATTAACTAATTACTTATTAACGGATTAACAAACATTTCTTTTTCTAAAATACAGTCTTTTAAACAGAAACTCCCAGAGACTGAGTAGATCTTGGCAGAAAAAATCCGTAGTAGCTCATAACAGCGCTTAGGATATTGTTTTCCCTTACGTTCTCAAATGTCCAGTCCCTCAGCAAAGCTTTAATTTCATTCTCCATCTTATTTTCCCCATAATGAACTCTGAGAAACCTCTGCTGTCACAGGCAAGCCCAGTGCTACAGCGTGATCTCTTCATCCCCTCCTGGGCCAGCCCTGCAGCGGCCAAAGTAGGAGGTGATGGGATGGCTCAGCCCATCCTTGCTCTCAGGAGCACCTCAGGTTAAATTCATGGCAAAAAAGGAAAGTCTGGGCAAGAAAAAGCCAGTCCACAGTGCTGGACAGCTGGCGCTGAAGTGTCTCGCTTGGTTGACCTCCTAAGGAGGTTCTTCAGTGCCACGTGAGTTGCATTACTTAAAGAGATATTAAAATAAATCCCTGTTATGTTATTTTATACGTAACCCCCCCCCCCCCCCCAAAGGCTGCACAGGGAATAGGATTAAACTTTAAGGAAATGATTCAGTGGAGTAAAAACAATATACACAACATTTGGGGAGAGTTAAAGCAAATTAGAGGACTCGGATCGCTTTATGATGAGAGAAGGGTTGGTGGCCTTCCCCACCACAGTCAAGGAAGATGAGGAAGGGTCAGTGATGTCCACTCACTGGTAACGTAAGGATGAGACCACCACGTGCATCTCTAATACCAAGATATGTCACCTCTAGGACTTTTACCCAGCTCTGGCTGCAGTTTCATGCCTTCTCGAGAGCTTTCCAGGATAGCCAGCATGGCTGGGGTGGCGTAATGGGGGCTTCTGTCAGAGATCTCACTGTAAACTCAATGCATTTGCTGGAAAAAGAAGATTTCTTGGCTCTGTGCTGCGAGGAACACTTTTAAAGTCACTTCTGGCTTTTGGCTGGGACCATACACGAGGTGCGAGAGTGAGAAGTATTCCATCCCTTCTCCAACCACCTCCACCTGAGAAGCCTCTGGCAGCCTGGCCATCCCACCAAGTGGCTTTCCCACCTTTCCTTCATCATGATTTCTCCAGAGCCAAGGACTGAGCCCAAGACCCAGCCCCTTCTCCCTCTAAATCAGGAGAAAAATTCCTGCCATGTTGAACTTTTCTCATAATACTTAAAGAAAATACTTGAAGAATGTGTAATAATAGAGGATTTGGAGAGAGCAAAATTAACCACATGGACAAAGCAGAAAACCTTTAGCATTGCACCAAAACATGTCTTGCCTGCCTTTGCTGTGGGGAATAGGTCCAAGGGAGAGAGGGTGACCCTGCTCGAGGCTCAGAACTGCAGGACTCCCTGTCCCCAGGGCCACCTCTGCTCTTCTCACCGGCCGAGTGCAGGGAGGGGAGGGCCAGAGTTCTCGGTTTCACTGCCAGGGAAACCACACAGGAGAAGTGAAATTAAAAATAGTTATGGGGAAGCTGAGATTGAGTTATTCTATATTCCCGGGCAGGAGTGAAGCGTGGCAGATCCTGCTCTGTGTTTCCTGTGCTCTGGGGCCAGGCAGGGTCCAGCTGTGGAGCATCTCAGGGTCCTTGGAACTCCAGCCAGGGCTGGTAGCCCTTTCACAGGCAGCAATCTGAGGGCAAAAAGTCTTTTTAAAGAGGAAGGTGATGTTATTTTTACAAAACGCAGCCTCCATTCTGGTTTCCTTCGCTTTGAATAGGCACTGGATACGGTGAAACATCCTCACAGTGCTGGTGCGTACAGAGAAGGTCTTTTGATGGCTGTGACCACGTTGTCTGCTCTGAAGGAAAAATGAGGCCAAGTCTGTTGCTATGGCCAAGGTTTGGGCCAAGGATGAGAGCTTCCACAGGACCAGCTGTGTCCCAAACAGGGTAAGGCTTGCAAAGCTCACTGGAACAAATGGTCATTGTGGCTCCTTTAACTGTGCTGCCCTTGTGGCATCTCTGACCCACCTGCCCATGCACTGGCTGCTAAAACCCCTGGGAGGCAGTGTCTGCAAAGCTTCAGGCCTCCTCTGTAAGGAATTGATGCCCAGGAGGAGGTTTCCAGTAATATGTGGATGGGGACAATGGCATTTGTCCAGGTCTCAGGTGGTGCCTTTCATGGAGTATCAAGAGCCTGCTCTGGAGGATGGCTCAGAAAATAAGTCCTATCAGGGACATACAGGTTTGTTCATGCAGAAACTGCAGGTTATTGGGGCTCGCTCCTCAGTCTCGCCAAATCCTGATGCCTGTAAGAAGCTTTGCTCCCCCCTTCATGGGGCTTGGAGAATGTGGGTCCAAATGGATGTGACAGTTCATGCCAATTCCCATTTGTTTTGGTGCAGAGTGCTTCTTCAACTGTTTGGGTCTGACTGATTCCTTCCCACTGCTGCCATCTCTGCACCATCCACACTTTGCTGGAGGAGTCCATCTCAAGACAAGTCTGAGACTTTTCCATCCCTGGAAAGGTAAACACAAACTGGCATTAGAGCAAACCCATGCCTGGAGCGATCAGCTGGCCACAGAAAAAAATCAGATTTGTTTTGCCATTCTATCTTTGGTTATTGTGGCTAATTATTGCTGTAAATACAAATATAGAGAGATGAGATGAGGTGAGATAAAAGCCTGGAAAGGGTGGTGCACTGAAGAGGACAATAAATCAAACAGTTTGCAAGGAAGCTTTCAATCATCTTCGAAGCACCGATATGGTTTTGAGTTGTTAGGTTGCACTTGAGCTAGGAAGCAACTTTTGAAGCGGAACAGAAAAGACACAATCTTCATCTTTCATAAGCTCTGCCAATGCAAATATCTGTCAGCAGACACGTAAAATAATAGCTTTAAAAACAAGAAAAAGAATCACATGAAATTTTCTGAGGAGGGTGATGTCAGCCCTCAGTCAAGTTATCTACTCTTCATATTTGAAATTAAAAACGTATGAGCTTTCATGGGTGAAACTGCTTTTTCAAGTATCCCCTTAGGGATAATGGATATTATTTTCTGGTTTTAATTTTAAAGTCATAAATAAATGTGATTGACTTGCCACCCAACAGCACCGAGTTGTGCGCAATGAGTAAATGCGATCCACTCGTGTTAATGTGCCGGCAGTTGTTATATAAAGTCTGTCAAAGATGTCTATCGATGGTTAGTGTTGCGAAGAAAATCAGTTTTAGTTGAACTGGTCAACAAGCTTTAGCTTCACGAGAAATTTCAGCCCGGAGAAGAGGAAAACTTGTCTCCGTGGTATTATCTCCCTTTCCAAAGTTTCCTTCTGGCTGCGCTGGGTCACAGGCTGGGGCTGTAAATCACATGGTCAAAACCCCAATGATCATTTTCAATAAGGGAAGAAGAAAACCATGCAGTGATTTAATATATGAAACAGTTCAACTTATGACTTTCTCTTGTTTGCAAATGTGGACAGTTCTGCTGAGATCCAAAAACCACTCCAAAACATCAAAATTAGCAAATAACCATCTGGCCTGGTGGCTCAACACCTCCCATGGCCATAAATTCAAATCCCAGCAACATTAGCAGGGGATTTGCTCTGAAAAACATGCTCTGTCCTCGAGTAATGTAAAAACAAGGTAAAGTGGGGAAGGCTTTTGGGAGAGACGGGGATCGGAATGGAGCAGGCACCGGCTGAGCTTTCAGTAGGGAATTGGGCTCTTGCTTTGCAAGGAGCATCTCCTCCCCAACTCCAGATGCCCGATGCCTTGGTTGGGCTCCCGGAGCCCTTCCCCAGGGTCTGCCACCCCCACCCAGCACTGTTCCCATGGTGTTTCTCTGTCCCTACTCTGAGATTCTGAGCACACTCTTCGGGTCTGTCAGGGGATGGGATCGGGAGATGCTGCCAGATGGAGAAAGCTGGTAAACAGGAACCCTCCCACTCATCAGTGCTAAATTAGCCAGGTGCCGAATCCCAGTCGCCTCAGAGAGATCTTTTCCTCACCCGACAGAGCAGCCACGGCTTCGAAGCCGCTTGCAGACACTCAACCATCCCAGCCACAGCTCTGCCTGGCCCAGGTCACCAGGGTTCGAGCAGCTGCAATTTGGAGGTAAGAGCACTGCAAAATGTGCTATCCTCTAATTGTTCTAATGCGGGATATAGCCATGAGATAAGGAGTGAATCTGAACCCTCTTAGGGAATAAATATTCAAAGGACAGCCCTGGGATTTTTTTTTCCCCCTGTAATTTATATTGACAATAAAATACAAGCAAGAAGGTAAGTAGAAAATTAATATGAAAATGATCTCATCTCCATGGCTGGCAAATATCGTGGAGTGAGAGGGAAGGGGTAGGAGGGCTGTGAGTCGGGCATGGGGCTCGGCTGCGGGGCCGCGGGGTTTGTTCCCTGTGCTGGGGAATCGGCTGCTCTCACAAACCAGCTGCAAACTTCTTTTGGTTATTGTATGCGTGAACAACCCCTGGTTTGAAAACTATCCTGCTTTGTTTACTTTCACAAAAATCAAGAACACGTTGAGAATAATTTGCAACGCAAAAAGAAAAACCTCCATTTATCCAGGACTCCACTCAACAAATAATGTTCGATACCTTCTCCTACTGGGAAGCCTGTGAACCCCACGCTGAGATTTCCCATCTGCCGGAGCTGATGTTGCTGTTCGGCACTCTTGGACAGTATTTCCATCATAAAGTTATGGAAAGTTTTAAGTTTAAAGGAAGAAAGTTAAATTAAAAACCTGTAGCGCTTTCTGGCTCAGCCTCTGTGCCTGCAATTTCATCTCAGACTACTGTAATCAGGAGTGGCTGGAGGAAAAGGAGATTTTTTTACTCCCAGCAGATTGTTGCCCTTCTCATCAGCTTTTCCTCTGCATCTGTCAGCCAGGCCCTCCCCTCCTGCTGGAAGTGTAAAAGCAAGGAGGGGACAGTACTAGCGTTACTTATTATCAAAGGCAAAAGAACCTGGTAAAAAAATCCAAGGGGAAGTATAATAACTGCAATCTTTGCAATTAAAATTTATATGTGTATTGATTTTTTAATATGTAATTTATTTTATATGAATTTATTTTTATATGTAATTACTTGTATATGTATTAATTTTTCAGTATGTCTTAATTTGAAATAAGTGCAATTGAATGGAGCCTGTGAGCCTGTTGCCTCAGAATGGGTACATCCAGAGCTTATGAAAGCAAACAACAAAATACATTTAGTGACTGCCCCCACATTTAGGTTTTGTTCGATGCTTTGCCTGCGAAGCATTCTGGTCCGTTTGAGATTTGTGCCGAACTCGCCCTTGCATCTGAGGCCATAAAAAATTTCCCTGTGGCGTGTCTGCTGGGACAAGCGGCCGATGCCCTGGTGCATCCGTGATATTAGCAGCAAGCACAGAGCGAACGGCCGCTGTTCACATGCTTGCTCGCTTGTTGAGACCTTGGAATCTTTATTAAGACCAATGAGTTAATAAGAAAAGAATGCACTAGATGGAAAACACGAAGATAAGGGGCACATCTGTGGAAAATAGTGGATTGCACTCTATCATTGTACTGCAAGATTCTCACAGGTGGAAATTCACTGGGATGGCTGTTACTGGATATAGAAACACTATATAAGGTTTGCATCCTCTCAATAAAGTTGATCTCGCTTGTTGCCTCATCAATGGGGTCTTTGCCTTAATCACTGCATGCACCCACAAGTTTGTCATAGAATCATAGAATCACGAGGTTGGAAAGGACTTGCTGGATCATCGAGTCCAACCATTCCCATCAATCACTAAACCATGTCCCTCAGCACCTTGTCCACCCATCCTTTAAACCCCTCCAGGGAGGGCGACTCAACCACCTCCCTGGGCAGCCTGTTCCAGTGCCCAAAAAGTGTCCAGATCCAGAAAGGCACATAGGGCAAAACCAGTGACGGCTTTCAGTGATTAAATATCATTAAGAGAGAAGTTTCCCTTTGCTCTGTGAGGTGAAGGGGAGAGGTAGTTCCCGTCACCCCACTGCCTCCCATCTTGTATTGAACGTTCCTCTAAAGAATTAAGAGAAAAGATTAAAACCAGCCACTTGGCCAAAATGACCTCGCTGCTGGGAAAAAGATTTTGCTCCCATGTCCAATGAGCAGTTTTGCCAGTGGCGGGTGGGT